>JAQHUG010000250.1:2676869-2759141 GCA_028555095.1 Dicrostonyx torquatus | reverse complement strand
GTGGTTTAGAGCGTGAGCTGGACTGCGTGGTTTAGAGCATGAGCTGGACTAGTGGTTTAGAGCGTGAGCTGGACTGCGTGGTTTAGAGCGTGAGCTGGACTACGTGGTTTAGAGCGTGAGCTGGACTACGTGGTTTAGAGTGTGCAGCTGGACTACCCTGCTTTGCACGGGGTCATGCACATTGCTAAAAGCTGTTCTCAGGAGTTGGAGCATATGGTCACATTTATCTCTAACAGAGCAGGAATAATGTCTCCTTTTCCCTAATCCTCTTGCTGCTGGGTCCACTGTTGTGCTGAGGCCTGTGGTTAATCAAGGTTCGTTACTAAGAAACGAGCTAGACCCCAGCAAATAGAGGCCAGCCTGTCCTTATCAGAACAATATCTGGCTTTCCTAACAAAACTGCCCAATGGGAAAGACCACAGGGGGAAAACCTGGAACCCCCTCCTGCCCACATGCCCCAAGACGCGCGTGTGAACACACACACCCTCTGGGCAGATGGAGCAGGGCAGATGGTTTCTGATCTTTAATGAAAGGAAAACAAAGCTGATCAATCCTCATGTTTGTCCTAACTCAGGGTGTGGCCAGCTTTCTCGGCATCACCTGGATCCCTTGGCTGTAAATGAGCAGCTTCAGTGGTGGCTGTTATTCCCTCTGACTCTCGCTTAGCTCTCTACCAATTTAGGGTCTGATGCACAGTTTTGGATATATCCCCTGAGATGAGACTGAGTCCCCTAATCCCAGCAAGTCCCTGATAGTGCTTTTATAGGGGCCCAAATGCCCATTAGCAGCCACTCCTGGGCATTTTAGGTTTCTACCAACTAGGACACTAGTTTTTATTTTAGGACACTTTGTTTTGTTTACTAATATATGTGTGTGAGAAAAAAAGAATATATGTCAGTATTTGTGGGTCCCTGTGGAGGCCAGAAGAAGGCATTGAAATTCCCTGATGAGGAAGTTACAGATGGTTATGAATTGCTGACATGGGTATTGTCAGGTCCTCTTGGAAGAGAACCAAGAACTCTTTTTTCATTTGTCTGGGTTTGTTTGTTTGTTTTTTGGTTTTCTGTTTTGTCTTGTTTTGTTTTAAAAACGGTATCTCTTTATAGCCCTGGCTGTCCTGGAACTTACTCTGTAGGCTAACCACAAACTCAGAGACCCACCTGCCTCTGCCTCCCAAGTGCTGGGATTAAAGGCGTGTGCCACCATCACCTGGAGGCGAAGCAAGAACTCCTAGCTGCTGAGTCATTTCTCCAGTCTCTGGATACTTTAGCATAAGCAGCAAAACCTGACTCTCAGTAAGCTACATCAGAAAAGAAACACTTATCAGGTTGGCAGGGGCACCTGCTTTGAGACCCTGCCCAGGGAAGAAGAAAAGAAGGAAGGAGAGAAATACAAGGAAAGATGCTTGGCTATACCACACTTATTTGCACATTTATCATTTTACAGGTATTGGGTGGCTTCTACGTTTTGACTACTCTGAATAGCATTGCTATGAGCATTTGTGTACAAGCTTCTGTGTACACACACACGCACACACACACATGCGTGCAATAATAATAATAGTAAGATAAGTTACAAATATGTTGTAAGCAAGGCCTAGTAGTTTATGACAGTAATCCCAGCTATTGGGGAGGCTAAAGCAGAAAGAGCAAAATTCAAGTCCTGCCTGGCTACATTCCAAGTTCAAGGTCAGCCTGAGCAATTTTGGTGAGACCCTGTCTCAAAATAAAACATGGGATGAAGGGCTGGGGCATATAACTTCATGGAGTACTTGCCTAGCGTGTGTGGGGTCTTGGGTTCAATCTCCTGTACAGCAAACAAGATCTCCTGGTGGGTGTGAAGCGACATCTCATTCCGATTCTGATGTGGCTTCCTTTGTGACCAATGCTGCCGAACCCCCTCCCATCCCGACTCCAGCTATGTCCTTCCTAGGTTTGTCTCTACCTTTAACACCAATTGCAGTCTTAAAAACCAAATAGTGAATAAATATCAAATCCCCTGTTCATCTCACAATGGCTATTACTGGGGGAAAAAAGAACCAGGTCACAATGAAATCAATCAGAACTGCATGAGGCACAATTCTGTGTTGTTTAAAAATTGGCAGGAGAATCTAAGGTTCTTAAGAACATTTTGACCTCCACAACTGGGCACAAGGCACTGGGCGTGGGGCTAGTGGCCACAGGAGAACCTACTTCCCCTGAGGTTACGGTTCTAACGTGTGTCATGGACAAAACTGATCACTGAGTGGGACCTGGTGGCGCACATGTCCCGGCACCTGGAAGGCTGGGGCTGGAGGACTGCTATAAATTTGAGACCACTCTGGAAAACATAGTGAACACTAGGTCTCAAAAGCTAAAATGATCAGTGATCCCAAGCTTGTTTAAAAATACAAATAGAAAATGACCCAGATATAGATAAAATTTCATGATATTATATATATATTTAAATGTCATGGTATTGAATTGGCTTTGCGGAATTTGTTCCAGAAAATGTTTTTTCACTTAAATTATTTTATCTTCAAGCTCAACAAGAATATTCCAAATAGATACATTTGTCATTGTGTGTATGGGTCCACCCATTTACATATAAGAAGGTATAAAATTACTTAATGGAAAAATTCAAATCTACTTACTCTGAAAATACATAGATGATTTGAGCAAGAACAAACAATTTTAATGTTGTTTAACTTTTTACTTTTGAAATTATAATTACATCATTTCTCCTTTCCCTTTTTTCCCTTCAAACCCTTCTGTGTACCCCCTCCCTTTTCATTAACTGTTGTCACATGTACATACATACATGCATATACATATATATTCCTAAATATAGGTCTATATAGTGTTACAAGTATGTGTTTTTTGGAGCTGACCACTGGTGTTGGAGATAACCAGCTGGGGTGCTATGTCCCTGGGGAAGACGATTTCTCTCACTCCCAGCATTCCTTAGTTGCTTGTACTTCTTTGTGTAAGGTTGGGGCCTTGTGGAAGACAATATTTTCTCAAAGAAAACTCTTAGCCAGGTGCAAAGCAAATGTCTATGGTCTCAAGTTATTTGCGTGCTGAGATTAAGGAATCATGTGAATGCTGGTGTTTGAGGGTAGACTGAGCAATATTGCAAGACTCCCAATTTGATTTTTTCCCCATTATTTTATTTATTGTGTCTGGGTGTTTTGCATTGTATGTATGTTTGTGCATCAAACATGCCTGGTGCCTGCAGAGGCTGGAAGAGGGCACTGGATCCCCTGGGACTAGAGTTACAGAAGGCGGCGAGCCACCATGTGGGTGCTGGGAATGGAACCTGGTCCCCTGGAAGAGCAGGCAGTTCTCTTAACTACCAAGCCGTCTCTCCATCCCTGTGAAGCTGAGGAGTCTTCCTTCTCTTCCATGGCAAGGGAAGACTAAAGAGCATTATTTCTCAAAGATAAATAGAAGAAAACACTTGCTCCAGGCTCATGCCAAGGAAAAGCCACTAAAATTTTACAACAGCAAAGGAGTGTCATTAGCAAACCCTTGCCTTTTCCTTAGTGACTTAATGCATATTAAGGATTTTTCTCAACAAAGCGAGCCCCTGAGCAAAGGAAACGGGAGACATTTCAGATGCTAGTCATGGCTCTGTAATCCTGAATTTATTTACCTATCTCTTTGAACAGAGAACATGTTAAGTAAAGCTGTTTCTCTACAGCCCTTCACAGGTTTTCAAAGTCCTTTTTGTGCATGATCTCACTTGGCTTTGAAGTCACTTTTGTGAACTGGACTTCCTGCTTTTTCATGGGGACCCTGAAGCCAGCGAGTTAAAAGCTTGGAGGGCCAGACTGTGTGCCAACGGTAGAAGCGAGGGTTCACCTGAGGCCCTGGCACCGTGCAGGGCTTGTGTGGATGGTAAGTAGGTACAAGGAGGCTAAAGGACGCGTTCCCTCCAGAGAGTCCACTCACCGTCCTGTAAGAGGAGTAGTGGCACATGCCGGCGTAAACGAGGCTTTCGCACATGGCCAACAGCCTCCAGCTTAGGCTGAGATGTAATTCAGTATTGAGGCTTTCTCTCTCACATACAAGGCTCCGGGTGCACTCCCCAGCATTGCAGCAGCAGCAACAACACCCCACAAGAAAATCAACCACCAACAAAAACACAAACAAACAAACTACTTGCATGTGCATTTTCTAGTGTCGATCGATACTCTTTTTGTTTTGTTTTTCGAGACAGGGTTTCTCTGTGTAGATTTGGGGCCTGTCCTGGAACTAGGTCTGTAGACCAGGCTGGCCTTGAACTCAGAAATCCGCCTGCTCTGCCTGCCTCTGCCTCCTGAGTGCTGGGATTAAAGGCACGCGCCACCACTGCCGGGCTCTGGTGTCTCCTCAGGAACACTGATGGAGAGTCCTAGCGGTTGTCACTCCCAACAGACAACAGCTTACTGAGGACCTGGCAAAAGAGGGCATCTAAGCCAGATGGAGAAAGGACACACTCAGCTCAAGTTCTGGACTTCAGCAAGTACAAGACAACAGTCACCAAACAGAGGACTCACTCTAGAACAGATCCCTCCAGCCACTTTAACTCTGGCTGTCTTCTGCCCATGCTCACTTCGCACTTAAGGTGGGAGTCACAACTCAATTGCAGCTTGGGGATCAAGTTAAAAGGTGAAGCTAATCAATTCTAACCCTGTCACATCCCGGGCATCGCTTGGGAAAGAACACTGTCTTTTGTCACTGTCTGGACCCTCCTGCCTCAACCCCCCTGGTGCTGGGGTTGCAGGCCCGTGCTGCCAGACTCAGACTCACACTGCCTCTCCAAGTGAAGGCCCAGACGGGTCCCCAGTGCTGGGCAGATGGCTGGATCTGTAGCTAAGCACAGATGGCTTTGTGGCTTCAGGTTGGTATCAGGTTGTGTAACAAATGAAAGAAATGAAAACACAGAGACGCGTCTTTAAACTGGAAGAAGTAACAAGATGTCTTCCCCGTGGGGGAGTCACAGGCCTGGCACCGCCAGAGGGGACTCACATGCAACGCGGGCTCATGTTCCTCTAGATGCTGACTCCAACAGAAGAGCCACCAGAAATGAAGCTGTCTCTGGGTGTGGGTTCTATTTTTCTGTTTTGGCAGTGCCTGGGATGGAGCACAGTACCTCGGGATACAGCACAGCGCTGGGTTCCCAGCCTTCTTTCTTGATCTGGTTGGATTTGCTCCAGTTAAATGTACATCGAGCACACCCCCACCCTGTACCAGAAAGTGTGCCAAGGAATAGCTAAATATTGTGACGTTAATCTCTGATTTACGTAAGAAATTCATTTTGCAATTACTCCCAGCTGAAACTCAGAGGCCTTGGGCAGCAAGCAGGATGCCCGGCACCGAGTGTCTGCAGCCCTCTGCCAGGCGCCTACAGCTGCCTCTGGGATTCATCTAGAACCCTTGAGGTTGATTTGAAAGGTCAGTGTGCAAAATGGATGGCCATCTTCTTCAGAACGGTGACTGCACAATGCCAGCCCTGCAGCTCTTCTGGCAGGTCCTGAGGGGAAGCGTTTGTAACCACAGCACCTCCCAGGAAGTCTCCGGAGACCACAGGCCCTGACTTTGTTCAGCTCCACAAATCCATCTCTGTTACTCTGTGCCCTGGCCCATAGGCTTCCCTCTCCTACAGAACTCAAGTCCAAGAAACACTTCAGAGACTCAAAAAGCAGAGGAAATCGAGAGAAATCTCTTGATTGTGTCTATTGTTTGATTGTTTCTTTAAGATGTAGTTTTGTTTTTGTGTGTGTTTAGCCTACATGTTTGTCTGTGGACCATGCAGGCCTAGTTTCTACAGTGGGTACTGGCTCCCCTAGAGCTAGAATTATGGATGGTTGTGAGCCACCCTATGAATGATGGGACCCTAACCAGGTCCTCTGTAAAAGCAGCAAATATTCTTAACCACTGAGCCATCTCTCCAGCACATGGCTTTAATTTCCTTTTTTCTGCTCTTTCTTTCCTTCTTTTCTTTCTCTTCCTTCTCTCCCCCCCCCTTTTTTTTTCTTTTTTTGAGACAGGGTTCCTCTGTGTAGCCCTGGCTGTCCTGAAACTCTGTAGACCACCAGACTGATCTCAAACTCAGAGATCTGCCTGCTTCTGCCTCTCAAGCGCTGCAATTAAAAGTGTGCGCCACCACGCGGGGTGTCCAAGTGGCTTTCTTATTCATCTCCTGACAGTCTCACTCTCCTGACGTCCCTCACTGGCTGGGGGCCAGGACACCAGTAAGAGTTCCAGTCGGGGTTGTCTGGGGCTGTTAGGTATACAAACACTGATGTTCCCTTGGTTTCCAGAGAGAATGTCTATTGCGGCAGGCTTCCACTCAGCTCTGTGCACACACTCAGGGAAAGAAAAACAAGTTTTCCATCTCAGGAAAAGAAATATTTGTCCCCAGAGGAGGTATACATTTTGACCAAAGGTCAGTGACGCGTGGACTGAGAACGCCGACCTAGGAGTTCACTGTCGGCAGCTGGGATGGGGCCAAAGGTGCTATCAGGATTACCGTGATTGCCCAATAAAACTCAACAAATGTGAGTGGTACAAAGCACACAGAGAAAGCGAGGTCCTTTCAGGACCTGAACTGGAGTTCGGCACATGAAGAGTACCAGGAAGTTGCTGCCACAGAGAGATGTGGGCAAGAGGGTCCTGGAGACAAAAGGCAAAGCCGCGATGGTGGACGATGGTGTACAGCCTTGTAAACAAGAAGTTATCAGTTCAAGATGGAGTCTGAGGTTCCCAGGGAGTAGGAACATTTCTGAGCATCCTGTAAGGGCCTGGGCAAGATACACTTAGCATTTAATCTCCCCAACAATTATAATGATAGCATTTCCAGTTTTATAGATGGGGTCAGGTGTGTGACTCAGGCCATGGCTTTCCTTGCTAGTTTATATAAGGCTCACTAAGCCCCCTAACTAGAAGTTAAATTAGCAACAAAGCATTAATCAACTGTCAAAATGCACTTTGAAATCACGTGGCTCCAGACTGAGAATTGAGTTTGCCAGGCCCTCTCTAGGGGCTTTTCCCACATGGTCAACAGAAAGCCATTTCTTTGGCCCTCGTGTTTTCTACCACTGAGACTGGCAGTGGAGTTTTCCCCTGCAGAAATATAACAGCATGGTAATTACTTCGATATTCATACTTGGAGATTTCTAAGATGAGGCCAGATTGTTAATAAAATCGTACCAGGTCTCTCTCCAGAGTTAAGGAGACTCGGGAAGCATTTTTCTTGTTTTAATGGGTTAAAATAAACCACCAAGCTAATCATTGTTGGCTGAGGCAGGACATGCAGGAGTAGTGCTTTGTTGAGAGGGCAAAATTGATCTCTCTCTCTCTCTCTCTCTCTCTCTCTCTCTCTCTGTGTGTGTGTGTGTGTGTGTGTGTGCAAGCCCACCTGCAAGGGTTCTGACTAGACCAGAGCCTTCCCTCCCCAGTTCCCCAGGTCTGAAACCCAGAACTCTGGCTGAACCAGAGCCCAGGTTCCCTCTCCGAGTGCCTCTCCCCTAGTGGCAAAGCCACTGCCCTGGGCCTCACCCTGCTACATTATTAGAACAGCCCCAGAAGCCCTTCCTTTACAGGAAGCCCTGCAGGGAACATCTCTCAAGTCCCCCTGGGAGGCGCGGCTCATATGAGGAAGGACTCATCCATCCTGGGCTCTGGAACAAACACCTTGGCCCTTTATCTCTGAGCAGCGTTGCGGATGTCCGTTCCCAGGACCACAGCGTGTGCTCTCCTCCCTACAGCACAGCCCCATAGGCAGGAGGTAGACGCTGCTGCTGCACAGCTGCCGCTCATTAGACCCTTCCCATCCTTGCTAAATGTTCTGTTCCAGATTGGCTGGATTCAGCATGGGGAAAGTTCCAACCTACAGACAATTCTGCTTTTGCCTGAAATGAAGAGGAGCCAGAGCAGGCAAGATGGAAATCATCTTCTGTCTCTGCAATTGGCTTCCAAGGCCGGGGTTGGGGGGCCCTGGGCTGAGCGGGCAATCTGTAGATCCCTCCTGCACCACGGGCAAACTGTTAAACAGGAATGCTGAGGAGAACAGGCCCGTGAATGACAATAAAATAACTTAAAATGAAAACAGCCATACTTTTTTTCCCCCCACTAAATTCAAAGAAAAAGAACTTTCAAACCCTTGGGATTGTATTGACATGTTAAATCTATCTGATCCCACAAAATATATTTTCTGACTACAGAACCCCACAGCCTTCTTTCTTGTATGTGTGCCCCACGACCCGTTTTGACTCCATGTAACAAAGGGAGGTGCTGCTAACAGGTTCCAGGGGTTCCCTAAAGACTAGGCCCGTAAGTGGAGTTGCGGACGACTGGCCTAACCTTGGGCAGAAGCTTCCAGCTCCAGGAACAAGGCTGCCCAGGCGCCAAGCGCAAGGGCCCCAGATTCAGTGTGTGCAGACTTCAGGTGGAACACATTACCTTGGCGATCCTTCTTACTGAGAAATTACGGATTAAAAACAAAACAGAAATGAACCTGCCTGGACTGGCCAACAGGGCGCATGTTGACACACAGGACAGAGAACACCTTTATGTCCTCGTATTCTCCAGCGACTTCCCTCCTGTCTGGAGGACACATGCACCGTGCCAAGACCCACTCTCTGTCTAATCCACTATTGCCTTTGGCTGCTTCCCAGACCAAGGCCACTTCTGTGCCAGGCTTTGGAGGCAGGAAAGATAAGTAGAAAGTCCCATCCTCTCTGCCATTATTCCTAGTGGGGGCAACTGGGACATCTAACTAGAACTGCTGGATTACCCACGTGGACTAATCTTTTACCAACAGCTAAATTAAAAGATGGCTTTGAGAAGGGGCTGGAGAGATGGCTCAGCAACTAAAACCACTGGCGGTTCTCCCTTCCAGATAACCCAGGTTCATTCCCAGCATGCATATAGTGCCTCACCATCAAATGTATTTCTAGTCCCCTGATATGGCGCCCTCTTCTGGCCTCTTTGGGTACTGCATACACATGGTGCACAGACAAACACCCAGGCAAAACATCCATATACATAAAAAAGTAATAAAGGCAAAAATTAAAATATGACTGCAAAAATTAAATGCTGGCATCTGACATCAGCACTTGGCACTTCGTGTTGCCTTCCTTCAACGTGCAGGAAGAAAAAACCTCAAAGGATGACAAGTTATAATGTTAGACAAAAGACAGTTTCTTACAATATTTAATGAAAATTGTGTGTTTTGTCAGTAATCATATAGATCATTATTAGGAAGCCACATTCGGAATCTTATTCTAATCTTGTTCCCAGAGAGTTCATATCCAGAGATGGAGATTTGGGAAGGTAGTGTCCTAATGTTCTCTAAGGCTCAAGAGACTTGGGCAAATGAGTCTACACTGGAAATATCCACAGAACAAGCAATGTCGCTTCTCCCTTAATTGTTTATAAGCTTAACAGATGCACAATCAAAACAACAGGATTTTTGGAATAAGCATTTAAATGCTCCTATGGAAAGATGACCAGCCAAGGAGCCAGTGGAATTGTGGGAAAGAAGCATAAGCGAGGAGCCCCCCATGCCCCACAGCAGAACACGCTGCTAAAACTATAGCCTGCAGATGGTGCCTGTTCAAGGTCACTGAATATTCCTAAACACAGGAAACTCAGTGAGAGAAAGTCAATCCTGAATAAATAAGACAAAGACAGATTGTTCACTAAATAGCGCTGGGTGAAGGACAGCCATCTAGAAAAAAAGTAGGCTGACGCCGTACCTCACAGCAACATGAATTCCAGAAGGGTCAAGCATTTTAAAATAAAAACAAAACCATGCATGTGCTAGAAGAAATCTCGAGATTTTTTAAGACTCTGAAGCAAAGGAGGATTTCTTTCTTAGAAAGGATTACCTTCCTGAGGAAAGCAGAAGTTCCGCAAGGCACAGGAGAAACTACTGAAAAATTTGACTATGCCTACTTTACAAAATTCTGCATGGCAAATACCACACAGAGTCGAAAGGCAAATGACGGGCCAGGAGTAAATATTTGCAATTCCTATCATAGAGGCCTAATTTCCCTGGCCTACCTGGAGCGCTCTCGGATGACCAGAACAGCCAGTGAACAGCCAGTGGCCATGAGGGCAATGAACAGGAAAGGACACAAAAGGAAGCTCTTAAATGCATTGAAAAAAAATGCCCTTTTCAAAGGAATACAAATGAAAACCAGAGAGAGAAACTATGTTTCACCCACCAGCTTGGCAAATATCCCTAAGACCCAGAGCCCTGACTGTTGTGGCTTTGGGGCATAACTGGCTCTCTCACATGGGGTTGGAGGAAGAGGCTTGAAGGCAACCACTGGCAAATTGTTTTACAAAGTCCTCTTCAACCCGACCATGCTGTTTCTAGGAGTCTACCAGACACTGGTGTGCATAAAGGCACAATGATTCAGGGAAGCACTGGGAAAGCGAAAGGAAAAAAAAAAAAAAAGAGAGCAGTCACAAGCAGAAGATGGCTGAGCTGTTTAAGGACTGATAAATAACTAAGACATCAAAAGAAAGGAGAAGAGCTGGGTATGGTGGTGCATGTCTGTGATCTCAGCACTTGAGAGGCTGAGGCAGGAGGATTGCAAACTCCAGGCCACTGCGGACTGCACGTTGAGGCCATTTTGTTTTGGTTTTTGGAGCTGAGGACTGAACCCAGGGCTGAACACTTGCTAGGCAAGCTATCACCTAGATAAATCCCCAGCCCCTTGTTCAGTTTGCAAAGATAAAAAGATAAGCACAGAAGACTTACACTCGAGCAGGCTGGGGGACATCACGGCTCCCTGAGCAGGGTGAGCCACAAGCAGAGACCCAGAAGGGAGGAAATGATGCCCCTGGAGCTTTCAGTGCAGCTGAAAGAGGCCTCTGTTGAGGATGGCTGTGGGTCAGCCCTGTTAAAACACAGCCCTCTCCCAAAGTACAGGAAAACATTTCCTCCAACAGCCAACAACTCTGCCCTTGTGAGAAGTTCCCCGAGGAGTGCAGGCACCGGACCTCCTGTCCACAGTGTGCCAAAGTACCACAAAACCACGCAGATAACACTGTCCTAGAGAACTGTACTAAAGCAGAGTCTCCCCCTCTTGACACATTTAACACAAAGGTCAATAGGTTAGCTGTTGAATATCAGTTCTGGGCCAGCTGTGAGGCAGGATTTGGTCAATCCCTCCCCCGGAGCCTCCCGGCTCTTTTTTAGGAACCATTATTATTTGAATGTTAAATTTCCTGGACCAATGCTCACATTTTCCTTTCCGTTCCCCATTCCATCTCTTTGTCTTTTTAGTCTTTCTGGAAGAGATCTTCAAATTTACTGAGCCTCTAACAAACTTTCTTTCTGCTCCCAAAGCTCGGTCCTGGGCTTCCAATGCCCTGGTTGTAGTCCTTCCTTCTCACCACGGGCACACACATCGTGTCTTGTCTCTGAGCCTCTGCGCTGTTCCTTCCTTCCTGCTGCTGCCTGCCTACCACATCTCTCATGGTCAGGCTTTCCTCCTGCTTCCTTGAAATACGGGATGCTAAAAAGCTGACATGTTCTCCCCATTGAAAGGCAGACCTCCCTATGGGGGGGGGGCTCCTGCTATCTATCTCATGAGACATCCCCAAACATCATCTCGAGGACTTTTCTCCTGGGGTGGTCAGTTCCCACCAAAGGGAATCCTCCCACCTCTCTAGAACCTGCTTGTGTCTGGGATCTTCTGGAGGCTGATACAAGACCTGGTGCCCCGTCCCACCCTCAAGCTGCTAGTCTCTCACAGGGCTGCGCAGAGCAGTCATGTCCCGTGTGAGAAAAGAGAAGTCCTCGGAGCTTCCTGCCAACACTCACATTTGCACGCTGAAAGGTACTGGGTGCCTCTGACACCTGGGCTTTCCAATCAGCCTGGCTCTTGTAGGACCCTCACCCCACCGTACATGTTTGGGGGTTCAGCTTTCTTTGGCCTTTCGAGTCAGTTTTCATTTCCACCTGACCACAGCTTTCTGCTCATCCAATCCACTGCCCTACCCATTCCTTATGTTCTATTTGTCCTTTTTAAAATCTTAGTTTTTTTTGTGGGGGCAGAGTTCAGGAAGGCATAAAAACAAACCGGATTCAATCTGCCACTCTTCATCAAGTTTGGGCTTCTACTTCTTGCTTAAATTGATTCTTTATAAAGGACCACCATTTACAGTTATTTATAATGCATCCATTAAAGCAATAAATATGCACTAGCCATTTATGTGCTGGACATCATAATGGGTAGTGAAGATACATGGTATATGAAGAAGAAGGGCTTGAGAGCCGGGGAAGCAGGGATAAATCTCAATCCTGCCCTGTGATTGGTTAGTTCCCCTTGTTGGGCTGGGTTTGTTGAGCACTGGAGGACAGAGGTGGGGCAAGGGGGTCCTGCGTTATAGGGTCTTCCTGGGGATGAAATAACAGCGTGGCAATCACTGAATCAGCACTCCCCCCACAAGGTATTGAGGATGTAACTAGAAGAGAACCACTCACTCTGAGTGGGAAGGAGGACTGGAAGGTTGGTTCCTCAGAGGCTGTCTGTGCTGTCACAAGAGGGAGGCTCTCTGTGCAAAGGTTGTAAGGGGCTCCCAGGGAGGAGGGATGAATGTGACAGGTAGGAGAAAACGCAGGGTCGGCAGAGTGGAGCGGGCTTGGAGGTGGACAGAAGACAAGTGTGTGGGGAGGAGAGGCAGAGCAAAGGTAGGGACCCTCCTACCAGGGGGAGCAGCAAGACTCCATTGCTGTCCAAAGCAGGGCTATACTTTGGCTAGAGAACACCCTGCCCTGTGGGAGATGATGCGGGAGGCTATGGTGTCACTCCAAGAGAAAGCTAAGGAAAAGACACTGGACAGGGGAGGAAACAGACTGAGGAGTGGACCAGGACCAGAGGAAGTTCTGACTGGGCTGGTATCTAGGCCTTACTCTCCCTACTTCTGTTTTGGGCCAGGACCAGAGGAAGTTCTGACTGGGCTGGTATCTAGGCCTTACTCTCCCTACTTCTGTTTTCTTATACAGTCTTTAATTAACTGTTAACTGATTAATTAATTTGGTGTATGTATCTGTGTGGAAGCAAGCATGTTAGATCACACATACGGAGGCCAAAGAACAGTTGGTGCAAGTCAGTTCTCTCCCACCACATGGCCCTGATAAAACTCAGGTCAGGAGGCTTGACGGATGGAGTCATCCTGGCAGCCCTCTCGCCTCAATTCTGGGCACAAGTAAGCTGCACTTCTAAAGTTAGGCATGGCCAAAAGCATCACTATAGTCAATGGAAAGGGAATGGCCAACTTCTGGGAAACGGTCTTAGGGAGCCAGCTGTGTAGGGTGCCGAATTCCTTTTCCCGGCACATGCTAAGATAACATCTCCATCAGCTGAGGTCCCAGCGGGACTATAACTGGCAGCACTCTCCTCCGGCTGACGTGAAGTAAACAGCTACCACAAGGTGCGATGTTAACTCTGAGACCTAGGAAAGGTTACCAAGGCACAGACAAGACAATCTTGACTGATACCGTGTCTAATTAATGGTGCAGGATATTTGGTCACACTGTAAACCCTGAGATTGCATTATTTATTGGAAAAACCTGCCTCTAGCTGTGGTGTGGCCCAGCCCTAATACACATCCTTAATCCAAGAGCTTTCTGTCTATTGTAAACAGGATTAAATAAAATCAACCATAGGTCAGGAGGCGGAGCAAGCAGCTAGTTGACAGGAAGTAGACACAGAGAGTAAGAGGGAGTCAGGAAGATGGATGGAAGTAGTAGGGAGGGACTTTGAGTTTGGCGGTCCTTTTTAGTTCAGGACAGTGGAAGAGAAGCTCTTTCTGGAATGTTGGAGGAGGAGAAAGGTCAGCTGGCTGCTTTCTCTGCCTCTCTGAGCTAGCAGGCTTTCACCCCAGCATTTGGCTCCTGAGTCTTTACTGGTAAAATAAGAGGACAGAGACTTAGTTAAAACAAAACTTGTCTCCCTCCATGGAGGCAGCTGAGGCGGCAGCGGGACGCGAAGGCCCTCCCGGGCTGTCAGCAGCTAAGGCAGCGATAGGATTAGGTGTAGCTACTGTGCCACAGATAAAAAAACGACAAATTAATATCATACTGATAGTACCTTTTGTTCTTTGAGCATCAAACACCACTTCATTTTCTTTTGATGCTCCACCATTACCATGGCTAAACATTATTTATTTGCTACTTGTATTTCCTCTCCCAGAAATTATATAGGCCTCCCCTACCCAGCTACCTACACAGGTCTTGTTGACGGTTCAGATAGACTCACATGGACTTGGGTATGCTATGCCATTTGTCATCTGACCTGAAGAACAACACACCTATGAAGAGCTCGCCCTAATGGCGGCCGTGGTTACTAACACCCTTACACGTGCCGGCATGCTGGGAGCTACTTCATGCACGGTTCTTTTCCTCCTCTTATTGATCCTGGGAAACAACTACAACTATTCTGCTTCACAAATAAGGCAAGAGAGATTCTGCAATGCAAAGTCACCCTGCCACTGGGCCCAGAGCTGGCCCCAGGTGGGGCCTCACGGGAACCCCAGGGCGAGCTCACCTCTGTCCTTACAACTCCAAGATGTCCTTCTTTGCCAGGTACCTCTGCACCACTGCTCAGTCTTGGGGAATACCTTCCTCCAGTTTAGCTTAGTTTTCTATCCCCCGCCCCCCGCCCCCCCCCCACTCCCCTGTTTTCTTTCCCATAGTCTGAAAGCTCCCTGGCATCTTCAGTTTCCCCTCCCTGGTTCTTTGTGGGGTTTTGGCGCTGACTCCACAGCTTTGCTTTCTGACTTTCCTGATCCTCCAAACTCTCTCCTTTCACCTCTCTTACTGCCTTCCTGTGGCTCATTCCTGCCCCTTCGTGCCTCCTACCCTTCCGCAGCCACCAATCCAAAGCATTTCTTTTGGTTTTCGAAACATCCCCAACTGAAGCTGATCTAGAATCCTGGAATTTGCTTGTCTGCCCCTGAGCTCTCTGTCCTGGTCGTACCCGTTTCTGCGAGATTCCGCAGACAAGCCTCCAAACAGCTTTCCCTGAGAGAGCAGCTTGCCTGCGTGCCCTGTCTACTCTTTTTCAGCTGCTCTAGGTGTTGACATTACAGCCTTTCCTCCAGCACCCACAGATACCCCTGCTTCGGCTTTGAAGGCCTATGCTTCCTTTTTCCAACACGGTGTGGAACACATCCAAAGTCCTGTCTGGGAAAGTGACACTCCATGTGATCTGACCTCCTTTTCTTCCCCTACAGACATGGGACTCATGGGTATAATCAGGCAGCTGTTGTCACCAGACCTTGCATACGACCTGGCCAGGAAGTAGCAATGGTGGAGACCAGAGGAGTGTGATCTGAAGCTCATTAACAAAACAAAACAAAAGGGCACAATGGACAAAGGGCAGAGAAAGTGGCAGGTGCAGACACTAACTAAACAGTGTGAAGTTTATCTTTGGGAATTACAGGAATAGTCAGTGCCTAGCCATGCCACTGGGAACTGGGGCGCGAGGGTCCGTGGGGTCAGAGCAAAGCAAAGCAATTGCCTTCTTAGTCTGGATACTGGTTGGAGGCGGCACACGACAAGTCTGATTGAGTAAAACGCATTGCTGGAAGACAAAGCTGGTTTCCTGCAAGAGTGCTGTCTCACTGGCTGGTGTCCTCACTGACCTCAGTGCTGTCTTCGCTGACCTCATACTGTCCCATCTATCTCAAGTCCAGCAGTCCTGCAGATCACACAGGGCCCTTCATCCAACATATGGTACTAAGGTTCCTCCTGCCCTGCTCAATCCCAGCCTGAAATTACTCATTCGGATAGTTTATGTTCCTTCCAGAAATCTATAAACACCAGCATGAATTGATTCTGTGCAAAGGAACAGCTATGTGGAACACAGACTTCTAAGGTGGTCTTTATTCTCAAGCCTCTGGGGTGGGGGTAGGGCAGTTGGTGGCTCAAGTTCAGGGCTTGGGAGGCTGGGGCAGGAGGATTATCCCAGTTCAAGGCCAGTTTGTGCTACAGAGTGAGTTCCAGGGCGGCCTGGGCTTCAGAGAGAAACCTTGTTTCAAAAGGAAGGAAAAGAATACATTTAGAGACAAAAAAGACTCACTCGGGGAGTTACTGTTACATTGCTGCCCTTAGGGAAGAGTCAGACATAAGAGAGAAGAAGGGAGAGGAAAGAGGAACTGGCTATAGAGAAAGGCCAGGGGATGCGGGGACCTCTGATGGGCCGAGAAGGTGAAAATAAGGAAAAGGAGCATCTTGAGTGTGGGTGGAGTGAACAGACCATAAGAGTAGATTACCAGATACTACTGATAGGCTTATCTATTTATTTAGATAGTTAGAGAAAAATATCTCCCTTCATTCAAAACCAAGGAAGGAAAAGCCCACAAAAGTATGGCTTGGTAATTTCACATTGAAAAAAATATAAAGATGTGGGGCTAGCAAGATGGCTCAGGAGGTAAAGGTGCTTGCTGCCAAGTCTGACCACCCAAGTTCAATCCCTGGAGCCCACATGGTGGGAGAAGAGACTCCTGCAAGCTGTCTTCTGACCTCTAGAAGGGTGCTATGGCATGTGTGCATATACACACACACACACACACACACAGAGAGAGAGAGAGAGAGAGAGAGAGAGAGAGAGAGAGAGAGAGAAACACACACACGAATATATAAACAAGAGACTTAAGAGTCTTTCATTTCAAATTGAAATCTTTCATTTTAAACATGAAAACATATTCAGGTTTGCGTGATTCAATCGAACACACCTGCTCAGGGGCTTGCTGGAAGGTCATTTCCGTGCTTCTCATCACAAGAAAAACCAAGACCACTATGGAAACTCTTCCTTCTTGGGAAGCCATAGATGGCTCTCCATCAGTCACTGACCTTGAGAGAAGTTCCCCAAATGTTTCAGATTACAGAGTTTCAGCATGGGCTGAGTTAAGTAGCCTAGCCTGACGTCAGGCACACACTCAGCCAGACCCTTCATCTGGGTGGAGACAGGGCATCTCACAAGCCTGCCTCCCTCCCATCTCCATGACTTCCTGTGACAGTGCAGGTCACCACCTCAGGTAGTCGAAGATCTCTATAGAGAGGCTCAGTGGCAAAAAGGACCTCCAGCAGTAACTGGTCGCTGGGTATACCTCATCCAATTATGGGTGAACACGAACTATCTATGTGGGTAGAACTTACTGGGGTTTTGTGGAGCGACAGATTTCCCTGCAAGCCCAGGAGAATGCATCCCTTAAGGAGTTACACCACTGCCACTGGATTCTGATCTCAAAGCCATTCCTCCAAGGCTCTATGTACAGGAAAGCTATTTCCATTGCTGGAGACACTAGGCTCCAAAACCAGGCACTCTGTGTATCTCCCAAGTGCCATGACTCCTACGTTGCTTTTCTTTTGAGTTTCTGAAGGCACAGCAGAGCCCTGAAGAAATATGGCCAGGCTTGATGAACAGGGCCTGCAGGGGAAGGACAAGTGGGAGAGGGAGAAGGTGGAGAAGTTTCGGACAAAATACAAACGCCGAAAGGGAGCATGCTCAGTCTCATCATCACAGATGACTGCTAGCAGGACACTTGGAAATCATGGCTATTTACCCTCTAGAACATATTAGTAAAGTTGATTTCTGTCTCAGTTACACACACTGTGGTATGATGTACACTCCCCTGTAGCGAGGAGAGAGGGGCTGGGAGGCAGGCAGTGAAGAACAGATTGTGATAAAAATTGGTAACTACTAAATTCATAGGATCAATAAAACATGAGATGCCGATGGAAGCCCGCTATATTTAGCAATTTCAGGCTTCCTAGAATGCAGGTCTCTTTCGGCTTCTAGATCCTGAAGCAGTTTTCCGGCAAATACACACCGGACAGGACCAGGGAAGTGGGCGTGGTCCCAGGCAGGACAGGCAAATGAAGTCTAAGGAAAGTAGTGTTAATGAGGGAAAGTTGAAGATGAATGGGATTCCAAGACGGAGGCCAGCACTTCGTCTGGGAAAGACGAAAAGAGAACTTAGCAACTACTTAGCGACGGGAGCCCCAGCAGTAGCTGGCCCTCCTGCCCATCCATCCGCACTGGGTTTGGCACAGAGTGAAGGCATCATTGTGGTACATGCCTCTTTTGAGATAGGGTCTCTTGTAGCTTTGGCTGACCTTAAACTCCTGATCCTTTTGCCTCTACCAGCCCGCCAAGTGCTGTGATTCGCCTGTGTAGGTTTTCTTTTGTATTTCTAAAGGCACAAGGGCCCAGAAGGACTTAGTCAGGCTTGATGAACAGGGCCTCAAGGGGAGGGGTCAAGTGGGAGAGGGAGGAGTTTGGGAAGCTGGAATTGGTTGTTTTATCTTGAGTGACATAGCCTCTATTTAAATAAAATGGAGGGAACATGAAAATTCTTAGATTCTGAACCTCTTTAGATATTTCAGGCTTTGGCAATTCCCGAAAGAAGGAACAGAATGATCTAGATCTCAGGTACAGGGCACAGGTAACTTCAGTGGCAGGCTCAAGTCAGGTACCCAGCTCAAGTCAAGCAAGGTAAGATGCTTCAAAGATGGCAGTGCCTTCCTTCCTGTCCTGGTCAGCCTGCTCCTAGGATAAATACCTACCAGGGCACAGACAGAGAAGGAAAAGAAACATCTAAGAGGAAAATTTAAGCTAGTCACTGGCAAAGCAATTACCAACTCCAAAAAAAAAAAAAACCAGCCTCACTTTACAAGAGGCAGAGAGAAACAGTGTGGCCAACTCATCCCGATTATCTGAGACTTCTTCAGTATTAGCATGGAAAGTCCCACGACACCGGGCATGCTGGCCCACACCTTTAATCCCAGCACTCAGGAGACTGAGGCAGGTGGATCTCTGTGAGTGCAAGGCTAGCCTGGGCTACTCAGTAAGCTCTGGGCCAGCCAGAGCTACACGATGTGATCCTGTCTCAAAAGGAAGAAAAAAGAAAGTCCTGCATCACCAGACACCTGCCAGCCTTGGGCAAACTGGTTGGCCTTGTAACGAAGGACTACATCCCAGGGTCAGCCTTTTGCTTTGTTTTGTTTGCCCTGACAGTACGACTGTGATAAGGATTCTAAAAACTATGTGCATAAGCAACTTTAAGATGAAGGAGCCTCAATCAAGGCTGCCCATCAGCATTCAGTCCTGATGAAGACAATCTGAGTGTTCAGGTAATTATGCTCTGAAGGTCTAAGGGCTAAGTGACAAGCACATCGGGACACTGCAGATCCTCTTACAGCGTCTTAGAAAATATTTGTACAGCTCTCGGAATGGATAAAACCAGGTCAATGAAGTGAAGACTCTTAGCAATTAGTTTAGCCTCTGAAAAGGACACAGGCTTAATGTTCAGCAGAGGGCGGAAGGATTTAAATCTCATCTGGAATGTGGGTGAACAAGAGGGAATTAAGTGGAGTTTAAACCCAAGATAATGAAATTCTTTTCAGCTCTAACTCACTATAAATAAGCTGTGCTTGCTACAGACCTTTACCTAGAGTGGCTGGCCCAGGGTTTGCAGGTTGGCATAGAGGTAGCAGGCTAGCCCAGTGTTTGCAAGCTGGTATGAGGGTAGCAGGCTAGCCTCGGGTTTACAGGGTGGCAGACTAGGCTAGGATTTGCAGGGTGGCACAGGGGTGGTAGGCTTACCTAGGGTTTTCAGGCTGGCACAGGGTGGTAGGCTTGCCTAGGGTTTTCAGGCTGGCATAGGGGTGGCAGACTGGCCTAGGACTCGCATGCTGACATAGGGGTGACAGGCTAGCCTAGAGGGTTTGCAGGGTGGCATGGGGAGGCAGGTTAACCTAGGGTTTGCAGGCTGGCATAGAGGTGGCAAGCTAGTCCAAGCTTTGGTACTGTTATTGCAAAGGAAGTGTCTTATAAAACAGAGGCATGAGGAAAGCTGCGGGAGAGTGGACGTTTATACATGAACTCCTCCATTCTTCTGATAGAGAAAAGAACTCCATGTGTTCCACTGCTCTACCAGAGTCACCTGAATCGGTGTTGGGTCTCATCATTTAAAAGTTCCTTGGCACACTAGGGCAAGAGTGCCTTTATCTTGCACATTTCTGACAAACACAGGGTGCACAGTAGTAGAACCAGGCTTTTATTTGTGGTAGATAAAAGAACAATAGATCTTTTCTGTTAGGAAGAGAGCGCAGATGACGGATAGAGAATGAGCTGAGGGAGGGGCTGGAGAGGTGGCGCAGCGGCGAACAGCACCTGCTGCTCCTCCAGAGGACCCAAGTTCAGTCCCCAGCACCCACTCGGGGCTTTCAAACACCTGCAACTCCAGCTCTAAGGGCTCTGTGCCCTCTTCTGGCTTCCACAGGTACCTGTACACAAATGGCATACATTCTTAGACAGACAGACACACACACACACAGACAAAATTCTCAGATAAGAAAGTGATCAATATTATTTGAGAGAAAAACTAAAAGCAGTTCTTCCCTGTCTTGCCAGGAATAATTATGAAGTGAGTAATCCAGTCTGAGGACGGTGGCGAAGCGGGGGAGCAGCCTCAGAGAAGTCGCAACGATACCCATCTTCAAAAAACACCTCAGGAAATTCCTACCAATGTAAACATCTCTAAAGACTTAAGCTGAGTCTAACGAGGGAGATCCTCTGTTTATGAGCCGGACAACCAAAGGACTATGGCAAAGAACTAAAGCCAGGGGCTAGTCAGGATGAGACGGGTTCAGTGGGAGACCCTTCAGGGCCTGAACTCTGGTGAGAGAAGCAATGGGAAAACCACCCATGACCCACCAGGATCTACCGAAGGGCTGCCGGCTCTCTTGTGACAGTGTTGAGCAGCTTCCCAGAAGCAGTGTTCTGAAATGCCACGAGGGCACAGGATGCCAACTGTTGGTTTTGGCAAGGTGTTGGAATGGGTGCGGACCTCACAGTCAAGTTTCAGGTGTTTTCAAACCCACTGTGAACAATAACACTGAGTTCTGAGTGACCCAGGTGGCACCTGGTAGCAGAAGAAATTACATTTTTGTCTCTGGGGAAGTCTTAAACACGGCCTGGGTTCTGTCTCATTGCGTTTCCTCACCAGACCAGAAAGGGGAGCCTAGGTGTTTTTTACATCCCATGAAGATACCAGCTCTACTTCAGGCTTGTCCCTCAGTCTGTCATGCTTCCCCTAAGTCCCTTCCTTCACCTCTAGCAGGAGCACAACCCAGCCAGACATGCCTGTTCGTGAATGGGAAGGCACAGCCCTGGCGTCCCGTGGGGAGGGAGGTGACAGAAAGTGCCACCTGGTGCCTCTGTTCACTTTCCAACCTGCACCTGCCAGCAGCTACTTCAGCTGGGGCCCTGGGGAAAGGCTTGGGGACGGCCATTATGCATCTGGGGGCTACCCCGACTAATAAGACCAGAAAAACCATTTAACAAAACATATCTCTCACAGACAGGACAGAGCCTTCTTGACAAACAGCGTTGTCAGTGCTAAAGGGATGCCTGACTCCCTGGGGTGCCACTGAGCAAGTGGGGGCCAATGTGGTTTCTTGGTTTCTCTTGGTTGACACAGATGGCATTTGCCAAAATTTGAGTATCTCTCACCTACACTTGCCTATAGAGAATAAGAGACAGAAGGATGCCACCCTCGAGGCTTGGGAACACCAGTGGCCCTGCTTTGTTTTTGCCAAGCACATGGCTCTTGATCTGGGGTGCGTGTACTCCAATGGCGAAGTGGAAAGTGACAGAAATTCTCACAGAAGCCGATGAGAGGCAACAGATGGAAAGAGAGGTATACGCGGGAGAAGGGAGGAGGGCTCACTGGGTCTAAAAGAGGGGGGTAAATAGGAAAGGTCTTCTCGGCGTCTGATGCGGCCTAAGGTTTTGATGTCTGAGTTATTTCAGTGGCTGGGGGGATGGTCAGCAAGTGAATGGCCTGACACGCAGGTACAAGGACTTGAGTTTGGATCTCCAAACCCGCATGAAAGCCAAGGCACAGAGGCAGACATAACTCAGCACTGGGGGTGTGGGGAGAGGGACAAAAACAAGTGGCCTCAAGGGATCACTGGCCAACCAGCCTTGCTGGATTGGTGAATCCAGGTTCAGCAAGAGCCCTGTCTCAAATCTCCTGAGTAAATTGGGAGCATGGGGACCTTGAATGGGAGGGGAAGGCAGAGAGGGGAGCAGAGAAAAATGTAGAGCTCAATAAAAAAATCAATTAAAAAAAAAAGAGGCCCTGTCTCAAGACATAAAGGTGGAGAACGACCAAAGAAGACACCCAGCGTTGACATCTGGCATTCATATGCACATACACACATGCGTACTTGAACACACACATCACACGCACACACACAAACATCTCCCTCATATACATGAACATCTACCTCACACACACACACACACACACACACACACACACACACACATCCCCCTCACACATCCACCCCAAGGGTATTCTGGTGAAAACCAAAGGAGATTTGGAGTACCCAGAGGACAACAGTCCTGTGGGCAGGCCCTTCCTGGGCTATGAGAGAATGTCATGAGGGATGGGAACGGACAAACAAGTTTGGGGCCACACTGAAGGAGGCTTGAGAGCTGACCTGCTTGAGGAATAAGACAGCTCAAGTCCTATTATGACATCTGGGTGTGTCAGAGGCAGGGAGGCAGCTTGGGAGTGGTGGTTATACGGCCGAGCACGTAGGCCCTGTGCTGTAGACTTAAGGTCTGTGTACTTTACTATATGCAAATGATTACCCCAGAGTACTAAAGACAGAGGCAGTGCCTGCTTGTTCCACAGAAAGGGTCAGAGAAGACAGACAGACAGACAACAGAAGGCCTCCCTACCCCTGCTTAGCCTCTTTCTTTGTCCTGGTAGTCAAAATCTTAAACTGTGTCAAATTCTATGACACCTTCCCTAGCTTACCCACTCCGCTCTAGACACAATGAGCCCTCCTTCCTTCTCCAGTGTATAACTTCTGTTTCCATTCCCCTAGGAGGACCGAGAGCCAGGATGCCAGGACCACAGGAGGTTAATGCTGAAGAGCAAGTGATAAAGGAGGTCTGACACACACACACACACACACACACACACACACACACACACACACAGAGGCAGAGGGGGGATCAGAAATGATACCATCCTGATTTAGTGGAGGGCATACATATACAGAAGACCCCACAGATGCTCACTCAAACAGCAGTGGTAGATTACTTCTGATTAAAGGAATTATAGTTTTTTTTAATGTGCTTTACTTTCTATTTTTTAAAATGAATGAATATGCATTAATTTTTCTATTCTGAATAAAATGCAGACCCGTATCACCACCCTGAGATTCCTCATTGCTCCTAACTGCGCTTTGGTCTGCTTGTTTCACTAAAAGCAAACATTTCTTGAATCACTAGGTAAATATTGATGTGTTGCTAAGTGAGCAGGAGGCAAGGCAACCCACCAAAGTAGCCGTCCCCAGACATCACAGAACTCATTTGCGACGTGCATTTGGGTTAATTATTTTAAAATCAGACTTAAAAGCTGACTTTAATGCTAAGAAAAGGAAAAAGTACTCTTTCCTTTACTTTGAATATTCACGGTTCATCATCTGTTTCCTCTCTGGGCACAGCAAGAGGCTCAGTCTGGTTTTGCAAGGAAGTCATAATAAGCAGCTGCCTGCCTGGGTCAGGCTACTGGGCGACTCACTGTGAATTAGTGACCCGGACCTACCAGCAGAGACGAGTGTTTGGGGAGCCTGGAGACAGCTTCCTCCTGGGAAAAAAACTTCCAAAGTCGCAGGAGAAGTTTTTACCCACAATAGCCATTTCCTACCCTCAGCTTCAAACACAAGTGAAGCCATTCCGGAAATGTGACTCCGAGAAAGGTATTAGAGGACAGTGGCTTCCACCAGAAAGACAGAAATAGACGTGCAGGAAGCAGGAACTGAAGGGCACCTGGTAGGGGAAACCCTGCTAACAGCCCTCCTGTGGGCTAGCCTCTTGCTGTTCTGTGCTTCTCCCTGTACCCTGAGAACAGTCCTTGTCCACCTCTGCCCAGGGACAAGAAGGGAACCCACTTTAGACATTGTAGTCTGTCTTAGGTGCCCTCGCTGCCACGCCCAGCTTCCCAATCCTTAAAATGACAGGAAAAATGAGTTTGGCTTCCAAGTCATTAAGAGGATTAGCTGAGCACAGTGGTGCAGGCCTTTTATCCCAGCACTCAGGGGACAGAGGCAGGCGGATCTCTGTGAGGTCGAGGCCAACCTGGTCTAAAGAAAAGTTTCAGGACAGCAAGGGCTACATTGTCTAGGAACAAACAAACAGAGGATCTGGTGGCAGAACGTATCCAAGGGGTGCTAAATGTGAAACGCAGGGATGGGCACCAAAGAGAGGGTGTGGGGACAGTTTGCTGGTACCACACAAACATGTACCTGACTCTAACCATAAATAAGACAATGGTTAAAAACAGAAACCTAGGGGGGACAGACTCCTTTTGTCCCATTCACGTTAGAGAGGGCTTGTGTGCTCGGAATGCCACCGCTTAAATAATATCCCACCTCGCTCGGGGCGAGCTGGCTCTGCAGCCAAGGGAAAGCTCTTGGAAGCAGATGCTTCCTGGAGAACCTGTCTTTCACGCCCACCTCTTCAAACTACTCCTAATTCCTAAACAAATGCAAGCTTTGCCTTTAGTCTGGGCCTCAGCAGCCTCCGAATCTAGGCCGTGGTGGAAGAAAGCCTGGAGACTGGTCAGTGACTGGGGAACATTGTGTGGATGCCACTGGCTCAGGTTGATGACCCATAAGGATGGAGGGGGCACTCGACCACCCCGGAAGAGAGAGTCGGCCATCTCAGTAGCAGTCACCAGGTCAACACCACAGGCTCATGTAGGAATACAAGCCAGGAAATGAAGAATACAAAGGAAGACTATAGAACTTAATGTTTCTGGGTTCACCTTCAAAGGAAAGTAAGAAAGAGAGTTAAAGTCCTGCTGTACGCAGCTTTTATTCACACTGAACAAGCAGTACAGAGTAAAAAATTGATAGTATTTTTCCAGAGCCTGAGCAAAAGCGGTGTTCCCATCGATCCTCCCTCGAAATCCTTAGTACAAATTTTACACTTGTTTGCATATAATTTACAGGGTTTTAAGCACTTGGGTGTTAACGGTTTTGAAAGGAAGGAGTCCCCCCACAGGCTCCCCATGTAGTAGTGCTGGTCTGGCAGGCGGTGGAACCTTTTGGACATGAGGTCTAGATGGCAGGCTTAGGGCCATCGGAGTGGCTTGAGCCCACGCTCTTGCTTCCTGACTGCAGACTCCAGCCACCTCACGCTACTGCTCCAGCCTCAAGCTGTTCCCACTCCCATTCCTTCCTCACCAAGATGGACTGCACCCTCTCAAACTGTGGGGCTCAATAAAACCTCTTTTCCCTAAGTTGCTTTCAGTCAGGCATTTGGGAACAACATGAAAATTCGGCAATACATTTGGGTTTTTTGTTTGTTTTTGTTGTTGTGTGTGTTTATTTCTTTAAAACTGCCCTGGTTGTCCTGGTCTTGTGATTAAAGGCATGTGCCACCACCTGGCATAAATTTGGTTTTCAAAAGCTCTCTACAAACGAGAAGACTGAGAGGAACTGGGTCTTGTGGTTCCAGTGAATCTGAAAGCCACTGTAAATGTCATTAGCTAGTGCAGATTAGTGAGGTATCACGGGAAATATCGGAGAAACATTGAAAATACAAGGTAAAATGCTGGGCAATTTTCAATCCACAGGTACTGTACATTCCCTTGACAGAAAAGATTGTAATGGCAAATATCGTGTAATAAGAACACCATATCCTGGCTCCTGGGATATGGACTCTACTGTGATGGACAATTCCTCACATGGGCAGTTTCAAACACAATTAGGAAATTGGTGTTGTGCGCAAATCCTCCAACGAGCATCAAGCAACATCTCTCGACATCTAGAGCCACAGCAGATAGTCCTGGCGATCAGGCACTGCACTGGGAACCCTCCCAAACACTCAAGGGTCACATGGAAGGTCCCTGGCCATGACTACTAGCCTCTGAAAAATCAACCAAATGACAAGACTGCACAAGGCAAGAACTCTCAGATGCCTGTTGCCCTGTGTCTACTCCTCGGAGTCAAACATGCACTCAGTCACCAACTCCCCGGAAGAGGGTGGAGGAAGGAGCTTCTGCCCTGTCCATCAAGTTTTAGAAACCTGCCAGGAATGTGCTGAAGACTCCTCTCTGCACAGCCACAGCACAGCCTTGAGGCACAGGGGCGGAGGGGATGAATGGAGTAAGATGTGGGATGTGCGAAGGGAGGGAGGGAGTTGGTCAGACTAGAAGGGAGACATGGAATTGCTTCTGCTTCTGGCTTGGTTGAGCCCCAAAGGAAGAACCCGTTAATCTGAAGACATCAGTGGGAAATTTAACACTGCATCTCTTGGAGATGGGTTGTGAATCCCGATTGATCCCAGCTTCCATTCATCCCACGACCATGGTTTCTCTCTAGGAGGCATGCCGCCCCCATCCAAAATGCAAGGGATCAGAGGATGCACTCAAGTGTGTTCTTTTGGCTCGTGCTCTAGACATGTTTTAATGTTCAGGGGTTAAGAAGACCCCACGACAAGGCCTTTGTGCAGCTGGCTTCTCTGTCCTTAGAGTGGCAAGAGTTAAAATATTATCCAAGGTTTCATATCTACCTAAAAATGTCTAATGTTTTCTGAAAAGTCCTTGTCATGGATGATGATGACACCATGCTGTGAAGGACAGGATGTTTCTAAGCAACAGAGATATGACCCTTTCTACCACCATTCATTACCTAAACACTAGCTGATTCCGAGACTGTTTCTAACACCAACAAGGCCATTTTCCGTCTGTCTTACAGGTACAATATGAGATCCATTGTTTACTTGCTTGCTTGCTTTGCGGTGTTGAGCCTAGAACCCAGGATGTCACGCAAGCCAAGCAAGCCCACTCCCAATAAGCAACATCCTTCAGCTGGAAAGATTCTTTGAGCATCACACAAAGCCAAACAGAACAACAGGTAGGAACAGGCAGGGCAGTGGACTCACTCTTTGGTCAGAAGAGGACAGGATTTGAGCAGGAAGCGTGAGAGCCCGGAGTCCTGGAAGTAGAGGTCAGGAGGGGCAGTGGGACTCTTCAGGTTCAAACACCGCACGATGACGTAGAGAACAGCAGCCACAGCGGCCAGCTTCACCCCGTCGAACACGGCGGGGAGCTCGGGGGTCTCCAGCATGGCATTCATCTTGCTCTAGAAAACAAAGGCACAGATCTGGGCTCACAAGCATGGCCAGGGCAAGGAGGGTGGAGCCCACCTCATCGCAGAGGCGTGCTTCACACATGCCCACAGGGTGCTCCACTGACCCCCATCATTATCACCTGACAACCCCGATGTCCAGCCAACACCCCCAACCAAAAAAAAGGCTCAGTGTTGACTGAGGAGTATACTTCCATATGTACTTTCACTACGTACTTCCTGTAATCTCACGAGCAGTTCCAAGATGAACAAATTGGAAAATGTACAGTAAGAGTCTTCCTTAGAGTGGGGACGGTAAGGTGCATTGGGGTCGTTCTTTGACGTCTGTGCGAAAGTCACTTAACTCTCTGTGGAGTTAATGATACCTGGAGCACCAGGTGTGTCGAGTGACGCTTCCAGCCCTGAACAGCAACACGGGAATGTGGGAGCCACCAGGTAAAGCTGTACCGCGTGCTGGCTCCAATCTCTATTTTCAGGGCGGGCTAAAAGCAAGCTGCCTCGGCCCAGCTCAGCCATTTGCTCCACTGAGTTCCTGGCTCCAGAATTCTACTGAGTCTTGGCCCAGGTCATGGTGGTCCTAGCTCCTGAGGCTTCCGGGCAATGTGAAATGGAGCTAGTCAATTAAAACATTCTTTTCCCCTCCAGGAGGTCCCTGAAGGCAGCTATCGGTCCAAAATTGGTCCAACGACAGACCAAATTCAACCACTAGACCAAAATTTCAGGTTGCAATACAGAAAATACAAATGCATATCTAATTTCCCACAAGGTGTCTTAATATTTCACCTTCTGAGGTAGGCATTCCCTTATATACCAAGTATACATACACCACTTCAAACACATGAAACCGAACATCAACACCAAAATCTAGTCTTCCTTGCTGCTCTCCAGAATAAGAGAACAACAGCTGTGTGTGGCCTTGAGGTTTAGGGTAACTAGCCAGGCATAGTAATGCACACCTGTAATCCTAGGACTTGGGGGGTGGTAACAGCACAAGGATCAGGAGTTCAAGGCCAGCCTAAGCCATATGACACCCTGTCTCACAATGAAATGGGTCAGGTTTGAGGGGATGGCTAGCACAAAACTAACAAGAAAAGAAAATGTAATTCTCATAGCCCTGGTAACTATGGTAACTGCTTTCCTGGAATGATTTCAAGTAGCCACTGTTAAAAACAGTTATGAGAACTCTGGTAGCCAATGATGGAGACATAACGAGTAGGGTGAAAAAAAAATCTCCAAAATGTGTACAATAGATGGAAGACTCCTAAGACCTATAGCAAGCCCAGGGGGCCTTGGAGACTTCTCTAAAATCAAAGTGATACAAACACAGAGCCAAAAACACTTTGGGACATCTCTGGCAAGGGCTTCTTCAATTGGTGAAAAAACAGATCAAAGGTCACACACAGCCTCTTAACTAGCCCCTTCTGTCATCAAGACACACACACACTAAAAGAGGTTCCAAAACATTCCTGGAGGACTGGCAAGATGGTTAAATGGGCGAAGGCACTTGCTGCCAAGGTTGATGACCATAGTTTGATCCCCAGAACACTCATGGTGGAAGGGGAAGAATGACCGACTCTTGCAAATTGGTCTCTGACTTCTACCACACGCTATGGCAAGAGCCCATCCACACCCACACATAAATAAGTGCTTCAAGAAAAAAGCTTAAAAGCTAGCCTGTACTACACAGCCACACTCAAGGCCAGCATGGGATGAGAGCCTATCTCAACAATAATAAATAATATTAATTAATTAATTAAAAAGAGAACATCCCTGATACAATTTTAAGGTTTGAGGTTTTTGTTGTTGTTTTGTTTTGGATTTGTTTGTTTTTTTCAATACTGAGTTTCTCTGTGTAGCCCTTGAACCCGCTCAGTAGACCAGGCCTCGAAACTCAGAGATTCAGCCGCCTCTGCATCCCGAGTGCTGAGATTAAAGGTGTGTGCGACCATGTCCAGTCCTGAAACCGGGTCTTAAAGCCAAAGCAGAAATGAAAAATCTACCAGAAATTCCAAATTTCTTTGATGTGCTGGGGAAATGGAAATAAAGTTTGTTTCTTTGTCCTCCTTGCCCTCCTTTGTCCTGGAGTGAGAACAGAGGTTGGCCATGGTGGCTTTCCTGGTCTCCTTGTTGGTTAAGTCTAGTAAGTCATCGAGAGATCCTTTTCTTTCAACAAGCATGCGCTATTTACTATAATTCACAGGGAGGTGAAAAGGAACAGCAAGGCGTCTTAGCAGGACATACCTTTATCGTTATTCCTCTCACGGAGAATGTGGATATTCCTTGAAGAGTTGAACACTTGGGCCAGTCAGATCTGATCTTGTATTCAAATTAACCTAAAAGTTGAAGAGAAGTGGACATAGATAAGGATTGAGAGAACAAGAAAGCACCCTTCCGTTTTGTGCTGTTTGGAGACAGGGTCTCCAACACACTACACCAACTGGCCTTGAATTCATGCCACCCCTCCTGCCTGGACTTCCCAAAGGCTGGTATTACGGGTATGTGCTACCATGCCTGGCCAATAATCCATTTTAATTGAAACATAAGCAGTCTACTTTTCTTTTCTCTGCATTTAAAGTCTTTAGGGGAAAGGGCAATTTCTTTAATTAACATGTCTGCCAAGCTCTCGGACGTTCTCACAAACTGGCTGTGAGAAGGCTTTGTGACCTCACCAAGACCCGGAGCTCTCGCTGGCCCTGGATTTCCTCCATGTTTCTTCTGACTACAGCAAACTCAAGCCTACATTTCCTCTTCACCCCACAACACGATCCTGAACAGTGCTCACGGACAGGTACCATCGCTGTGACAAATGACATAACTCAGGCTTTAGAGCGAGACAGCACAGCAGTGAGTCACGCCCTCTCTCCAGACACGTAGCAATGGGGGTGGGGGGAGCCAAGGGAAGTAAAGAGCGCAAGGACAAGGTTCCAAAATACAAAAGAAAAGTGACAGCTAAATACAGTGCTACCTGAAAGCCACCGAAAGAAGTGAACAAGGAAAGGAAGGGTACCAAGCACAGAAGACACTGGAGGCTGGTCCCAAGTCACAGGCATACAGGCAGAGTTGGGACCCGAGCTCCAGTAGTTTCTGATTCGCCAGACTAAAACTGCTGAAGAAGAAAACGAAAGGCAGGTGAAGGAGAGGCTCGCTAGCCATCACAGCGACCCTGTTCTCCTTGACATTTGTATGAGCTCTTCATATTCCAAGACAAATTAGCCACAGAGGCCAGGGTATGGTGAGGTAGGAACTGTGGAGCACGGTCCCCAGCCACATCACAGGCCACCTGGGCCCAGCAAGCCCAAAGACTCAGCTGCAGGAGAAAAACAAGACAGCCGAGGCTCAAGAGCTAAAAGCTGCCAGGTTCCAAAGCTACAGAGAAATCCTGTCTTAAAAAACCAAAACAAAACAAAACAAAAAAAAGATCTAAGCTGCCGGCCCACAGCCTGGTGTTATCTTTGCCTGGCTTTGCAAAGCAGGGCCAGTGAATGTCTCACTCTGTAGCTCAAGCTGGCCTTGAACTCTTGGCAGTCCTCCTGCTTTAGCCTTTTATGTACTGGGATTATAGATCTGAGTCACCATGCCTGGCTTTGCCCAGCATTTTAGAGAAAAAAAATTGTTTATTAATTGTCAAATATCAAATTGCAAGCAAAAATCTATACTTCTATTTTTTTTTTCTAAAAAACAACAACAACAAAAACTAAACAAGCAAAAAAAAAATCAAACCAGAAGATTTGGTAAAACAGAGTCTGCCATGGCAAAAATGAATGAGGCTGAAGAGTAGCTGTTCCTCAGACACAAGGCGTTCTGTGGCACATCTGTGAGGTCTTTGATGCCAACCCCATCACTCCAGCCGAGTTAATCACTTCTGATACTTGAATCATCCCTATAATTATCTTCCAGAACATGTAATCCTTGGGGGAAAAAAAAACTATCTAAAGTCTCTTCTAGCCTTGGGTAGTCTGTACTGGCTGAATATTTAAAAATATAAAGTATATGCACAAATGATAAAATCATAGCAAAGTTTTGAAAAGTAAAAAAAGTCAAATTTTATAGGATGTTGTGGTTTACTTTACCATTCATCAATTAAAGGCTAAGTATACCTAAACTTACCATAAACACTTGAGGTAACTTTGACAAAGCCCTTTTACCTGGGATTGTGTCTTATTGAGTAAACTGACATGCTCCCAGCTCCCTTGCAGCTAGGTGAGTCCACTGACGAAATCCTGGCCAATTCTAAATGGCCTGGTTGTAAGAAAACTCCATAAAAGGCAGTCAGCCTTCTGCCCTCTTCCCTTCCTGCCTCCCTGAAATGCAGACAATATGGCTGCAGTTCCAATAGGCATCTTGGGCCATGAAATAATCTTGGAGTAACTCTATAAGCCTATTAAAACCAGCAGCCTAGAAGGTGATTTAGTGGAGCCACCATATCAGACCTCGGTCATCTGTCTCAGGATTCTTCCATGTGAAAGGACAGCTTACACCACTGTTATTTCTAGATGCTTTCTCTATACAATTTCCAATGACACATAAGGAAATATTATATACCCACATCTCTGGGTTGCTAGAAGCAACAATAGCCAGGTGTAAGATTCATCCACTGCTACTTATAAGAGTGTTTTCATTTATTTCAAAATTCACAATGACTTTAATTATTTTATTACTAGAGAAAAAGCTTCAAGGGCTGGGGGCAGAACTCAGTGGAACGACACTTCTAAAAAGGGCAAGGCATTGGGTTCATCGCTCAGCGCTACAGGGAAGGAAGGAACTCATGAATGCATTCATGCTAGCTGGTTGCAAAACAGCAACTAACAAATGAAAAAAGCTAAAATCCAGTACAGGGAAAATAAACGCAGCAACAAACACAAGAACTACTATGTAGTCCAGCTAGATCAACTCTGGGTTTTCTGCCCATCAGAGGAGAAAGGGAAACCCAGTCAGATCGGTGGGTCGCCAAGTGGAAAGAGCTAGCCGAGCGTTCTGACCCCGCAGGTGCATGGCATGCACACAGTGGAAGGAGGGCCTTTCTGGCACAGAACTACTTTACAGATGTGCAGGGCTCTATAGAGGGGACTTTCACTGACAGACAGTGTCCCCTACAGCTATTTTTATTTTATTTTATATATATTTGGTTTTTCGAGACAGGGTTTCTCTGTGGCTTTGGAGCCTGCACTGGAACTAGCTCTTGTAGACCAGGCTGGTCTCGAACTCACAAAGATCCGCCTGCCTCTGCCTCCCAAGTGCTGGGATTAAAGGCGGGCACCACCACCACGGGGCCTATACAGCTATTTTTAAATAGCAAATGCAGCAAAGAATTAATTTCCTCAACCCTTGAAAAATGAAAAGGTTTTAAAATTCAATTCTGGGCAGACAATTCCATGGATGGTTTATGATAACAAAGACCCAAATTCACATCCTTGGCCCAAGGCTTGAATCTGAGGGTCCTGGGCAGCAAGCCAGTTCTGTGTGCCTCTAGGGAGTGCACCCTAAAATCCTAGCAGGCTTAAGTAGACGATTACTGGCTGAGTGCTCACACACTTAACCACAATTAAGTACCACCTGCATACAACTGGGGGGAAACAAGCCAGGGTTCTATGCATTTTAGGGACCTGGAGATGAGAATACTTGAGCAAGGGAAGGCCTGGAACAGCTACATCCAGAACTGGGCCTCAGTGTAACAAGTCTAGGACTCGAGGAGTGTGTGTGTGTGTGTGTACAGTAACTACCTACCTACTTATCAGTCTGTGTAGGTATTAAACTAGGAATCATGGGGCAATTCCGAAACAAAGCTCTTCACACGCATTTTGCCTCATCTTCTGTTTTATTTTATGGTGGTAACTCTCTCCATTTTTCTGTTTTACAAATCTGACCTGGCACTTAACATTAAACATTCTGAGCTTTGTCCAGGCATATCAGGCTTAGAATCCATGACCATACTACCCCAGAATGTGCCGAATTTCATGATCTTGGCAGCCAAGTAAGGTCAGGCCTGGTCATTACTCAGACGGAAGACGTATCAAACTCAATGCCTTGAGCTATTTTGCATGCTCCCCTTCTCCATTTTCTAGGCAGATGAAATCCAGTGGAAACGGGTCCTAAGCGGTCTTAGATGAGGAAAACACGTCATAAGAGGGCTGGGTATCTGCAGGAAGGGAGCCAGCCTTTCCCTGCCTGTCTCCATCCAGTTGGGCTTCCCAGGTGCCTATATCAATCTTTTCTCCGCGGGTTACCCTACGCGCCAGTCCTGCTACTTTAGGAATAAATGTTGGTGCTGCAGCTGATAGTTAGTGTTCTGTTTCTCATCCATATAGCATCCAAAAGAAAATGTAGGGTGCTGCCAAATGTCCAGCATCGGGTCATTAGAGGCGCTCTCAGTGGTACTGCGGGACTCTAAGACGGGCTTGGCTGGTATTTCCACCTATGCTGCAGGCCTAGGCTGTGCCTCCCACGCTTCACATTGCTCTCCCATGGCCAAGGGTACCACTTAGGATAGAGGCCCCCGCATGAGACCTGGGACCTGGAACCTGTTCGGCCTGGTTACCTTGAAAGAGGCACTTCACTTTTCAGGACCTAAGGATCTCAGCTGTAAAATGAGAGGCTTGGAATGGAGTAGAAAACTCTTTCAGTTTGCAATGTCTGAGATTTTGGGGATACAACTGCAGTCATTGGCTAAAAGGTGGGGGGTGGGGAGGACGACGATGGGGGACGACTCTCTCTGTGCTTTGTGACAGAATGCAGCCCCTACCTTCCTGCCTCAGACCACACACAATAAAATCCAAAGACCTCAAGGCTTTTGTTCTTTCTTCAAATAAATTAAAGTTCTATATTTTCAGCCACATCATCCATACCAATGTCCATTCTATTACTCCAGTAAGTGTCTCAAAATAATGGCTATTATCATCATCACTACTAAATTCTCTTCCCTTTTTACCTCAGCATGCTTCTTAATCTGACACCCAGAAGTCACACAAAAGACACCTGGTTAATGAACACAAGGGCCTCTTCAAGCAATGAAACAGCTAGCGGAAGAGCGGCTGGGACTGCCTCCAACAAGATGAAAATGAATCCCAGGACATTCTCTCCCAGAGTTTTCCACAGAGGAACCCTATTAGAGTTAATACATCACTGGATAATGGATGGTGATCTTCAAGTTCCCCCAAAGGACTCCAAGAAGCTGGGCATGGTGGTACCCAAGCGGTTGGGGTGGGGTGGGGGGGTGGTACCAGGACTCAGTGGAATGGAAGCAGGACTGTGGGCAAGCACCAGGCCAGCGTGGTCTGGAACACAGTGAGAAGCTCTTTCTTTAAAAAAATAAAAAAGTTTCAAGCTACCTTGCTCCTGGTTTTTGCTAATGGCCTTCCAATATTCCCACCACGTCCTGCAGAGGGACCCTCCTGTGGAAGTTAAACCTGCCCCTCATATCTTTATCTCCCCTTGCTAGGAAGTCCACACTTCTCTCCACTCTGACTCACAACTCTAGGCCAGCACACCGAAGGCCTCTGGCAACTGAAGGTGTTAAGGGGTCAAGGAACAACACTCTGCCACAAAAATATGGCCCATGTCTACTCCATGTCACCCTGATGTGGGAAAAAAAGAAAAAAAAAAAAAAGCAGTCAACCCTAGTGTGGGCAGCACAAGACCTTTGAAGAGGATGAAAAAGAGCCAGTTCCTGCCACTTCACTGAGAAGTCAGAGCTGTCATATGTCACTCACAGGAGCTAAGTGATAAGCCCAGGAGAGGATGGATAGGAGAAAGTTCAGTGTCCACTCAGGATGTGTCTTGGCACCCTGGAGTTATTTACCACCAGTATAAGTTACTTATCCATTGCTGTGCCAATACCATGACCAGGGTGTGTGGGCTCATTGTTCCAGAAAGCTAGAAGCCATGGTGGTGGGCAGAAGTGGCGGCAGGAGGCTGAGGGTCTCATCTTAAACATCAAGCAGGAAGCAGACGTAGAACAGGATTGGCTCCAGGTTTTCACACCTCAGAGCCCATCCCTAGTGGCACACTCCAGCCAGCAAGGCCCCACCTCCAAAACCTCCTTAAACAGTGTCATTAACTGGACCAAGTATTCAAACACTTGAGCCTATAGGGGACATTTCCATTCAAACCATCACACTCCCATAGATGGGAGACTTTCGGAGGAACTTCCAAGAGGTTTTGAGACTCGGCCTCATCTACTGAGAACTGGGCAATCCCTGACAGCCTGGGTCCCACTCTGGAGCTAATCTCCCTGATGGTTGAACATCGGAGCCAGCAGCTCACAGAACACGTCCACATGATCCAGATCCTTCTCCCTCAGAGTTTGGGGAAGATGCAGGGCTCTACTTAGGTGCTATGGGCTTTGAGAGACCCTCCTTATGGACCACCACTACTTCAGACTCCCAAATGGTGAGAGAGCCTGGCAACTGTACCAATTCCCATTTCAAAAGATGCCAAGAGGCATTTATTTCTTTCAGCATCAGCACCGAGTAACTAGCTCTTTTCCTTGGCTAACTGCTGCCGCTGACTGTTGGGGCCACCCAGGGAGATCAGAGCAGGTTTCTCATGCTGAAGTTGCTGGAGCTACAGCTCAGAAGACTCCTCAGGAGCCAGCCACAGAGACACACATGCAACCCCCGAGCTCTGGAGCTGGAGGCATGGAAGCAGCAGGACCTTATTTGCAGCCAGCCAGAGCTATAGAGTAAGACGTCGTCTCAAAACCTAAACCAGACCCAAATAAAACCCAATAAGGACACAGACACACACACACACAGACACACACACACACACACACACACACACGCATACCCTTACTGACTTAGAGTGACATCTCTTATAAATTAGATCCTGCGAGATGAAAGGCTGTACAAACAAGGTCACACATAATTTGATTAAGTAGAAAACATGGTAGATAATTAAATATATGTTAATGTTGCCTTCAATTTCATTAAAAATTTAGATCTTGAAATTCTCCTCTTTTTTTTTTTTTTGTGCCAACTCATTCAGGTGATAGTAGTTTTAGTTAACTGAATTCTTCTACCAAGTCGTAAGATCATAACCTGCTGAAGTTTCCAGAGATGGCTTCTGAGTTCCCAGTCAAAAACAAGACCTGGGGCTGGAGAGATGCCCAGCAGTGAAGGCCATTTGTTCAGTTTAGGACTCGGGTTCGGTTCCCAGCACCCACATGGAGGCTCACCAGCATCCACAACTCCAGTACCCAGGCTATCCGATGCCTTTTCTGACTTCTGTGGGTACCAGGCATGCATGGAGTACAAATACATACATGTAGACAAAACACTTGTACAAAGAAAATAAAGTAAACGTCAAAAGGAATTCTTTAAAGAAAAGCAAGAACCTGAAGACTTCACATGGAAATGTCAGGAATGGCTACTAACCCACAGCTTCCACAGAAGAAGCTCCCTAAACTAAAAATAACTGAAGGCTGAGTCACCAGTTAAACATGAACATTTAATTGGGCACTTTGCATTTACAGAAATGCTGAAGAGAAGCTGGTCTCTCCCACTTGCAAAGAAGGCAAAGCAGCTGGGGGAAGAGAAGGATGGAGAAACGCCTAGAACCTGCCCCTCCCCAACTCAGAAAAGTTCTCTACCATAAAGAAACCAACCCATGCTGAACAGGAACAAACAAACAAAACAAAAGCCAGCTGTTCCCTCTAGAGATTCCAGAATCTTCAAAGAGGACATTTCTAAGAAAATATTTTAATAGGAGATTCCATGGTTCCAAATACTGTGTTTTTAAAAACCTATACTAAAATTAAACTCTAATATCAAAGCAAATCCCTTGTTTATCAGAACCTGGCAAACTCCACTGCCTCACCTGCTGCAGGAACAGGCCTACACCTACCCCCCCCAATCTTCTTTTTGGACGTGGGGGGTGGGGTGGGGTGGTGGTTTCTAGACAGGGTTTCTCTGTGTAACAGCCCTGGCTGTCCTGGAATTTACTTTGTAGGCCAGGCTGGCCTCGAACTCACAGAGATTCTCCTGCCTCTACCTTCCGAGTGCTGGGATTAAAGGCATGAGCCACCACTGCCCTCCCTTTTGTTTCTCCTTTCTTTCTGGACAGAGTCTCATGCATTCAAGACTGACCCAGAACTTACAAAGCAGCCAAGCATAAACTTGAATCCCTGATCCTATGGCTCCAACCTCTCAAGTACTGGGATTACAGGCACGTGTCATGGTGCCCAGGCCCATCTGCTATTTTTTTCAGTGAAGAGAACAGCTCCGGATCTACAGCACAAAGAAACTCAGGGCATCCCTGCCCTGACCTGCCGCTCTGCAGACAAGATCCTAGAAGGGAGGGATGGAGGATGCAGGTGGGAGCCAGTGGGAGCATGGCTATCAAGCTGTCAATTTTGCATCTCACAACAGTGAGCATCAAACGGTAGATCTGCATGGAGATCTGACCCACGTGCCAAGCCCTTCACCTCCCCACAGGGAAAACTGACTCATCCCATCTCCCGACCTACTGGAGCTGAGTTCACGCATCCTCCTGCCCCTCTCAGCTTTGTGGCTCTTATGATGAATTCTATCAGCTGTGAGAGCAATGGCTCTCCTCAGCACCCTACCACTGGGGCCTTAATACAAGGCTAGTCAGTGATGACAGCTCCAGCATCTTCATCCTTCTGAGACCGACAGAGGCTCTGAGGGCAAGAGAATGCAGCGTGTATAGCATTGGAAGGCACACTTTACTTCTTCAAGTTGTAAAAGCAACCTTGGAAGCTATGAGCAGAAACAAGAGCCTCTGCCAGCCCACAGCAGCAGGCTTGGAGGTCACATGGGCTCCACTGAGACCCAGTCTCAGATAACAGGTGTGAGCAGCCAACACAGATAAGTACCAACCACTGATTGACGCTGAGGCCCCTGGGCTAAAAATGAAGGAAGGGGGAGTGTGGGAGAGACACTCACAGCCTCTGCTGTCAGCACTGTGGATTCTGAGAACTGGAACTTTCCAAGTGGTAAGACCCAGAAGGGCTAGACTCGGTGTCCGGGGCCCGAGGTGGGGGGAGAAAGTATCATGCATATCCTCTATACTTCTACCTAAGACATCTGGATGGCCCTCCCCCGAGCATTGCTTATATACTGGGCAGCTTTGGGTGGGCCTCTTACTCTCTGCATATTTTGAGACAGCTCGAGGGCCCACACGAGGTTTTTAGAATCAGAGACTCTGGGGTTTGAATCCTGATTCTGCCAAATAATCTTATGGGAAATCACATAAACCTCACATTAATTTTGTCTAAAAATGAGGGAAGGAGCATAGGTTCCTTCACAGGCTAAAGAGGGAAAGACGCTGAACTAAGGAACTATGTGGGCTAAGACGGCTTTAAAATTATAAAATATCTACAGACATATAAAAGGCTCACAGAACATTTTAAGCTCTTTAAAGGAAAGCTTCTTCATAGTCCAGGGCTAGAGAAACAGGCATCTGAAAGCAACTCTAAGGGGCTTTTAACACAGGTGGTCAGGCATCTGCTGCCAGGCAGCCCTGATCTTGGCTTTATCAGATCTTTGCATGGAGGATACTGAACAATCTAGAAAAGTAAAAATTCAAAAGGAAGCACACTGGGTTGGTATATTTTGGGGTTGGAGCTAAATGAACTGCTTTGCCAAGTAAAGAAATAGAAATAAGTTCACACCCTCAAATGTTCTTCTCTCCCAATCCATCCAATACAAACACCCTACTGTTGTTCTGGGCCTCGCTCTCTCTTGCCTCCCACTCTAGAAGCAAAACTTCTCAGCCTTTTTAAAGCCCGAGGGCGAGTCCCAACTGCCACCCTTGGTCTGCCAGCAGCCTTCCTCTTTTGACTTTTGTCCAAATTCCGTTTTACCTATAACGAACAGGCACTTGCTCTAAGTCCATTCCCGACCTTCCTCAGTGAAATCCACTGCAAGGAGCAGCAGACAGGCCCTGCTGGAGCTCTTTCTCTGCGGGGCCTTCCCAACACATAAACACTGCCACTTCTTCAGTGTCCTGGGAGGCTAGAAAGTGCCAGGGAGGGAGACAATTTCAACAGAAGTAGGGCAAATCCTTCCCCACAAGCGGGAAGAGGACACAAGCATTTCCCAAAAATTAATCCACCTGCTTTAAGTGGCGAAGGCAGAGTGTCCTTGGCAAATGAAAAGGACGGAGCCTCTTGGAGACGTGTTCGTATCAACTGTGAGAAGTGTTCGTGCCAACTCAGGGAGGGAGCGCTTTACAGACGCCACCCTAATCCCACTGTATCAAAGGCCTCAGCCTCAGTCTTCACTCGGTGGTTATATCACAAGATGTATAATCCACAGATCTGTAGAGTAGTGGACGGTGCTACCCATGGAGGAGTGCGTACTGAATCCTGAAGGTCGACAACAAACCCTGGAGGAAGCAGAGGGAAAGAAGGAGATGGCATCACAGTCGGGGATCCTTGAGGAGAGACGGAACACAAGGGAGTGAGAAGCAGAGTCTGTACGGACAGTGGGGTCACAAGCTAAGCTGAGGCTCAGAATGTGAGACCGACAGAACCAGAGGGATGGCTCTGGAGTGGGGACGGTGAGTCACCGTGGAATGACGTTGCAGCACTCTGTTTAAAAGGGGAATTCCAGGAGTCAGGCTGGAAGATGGTGCCACAGAAATGTTGTCATGGCAGTGGGTAATGAGCTGTGGATAGCCTACTGTTCATGTGAGGGACTGACGTAAGGCCGGAGGTGTGAAGAACATTTACTTGGCTGCTGGAACCAGACTCTCAGCTCTGCTGGGACATGTATTGTCACTCACCACCGGGGCCACAACGACAGTCCTCAGTGGCATATAATTCATTGTGTAGGAATTTCTGTATAGGGGCCTATCTCCTGTAGACTCTAAGACCACCGCGGCCCACCTTCACGTGTAAATGCCCGCTCATGACCAGAAAATTTGCTGGTCTCATCTCTTCATAAGAATGATGAGTTATCACATGAATCTCCATACTGGGGACGCCAGCCAATGTCTTCTCTAACAAGATCTCCCTATTGACACAGATGGACACTCAGGGTGTTGAGCACATAGCAGACATCTTGTAAACAGATCGAGCCGGCGGGAAAGACTCCATTAGCCTGAAGTGCCACCACTGTGATCCCGTAAGCAGAATTGCTTTGCCAGTGTGTTCCATTAGGTTGAGAGATGGGCAGCTAGCTGCCTTGCTGCTGTGTGCTGAGAGAGAAAACTCCCTGTGACCTGGACTGGTGGCAGCTTTTAAAGGCCACCTTGAAGAGTTGGCAAAACATTTCTCCATCCAAAATGGAGGTTTTCAATTTTCTGTCATTCAGAGAAGCTACTGTCCAAGGCCTTATCTCTCCTACTCCCTTCCCCGTGTGACATCTCAGTAGGCCAAGAAGGAAGCAATCTACTTCAGACATGGCTGCCTCACAAATCAAGATAACTCACAGTGGAAACAAGTGGTTGTAGGTAGAAGGAAGGAGACAGAGCTGGGAACCTCTCCATGGACCAGAAGAAGCTGACACCCTCTACAGACCTCTAGAAGGCAAGCCTTCCGCAGCTCTGGTGACATCACAGAGGCCACAACAGTCTCTAGTGTCTTCTAGGGGACATAAGCTCATTTGAACAGCACTAATCCTAGGTTAGTCTAGACCAAGAAACCAGTCAGATTATAAAATGAGCTTCCGTTTTAGCATCTGAGGGAAACAGAAGTCCTTTAGAACAACTGGTGTCTGCAAAGACTTCTACCTCCTGAGAGATTTCCTCTGATTTGTAGTGCTGGCAAGGGGGGGAGGAGCTACTCCTGGGCTCTTGAGAAAGACAGATTTTGCCTGACGTGCAGCTGTATCACACACTACTTGTATGACCTTGGACAAGTTTCTTAACCTCTTGGCAGTCCATTAAATGGATCTAATAGGACCTTCCTTGAAGAGTCATTGAGAGGCTTAAATGAAGTGGGCAGGGTCAAGCACCCTATGCCAGAGTATCCTGCTATTATGAGTTTAAATATACAAACACTATGCAAACTTGGCAAAGGTGTGCTCCCCAGAGAAGGCAAAGAAGGGGCTTGCTGTACCCAAGACCAGAGGACCTCCTTCCAGAACCAAACAACAGCTCTTTCAGCTTGGCTAGTGGGCTGTCTGATCTGCCTGTGAGCCATCACCACCCTCCCACCCACAACATTACCAGGTACCGAGGCAATGATTGAATTACTTGTACGTGTGAATATCCCCCTATGTGCATGCATGCACACACCACATACATACACACACCACATACATACATACACCACACACACACACATACATACCACATACACATACCATACACACATACATACTACCACACACACACAAACACTTGAGGGCACAACCCTTTCATTATTGAAGACTATTATTACTCCATCACCCACCCAGGCTTGTGCTGGGATCCAACATCACATCTGGCGCTGACATCATTATCTTTTAACACACTAGACCTTAAACGAGGAACAGAACTGGACAATGGGAAGTGTCCTACTTGGGTAGCTCCATGATTTATCAAATGTTGGTGATGCTAACACATGACCTCAATCACTCCTCAAACAAGGCACAAAACGCATGTGTGTTGACAGCAGAGGCCAACCTCATAATTTACTACTTACAAAGTGTGCGCTCAGACGTTACCTCATTTGGTACTTGCAGCAGCTTTGAGTATTATGGATGTAAGCAAGGAAACTGAGGCCCAGGGACCCCTCCCTGAGGCTCTAGGAACATGGAGGGGGGCAGTTCCCATGTTAGAGCTGAACAGAGCCCATCACTTCAGCCCCCTTGACAGGAGTTCTTTCCCATTCGAAGACAGACATGAAGACATCTGCATTCCTCATTTGAGCCCTATGGTGACAATGTCAGTGCCACACCCACCATCCTCTGTCCAGGCTAAAATAACCTGTGATGGATGGCATTAATGTCACACCAAGGGAAGGGGCTGCTGTTTTCTAAACTGGGAAAAATATCCTTGGCCATCTCTTCTCCTTGGCATTTTCCATTGTCTCACTAATCAGAAGGACACATTTTTTCCAGGGGCATTGACAAGAATAATAAGTGAGCACTTTATGTACATTTCAGGCCTGAAGAGGGAATTGCAGCTGAAGTTTACAGTATAAATACAGTTCAGCCCCTGCCCCCCTCCCCCAGGGAATGTGGAGCCAGGAACACAGTGAGCCTCCCTTGGGCACAGCCAATGGAGAGGCACACACATAGCCAATGGTGCCCAAGTGCCCTGGAAAGGTGCTGAGAGCAGAATCCCAGTGTCATCTCCAGCACAGAAAGAGCCCCATAAGCATTTGCTGGATGAATGAAATCGGTGAACCTTTCCCTGCCTCGAAGATCCCAGGGCAATCACAAAATCCTAGGAAGGTTGATTTTTCCCTCCATTTCTGGGAATAAACAATTTCATAAATGGATACGTGAGAAAAGCAATAGGGCTGCTAAATGAGACATGTGGTGATGTCCTAAAATACATCATTCCATGTTACCTGAACATAAGCAAGGAAGAGGAAAACATGGGCAATATGCTAGCAACTATATAAAACAGGAAGAAAGGGATGCTAATGCGACACACGTCCGCTGCACTTCACATAAAATACATCTAAAGAATATACGAGGCACTAGTAAAGGTCATTACTTCTGGGAACATTCTTCAACCTTTACTGTGACGTACCTGCCCAGGTCGCGCTGCGTCAATGCACTGGCTGTTCAAAATCTGATAAAACTCTCTACAGTACAAAGTGCCTAGTTTGTCCAATCAACCACGGGGGGGAGCGGGTAGGAGAAAGGAAAGGAGAAAGGAAAGGGGGACCTATGACGCTTAGGCTTGCCTAGTATGCGCAATAAGCCAGGCATGGTGGTGCACACCTGTAATTCCAGCACTCAGGAGGTTAAAAAAGAAGAACTAAGTGCACTTCAGGCTAACCTGAGCTACACAGGCTAACCTGTCCCAAATAACAACAACCTCATCAAGAGACAAGGCTACAAAGAGACATTGTCATGAATGGCAGAACAACGAACTAGAACGATTACAGTCAAGAGATCAGCCAAGCTGGGGCATGTTCAGGGTGCTCTGGCTGGAGAATGGTTATAGTCAATGAATGATCGCATACTGGCTGTTTAGAGGATTTGGGTTAATTTTTTTTAAATGTTAGATGTGTAATAAAAGGGCATTTTAAAGAGATATCATGGAAACATTTAGATGCAACAATATGTTTGGGGTCGACTTTAAGACAAATAAATGGGAGTTGGGGAAAGTAGCTAAATGAATATAGGAAACTCCATTACTCATAAACTGGAGATGGGCCCTGCAGTCATAGGGCTCACTACATGATTCTGTTAACTGTGTACCTTTAAAATTTCCACACTAGAAAGCTAACAACTGAGCGAGGTAAATTAGTAACAGAACAAGAGCCTTGGTAGCCAAGGAGATCCAAATTCGCCCCCAGCTTCCAGCTCCAGTCAAGTTCAGGGCGATGGCCCCTGGGCTCAAGTGTCACCATGACAAGTTTTGGCTGCCAGCTGCTGCCATTGTGACATCATTGTTTAGGTCAGATTTATTTTATCTATTTATTATTTATCATACTATTTCTTCATTTGAAAAGTTCCTGCCTCTTCTCTGTGCTAAGCCCATCTTTGTATTTTTCTCTATACTGGGGTTTCCTGGCTCCAACTCATCAGGATTTCCCACGCATAAATGAGGGGTACCAAGGCTGTATGTGTGGACCCTGATATTATTAGTACTCCTAACAGCCCCGGACGGGCCTTTCAATTATCATTCACACAAAATAAATAAGACTGAGTGCTGAGCGTTCATCTCATGAGACCTCAGGAAACCTCACAAATATACCCTGGGCCCTGGATTGGGAAATTTCAGCCCGAGGTCAGAGTCCTGGTGCTACGGAGGCAAGCAGACAGGACCTGGGACCTGATGAGAAGTCACCCCCTGACATGCTACAGCATGGGCTTCATAGGCTTGCACACACACTTCTGAAAAATGCACGTCTAAACACTGCCAAGTGTCTTCCCTAATCCTACTCCTTACCTAATGTTGCTGAGCTCACGCCTCAGCCTCCTCCCCACCTTTCATTCCTTAAGAAATCCAACATGACACTTCACATATGCATGAATCCAGACCCCGAGGAGGTAAAGAACAACCCCCCCTACTAGTTTTCTATCCTTCTAATATGCTAGGAACTCATGGCCTGTATCACCAAAGATGCTGGATCTGTAAGCCCACCAAAAGGTACCACGTCCAGAGAAGGCTGGACCGAATGGATGCCCTGGTTTCCCAGTACTGCTGAAGGAGGCTGAAGCAGCTGAGGCTACTTCATAAGTAGACTCTTCGGCAGGAAATGTAGGTCCTCCCAAGTGCCATCAGGACGACTTTTTGGCCTTCTACACAGAAGAGTCCCTGTATTCAAAGATGCCTCGCTTCCTCAGATGTTAACCGTCGATGAGTTTATTCATAAATAAAATGAAGGTGATAAGCGATGGTAGGCTTGCTTTCCTTATTTGAGAAAGTTTGAATTTGGGTGAACTTGTGTTGGACTTCCTGATTTTTCCCCCACTGGCCTCACTGATATGACTAAGCAAACCGTTCACAAACACATGTGCAGGGTGATGGTGCACAAACTGGGGGCATTTGAGAGCATTTGTCTCTTTTATTGGAGAAAGGATGGAAAAGAAAAACTGTTAGCAACATTCCCTGTCCTCATGTGCACGAGAAGATACCTGTGGTGCAAATGGAGGGACGCTGTGGGTGCCCAGCAGTGAGCTAGGACCAGGAAGCCATGACTTAAAGAGGCCTCACTGACATCATCAACATTCAGTCACTTCCAAGGTGACTTTAGACCAGACTCAGAGGAAAATAAAAGCAAGATAGAGGCAGAGGCACATTCAAAGAAAACCCAAAACCCATAGGCAAAATCTAGTAACCACAGAAAACCAAAAGATCATGTTTAAATCCACGGTGTGGTTATTTAAAACACAAGTATAGGCACAGAAAACTCCACTGTGAAGAACCAGGAAACCCTCTCCTTAGAAGCAAAGAAAGTTTTAGTTAGAAAAGCTGGCTTGGAACTTGGAAAAGCAGAACTTGGAAGTGGCAAAATTATTTGGAGAGCCTGGGAAACACTTCCAATCAGGCCAACAAGAGTCGTGTATAGATTTGGGGGCAATGGAAGTTGCCAGAGCTGGTTCTTCCTGAGGCAAGAGAAAAAAGGTGTGGCATGTATTAATGCTCCCCAAACAGGAAGTCCTAAAGGGAAGGACAGGTTCCTCTCTGCTGTTCAAAGGTGAGAACACGGAGAGCCAGACAGCAGAAGCTGGAAGTGAAACTCTCTGGATGTCAGAGAACACAGCGAGTTGGCTCCGGCTTGGCCAGCATGTTCTGCCCAAAGGGCATGGTTGGTTGGGGCCCAAGGTTCTATGTGTCCCTCATTCTCCACTGTCCCAGCTCTCCCTCACAGGCTAACCTGGAGAAGACTTCTGCCTCTCCAAGCATTTTCTCAGGCTCAGAATTCTAGTGAGGGGCTAGAAGCAGACAGATCCCTGACAGGTAGACAGATAGGGAAAGGGGGCCACATAAAAATAATAAAATGGCAAATTTCCAGCTTCTTCCTTACCCTCCTAACCCTAGATAAAGCCTGGTAGGTTTTTCTCTCCCACCACCAGACATCCCTTCTGGCTGACCTACCTGTCCAGACTGTCAGGTATTCATGGCTGATCCCAAACACGTTTATTTGAAACTGTGAGCCTATCAGCTTCCCTTTCTTTGTTTAAGTTGACCAACCCAAAAGAAGAGGAAAGGGACCCATCCCAGGCCTATAAACACAGTTCCCTGCCCTGGTCAGGAGTGGGTGGGTAGGGGTGGATAGTGGGGGTGGGTGGTTGGGTGATCTTGGTTTCTGAATGCCCTCCCCACGTTGTGGGCAGTCTTTCTCTCCGTATGCTTTGCTATGTATGTATGCTAATTCACTTTTAATACAATGTGTCGCCTGTTGTTGCCTGCTGTGTCTAGAGATTTTCTGCCCCTGCCTTTTAATTCTTTAATTGGTGGAGAAAATGAACCAAATCAAGACCCTCAGACAGCAGAGTAGGGCAAAGAGAAGAAAAACATCTGTCTCCGAACTCCCACAGAATGCTTTAAGATGCCCATGCAAAGCTGCCTAACGCGAGGGCTTCCCAGCATCCTCTAGAGCAGAAAGATCTAAAATAGACGGCCTTCTCAAAGAGTGACGTGGAAGCTCGTTTCATCTTGCCAAGAAAAATTAAGTAAAAAAAGCAAGGTTTCAAACAGCTTGCGTGGTGTGTGCTACCATTGTGTGAAAAGGGTGGGGCACACGGTGCACAGCAGACGATGGGCAGGGATCGGGACAGGGATGGGGCAGAGATGCATTCACTTCCTCATCTTTGCACTTCTCAAATATTCTCTCATCATATAAATATGTAGCCACCCCCCGTCCCCCGAGACAGACTCTCACACTGTAAACCAGGCTGACCTGGAACTTATGTAGCCCAAGCTGACACTGGGCTCACAGCAATCGTCCTTTCCCAACTCCCCAAATAACTGATGTAAGCTACCATACTTGGCTTTGTAGTACCCACTTAAAAACAAAAAACAAACAAACAAAACAACAACAAAAACTAGCCAGAATTGCATTTTCCAAGTGTGACATTTCTCATAGATTCAATATTTTGTTTATTGATTTATTATGTATACAGTGTTCTACTTGCATGCATGCCTGCAAGTCAGAAGAGGGCACCAGATCTCATTATAGATGGCTGTGAGCCACCATGTGGGTGCTGGGAATTGAACTCAGGATCTCTGGAAGAGCGGCCAGTACTCGTAACCTCTGAGTTATCTGTCCAGCCTGAATATTTTGTACTTTTCAATGTATATTTTCAAGTAAGTTTTTAGTGTGGTCAGAAAAGTGGTTCAGCAGATAAAGGTGTCTGTTGCTGAACATGACAATCTGGATTGGATCCTGGGAACCCACAGGATGGAAAGGGAGCACCAACCCCCCAAATTGTCTAATCACAGCATGTATATACCCACATACACAAATATAAACACAGTGAATAATAAGAGTAAAACATTAAAAAAAATTAAAATCAACAACAACAACAAAAAAAAAATCAAGCTAGGCATGGGGGCTCACACTTTTAATCCCAACACTCAAGAGACAGAAGCAGACAGATCTCTGTGTCCGAGGTTACCCTGGTCTACCTATTAAGTTTTAGGCTAGCCATAGCAAAGAGAAACCCTTTCTCAAAACAAACAACCACCAATATTTGAATTAAGAACATTGCATTTTAAAAATTTAAATAGAGCCAATTTTAAAACAAAATAGCTTTGTGTGATAAAGCAGACTTTACCACTCGTTGGTCTGGTTATCAGCGTTCCCAACAAGCACCCGGCGAAGAATTTTATGAGCTAACGAACCTGCACTGACTGCTGATGTAGTTCAGTCGGCAGAATGCTGGCTCTGGGTTCCATCTCAGCACCATATAAGAAACTGGCTTATTAATGCCATGGCCTGGGATCCCAGCCTCTCCGGATGCCTAAGCAGGGGATGAGGAGTTAAGATCATCCTTTCTCTCAGCCAGTTCCTAGACAACCGGGTTCCACTTAAAGACAAAGTCAGAAACTATGCAAACTTGTGCTACCAATGTTCGGATTCTTCCATCAGCTCTTTACCTGGCTGTTGCCTAATGATTATGAAAGATCAGAGGCTGGGTCTGTGTGAAACACGTGCTTTGTCCAACTGGCCCAGAACACACACTTCAGGGTCATAGTGGGGCTCTTCATCAGTCTATTGCAACCATTTTATAAGCTGAAAAGATTTAATTCCCATATATGATATCCTGGAACCAAGATAGGCAAGAATAATCTGTGAATAAATGCCGATCCTTAAAAGAAGATGGTGTAGTGGATGGTGATACCTGTGATCCCAGCACTTGGGAGGATAAAGAAATCAAGGTCACCCTTGGGTGTACAGTGAGTTTGAGGCCAGCTTGGGCTACAAGAGGGCCTGGCCCAAAACAACAACAAAACCAGTTCTTATGGAAAATAAGTTCAGCACCCATATGTTATCAACGCTAAACAGAAGCACAGGGTTTAAACCGGCTATAATCGCTGGGCATCAGGGCTGCATGCTTGGAATCCCAGGACGACCCTGAAGGTTGAGGCAGGAGGACCATGAGAGGCCAAGCCTGGATTGACTATGTAGTTCCTGTCTCAGAGAGAGATGGGGTGACAGAGAGACAGAGAGAAGAATGAATGCTGGGCCATGAAAGGCTGTTGTATAATCCTAATACTCGACCACATCAAGAGGTTCCCCACCCTTCCCGTGTCTGTTCCTGGGACAGCCAAGATGAAATAGAAAGGCTCATAACACCTCAAGGCCTGAGTCATCAACTCTTCAACTGGTCAACGAGGTTCAAATCCCACAGCCAATAAAAATCCAAATACTGTAGGTTATGAAATGCTGCCAGATGGGATTCCTTTACACTGAAAATGTCCATCTGCTAGGGGTTTTCACAGAACCAGATTTTAAGAGAAAAGAAAGAAAGGAAGGAAGGAAGGAAGGAAGGAAGGAAGGAAGGAAGGAAGGAAGGAAGGAAGGAAGGAAGGAAGGAAGGAAAAGAGTGATTTTCCCTGTCTGCCACAGGGCCAGAGGCTGTGCTGTGCTCTAGGGCAGGAGCTGGCTGGGCACTAAGCGGTGGAACCCTTGTACACGCTCTGTCAGAGGTGACTCTGGGAAGGAGGGAATGGCAGTGGTGAGGAAGTAGTCCTTCTGTTAGAATGCCAGGGGAAACGGGGAATGAGCAATGCAGCCAAGGAAGGAACCATTATTCTAAAACGGCCCGAGTGGTGAAGAGCCAAGGCAAAAAGACCATAATCCTAGGTGCCCATCAATGACTAGTAATCAACTTTGGAGACACCTAAAGAAGGGAAAACCTCAGGGGGTGGAGTTTCTGCAAAAACAAAAACAAAACAGTAATAAGTGAAGAAACAAAAGTGACAGGCCCCACACACAGATGGGATTTTTCAATACAGGTGAATCCCCTTGGAACCTAATGGGCTTCAAAAGGCATCGAGAGGGAGTGTAAATGAAAGTGGGATTAAAAAGGGAATGAGAAAACTTCTGATAAAATGAGAGGAGAAAGACAACTCTATTGCATTGCCATCTGGTTTGCTTCAAGCTCTGTTTAAAAAAAAAAAAAAAACGAGGTGGGGGGGCGAAGCAGGGAAATGCAGACAGAGGAAAGAACATAGATGGCCAGCAAGGGTCTGTCCTGCACTTGTGTCTCCGCCAGGCTACTGCCGCCGCCGCTCCCCCTACTCAAATGATGAGGGAACTTGCTTAAAGGCACTTGACACATGATCCCTGAACTTCCGAAAAGCACTTAATTCGGTGGCTCATGAAATCTTAATCTAAGAACGTTCATCCATTTATAATCAAGCTGAATCACACTGACAACTGGGGAGGGAGGCCGGGTGGAGAGAATGCGAGTTTGGAAGGATAACCTGCAGGCTGGGATCCCGGGGACTTCTGTCTACCACTTTGAGAGATTCACTTTCACTCCCTTTAAAGATGACAGAAATACCAGTGTCCGGGAGGAGTGCTCACAGAGTGACAACTGACAGAGGAACTACATTGTCCGATTTAATACGAGGAAAACGGGGGTAGGGGGGAAGGTGATGCGACTAAGAAACTTGTGTTAGGATAATAGACTACATTTCGGGGGAGGGGATATTGGGTGGTGTGGATCTGAAGGAAAGCTAGAGAAAAAGGCAACAACACACTAGTTAGCAAATCTGTTATGGTTACCATGAGCCAGGCACTGTTCTAATGTTCCCAACAGTGCCTATTTCTCCGTCTTTAACCAAGGTGCCAACATTGTCCCTTGCCTTACTGGTGGGGAAACAGGCACAGAAAGGTTGGATAATTGATCCCAAGTTGCACAGCTGAGAAGAAGCAGGACCAAGATTCAAACCCAGGCACTGAGACACTGGGGTCTGTGCTTCTAACCTGTCTGGGCTCCTCTAGAACTTGAATAAAGAATGAGAACTAACTAGGCTGTGTGTAAAATTTAAGTCATGCCCTGGCTAGATCTAGGGTCAAAAGTTTAACTCTTAGTCATGACACTGTGATGACCGGCCAGCCGTGTGACCATCCTGGGCCTTAAGTTTCTTCATCTCTACTATAAGGGGAATGGGTTGAATGAGCTTTGGCATTTTAGGTTGAAAAGATCATAAGTTCATGTTGGCCATTAACAGCATGGACTGGCCTGCTTTCTGGCTCACCGGAAGCTTCATTAATCCTCACATGGGCAAGGTGGGTTACAATTACTTCTTCTGCTTCCTGACCTTCAGAAGATTATGTCCCTTTCTATTCAGGCAAACAAGAGAAGGCACTGAAGAGGGAAAATGCACTCTGCTTAATGTGGTTGTAACCCAATGGCCCTTGAAAAGCTCTGGGCACAGATCATGTTGACTCTGCCAAACCTGCAATCTCTCCCGAGCCTGTTCTCAGAACCTGCCTGTGGGCCAGGTAAAACTGATAAGCCGGAGGGAGAGGCAATGAAATAGAGGAACCGGAAAGAGTAACCCTAACAGAACACTGAAATAATAAACTCTATTAATTCATCTTTTGGTATAATCTATTCATCTGCATACAGGCATGCACGCACACACACACACACATAAGAGCAAACACCTCAAAAATCATTATGGGTGAATTCAACACCCCCTTGGAATCTAGTGGACTCTGGTAAGTATCCCCCTCAATCTAGTCATTAAATGTTGTCCAGAGTGTATTGGTGGATGGAGAAAGCCCTTACTGATGGATCATACAATCCTTCCCTTCCTAAGCATCCCAGACAGGTGGCTGTCATCTGGCCTCTGCCTAGGCACTTCCAAGGTCGATGTTCTGGCTGCCTAGCCTGGCAGGCAGCCCAGAGCGCAGCTGGACAGATCTTGCTGTGGGGGAAAGCCCACGAAACACCTAGAACAGTTGCCCCACAAGCTCAATAAAGTGCGCCTCCAAGTAGGTCAAAAATTGCTTCCCTAGAACTTGAAACCATCAGTCGTAGGGAGCACAAGGATCCCAAAATGCAGAGGCCCAGCGACTATCCCGGGCTTGTAGTAAGGCCCTTTCAGGTTTCCAGCATCCTGCAACCCTCTTCCCCGAGTCTGGTCCGACGGATACCTCCCCAGGCCCAAGGGTGAGCATCGATAGGAAACAGGGGATGGCAGCCAGGAGGCCTCTGTCGGCCTTGTCCCCAAGCTCGGTTCTTCAAGCAGGAGAGGACAAAGGACCTTCAGGAAGGCGTATCCCACCCGTGGTTTGGGCTGCCCCGCCACTAGACAAGCTAGCCCTCCGGACCCCCGCAGTGCCAGGTGACAGTCCCCCAACAGTCCCCACGGATCAGGAGCACACAGGCTGCGGCGCAATGGGCCGAGCCACGGGGGGACCGGGAACTCGGGGTTCTGGCCCGATGCTTCCAGAGAGCGATCGCGGCTTGGTGAAGCTCGCCTAACCGAGGTTTTACCTGCGCTCGTTGACTCCAGCGGTCCAGCTAACCCGGAGTCCGATTCCCGCAGCTCCGCGGCTGCCGGCTGCGCTCATAGAAATACAGCCGGAACCCCTGGCCAGCGCAGCTCCCGCCGCTACCGGCCCCGCCCAGGCAACTGCAGCCACGCCCCTGACGACCGCCTCTGCCACGCCCCCAACCAAGAGTGCCTCACTGCTTATTGGATAGCACAGCCGCCACTCTATTTGCTAGCGCGCTCACTGCGCCTGATTGGCAGCCCATTGGTTGGTGTGGCTGTTGCTCAGAGTGGAGGCGGTGATTCTTAGCAGTTAGTTCTTCTACAATTGGTTACTTTTGATGTCTTTGGCCAGTGGGCAAAGAGGCTATTGGATAAGGGCCGCCCAAAGAGGCGGGACAAGGGGAGCCGGCTAGAGGGTGGGTTGTGTTTGATGGTTGATAGGGGTGAGGTGATGGGAGAGGTCCTATTGTGACTGCTAGCTGGGTTCTGGGGCTGGAAAAGTCCGAATCCCATGGGGATGAATGGGGGAGGGGAGGGAGATAGTTTAGCTGTGGGGTTCTCAGCTCTGGTGTGCCCAGGAGGACGGACCTGTAGCTCAGGACACCGGTGACGAAATGAGGAGTACTAACTTTGAAGAGCAGAGGTGGTGAGTCACCAAGCCAGAAAGGGACAAAGGAGTGGAGGCTGCGACCTCTGATCTCTTTTAGCTTAGGGAAGTGGGCGGGGACATTCGGGCCTGTTATTGTCCCTCTCTGTTCTTTCAGCCTTTCAGCCACCGTTGCAGGTTGGAAGTCTCTTGGAAGAAGGTAACCTCAGAAGTCGTTAGAACGGAGGATGTGCTGATAGTGCTGCCTCGGCCACGTCATTCAGTCTGGCGGCGTGCCGCTGATTTCATTTGGTAAAGGCTGGTAGCTGATGAGCAGATGAGTAAGAATAGTGCCTGGAATTCCACGGGCCTTCCTCGAGACTCACGGCTCGCCACTCACCCTCTCCGTCCATGACACTAGGCTCGGTTCTAAAATTCCGGGAGCCTGAGGCTGCACATGCACCCATGTCTTGAAATGCCGCTCCAGTGGGGCAGCAAGGGACATACTGCCAAGGCTCAGAGGGGCTGCAAGCCCCTGAGAAGGTAGGAGAAATGCAAGAACCACATAACCAGAGGAAGGAAGTTGTATTTGAAGCAATGCTAAATTTTCTCCAACACATTTTTAGGATTGTGACCAGGAAATTAGGAGCCACCTCAATGAGTGAAACAAGCTGGGTATGGTGGCTCGTGACAGTTATCCCAGCAGAAGACTGAGGCAGGAGGATTGCTTTAAGTCCAAAGCCAGGCTGAGCTACATAATGAGGCCTTATCACAGAGGAACAAAAACAGCAATGTAAGCAAATAGCATCTTTTGAAGGCTGCTCAGTGCCGAACCAAAAGTCACTCTGTAAAGCATCTCTCAGACTCTCCTGAAGCCCACTTCTCATTCTGAAGGTATGGGCCACCCCAGAGTATGGACAGAGTAGACTCTTGGAACTGCATTGAACCTCAGACCTTTGAAAGCACTCATAGCCATGGGACAGAGAGGAGGGGGCGAGAAGCCATTGCTCTTGTGTTTTTTACCCAGTTGTCACGTTGCCTCAATAAAGTTCCATCTCAAGGCTTTTTTATTCCTCCCTATTCTGTTCCATCTTGATGAAGAGAAGCCCAGCCTTTGGTAGCAAAGGATTTTACTGAGCCACAGCCTCCCCCGTGGTCCTGACTCTTCCGCTGAAACGGTTTGGACTTTGAGAGATGAGCCTTGAATCTGTCACCAGATACGGATGTTAACTAGTTGGCTATAGCCTTCTCACTAATAACACACAGGTACCAAAACATCACGTGTATGTATGTTGTTGTCAATTAAGAAATCCTTAAAAGTGATGAACTTATAAATAGATTTGCTGCCAGTTGAGGGAGTTGTATTCATGAGTGTGGGTGCAGGCGTGTGTGGGGGTGCACACACTTGGTTCTGAGCTACAGTTTTCTGGTTCTTCCCTTTAAATAGAGCTGCTTGGTGGCTATGCACACACGGCGGCACATGTGCTGAGGAAGCCAGCTCAGCCTGATTTGGGTCTCCTCCTGCCCGTGTCCGCTGGGGCTGAACATTGTCATTGGTCTTGGAATGGCTGCCAGTAGCTCCTGGGATCTCAGATGGGTTCTCTAGCTTGACTCCCAATCACAAAAGCGACCGTTTGTAGTGAACTGCAGACAGCTCACCATGGTAAACATGGGTTCACCGTGATAAAAGTGGATTTTCCCTCCTGTCTTGGGAACCTAGGTTCGACCAGGAGTACTAGCAAGGGACATCTGCCCAACTTAGGAATCCTCAAACACAATGATTCACCAAGGCCTGAAAAGCAGTTTAGACCAAGTCTAGGCAGAGGAGGGAGCTGAACAGGACACACGTTTCTCCTTTGTGACTGGGTGACCTAAGGGAGGATCCATGGTCATAATGAAGCTCACGGTGCTGCTTTCTTATTTATCTCTGGTTTCTATTTCCTCCCCTCTTCCAGGGCTCTTGCCAAATTCTGTTTAATCATATTATTTTATTTTACAAAGCATCGATGTGGGAGGTCACTTAGGGAACAAAAATGGCCTCATTTTGGCCTTCAAGTTTAGCAGCCTACAGGGATCAAGGACTCGGTGAGCCTTGGCCTGAGATACTCAGGTGCCAGAGTATGTCTGTAAAGCAGCTTGTAAAAGCAGGCGAGCTGGAGGTGTAGTTCAGCCAATGGGGTGCTTGCCTCACATGCGCAGGGCCCTGGGCTCCAGCCTCAGCACAGCATTTACCTGATGCAGGGATGCACTGTCATCCCAACACTCAGGAAGTGGACATAGGAGGATCAGAAGTTCAAGATCACCTAGAGACAATATGTCCCTGCTCACATTCTGTGTTGGCTGAGGCTCTGGAATTTTGGTGGAACTGGGTCTATCTCAATGAGTGCTTCTCTCCAGGATTTCGCCTGAGAGAGTCCACGGGGTACCTTGAAAGATGGGGGAGCCGTAAATAAAACATACTCTGCTTGTCCTCAAGCAAGCCCTGCAGTTTCCTGGTCCTGTCATTCTCGGTCCTCAGAGAATGACTGAGAGCCACCAGCTTTGGAATCTCGGCCATTGGTGCTCGGATCCTGCTTCCACCCTCCTTAGCTTTGTAGCCTTGGGCAAGCACATTGCCTTTCTTTGCTGTCTTTATTGAATGCAGCCAACTGTGATGTGCTTGCCTCCTGGGGCCCTACGACTAAGCAGTGAGTTTGTAATGGACTGTGTTTCCGTCAGCACCTGGCAAAGGCCAAGCCCTTAATAAACCTTTGCCATAGTCAACAGAGGAGCCGCTGAAGAACCTTTCTCTAAATCCGTCTCATTGTCTTAAGTTTTCTCCCTGGTGATCAGACGCTTTTGGCATACATGCATGTGTGCACACATGTGTCTATGTAACTTTATTCAAGTCTTTCCAAACAGGCCTCATATAACTCAGAATGGCCTTCCAAGTGCTGGGATTGCTACGGATGGAACACGACAACACTACGGAACTCCAGCTCATCCTCCCTCCAACACACACTCCCTCCACCACGCCCGCCCTCGCTTGCTGTGGATTATCTGAAGGATTGTGTTAAGGTTCAGGGATTAGACCTCATCACCTTAATCACCATGAGGGCAAAGGGGGAGGGTGAGGCTGAGAAGGTGATACTGGACGCTGCAGTCCGGATGTGTCCTCTGGAGTCCCCTGACAACCTGATGTGAGTCATACTGGGGAATGTAGTACTGTCGCTTGTTGTCACACCCAGGGCCGGTCATGGGCAGCTTAGGTTCAGAATGCACTGTGCCTCCTGGCCGGCTGCTCACTGATCGCGGTGATTGACTTGGTTTAGAAGTTCTAAGGCCTGATGTGTTACAGGGCAGTGAAGACGAGCGACGATACTATTAAAGGACCTGGTTCCTGACATTATTAGAAAAGGCATCCAGCTGGCTGTTTAAAACAGTGATGATGGGAAAATGGCCTTCTGTTTGGCCTGTGCTGTCTCCTTAATCCACCTGTAAAGTTATCTATAATAGGATTGTATAAAGGGGGTGAAGGGGGAGGCAGGGACTGACGACATGGCTCGGTGGATAAAGCACTCACTGTGTGATCCTGATGGCCCGAGTTTGGTCAAGGTGAAAGAGAGAACTGATGTCACAGTGTTGTCGTTTGGCTTCGACACGTTACTCCCCCATCTTACACACACACACACACACACACACACACACACACACACACACACACACACACACACAGTGTCCCAGACTTACTATTACACATAAAAAGTATTAGACAGATAGGTGAAGACTCAGCCATCAAACATTTCTCTTCTTGACATGATTCTTAATTACAGCAATAAAAATTGACTGCTCCCCACTATTAATTCCAAAGAAGTCAATAAAATGTGTGCATTAAGTTACTGTATCACAAATCCTTACCTACCAAAACTCATGTGCTTAAGCTATTTTAAAGCTACTTAAATCCCTTTAGAGACCCATATACTGTTTTTATCATATTTTTAATTAACCAGACAATAAACAGTTTTACCGAGCAACATTTTTAGTGCTAGAGAGATGGGCTGAACTGTGAGGCCAAGCCCTGCTCACCCCCCACCCCCCACCCCGTGTGGGAGGGTATATAGAACAAAGGGGAAATCCTAAAGACAGCTCGGACCCACAGTAAGCAGCAGAGTTCAGCCTGTGCCTGAGATCCTCATTCCCAAGAGGGAACGGTTTCTTGTTTCTTCGGCTTTGGATTCGTGGAGAGTTGGGCTGGTGCTTAGACACGCCCGGGCTGGGGCGGTGGGTACTTCAGGTGGTGAGGGCAGCAGCTGCAGAAGCCTCCAGATGGGAGAACTCACCACAGCTTGTCCAGAATGGGATCAGGGTGGGAAAGAGGCAGGAGAGATGAACAGATGGGCCAGTGTCAGAGGCCGGTGAATGCCTTCACTTGAGTTAAAGGCTTTGCCTAGCACCCTGCAGGGTACGCATCCCCCCCCCCCCTCGCCAGGCAGCTGCTTGCCTTCTTCATAATTGTGGTCCTATCTCTGTATTCCCTCTTCTGTAACTTCTAAGTTCATTAAACTTATTCACTTAAAAAAGGTGTTTGGGTTTTTTTGTTTTGTTTTATTTTGTTTTTAGACAGGTCTTTGTGGGTATTAGAGGCTAGCCTCAAACTCATGAGCTTCCTTCATTGACTGGAGTCCTGGGATAATAGGCCTGCACCACCATTCCTGGCTTTTGCCTTTGCGCTTCTTCTTTTTTCCATCTGTGGGGTTTTTGTTGTTGTTGTTTTGTTTTGTTTTCTGAAACAGGGTCTCCTATAGTCCAAGTGATCTCAGACTTGCTATGTAACTGGCTGGCTTTGAACTCCTGGTCCTCCTGAGATAACAAGAGTGTGCCGCCATGCACAGGTGCACCTTTGCTTTTCAAGTGGGATGGCTTCTTCAGACTCAGCCTAAATCAGTGGTTTGGCTTTGACTTGGTGATGCTGCAGCTTGAATCTGAGGCCTCTCACACCCTAGGCAAACACAGGGCCACTCAGCCACATCTTCGGTCTAGTCAGTCATTCTTAACTGTCAACAGTTTTGCTTTCAAAGACGCATTTGGTTGTCATAGCTAGAAGGGTGCTGTTGACATTCTGTGGATAGAGACCAGAGATGTGACTGAACCACCCTACAGTGCCCAGAACAGCACCTGATCATGTGAGATTGATTACTTGGCCCCCAACGTTGGTAGCACTGTGACACCGTGGACAGAAGCATTGCCTGTGACACGTCAGACTTGATGTGATGGTTATAGTTATTCTGATTTCATTAAAACGATGTCATAACTATTAAAATTTAAGATATTTAAGATAGCCTTCCGTATTCTACCCTAACCTCATTTGTTGTATCGTCCTCAATACAAACATGACACCTTAAAATTTAGACTTGAGCCAGACAGTGGTTGCATGTGTCTTTAATCCTAGAACTCAGGTGACTCTCTGAGGCCAGCCTATTCTACAGAGTTCATTCCAGGACAGCCAGGGCTACACAGAGAAACCACGTCTCTCTCTCTTTCTCCCTCTCTTACACACACACACACACACACACACACACACACACACACAAAGTCAAGCATAATTCACATAGGTTTTTGTACACCAGTGTTCATCACTGCATTGCTTCCAACTGCCAAAAAGAAGAAACAACCCGTGGATAGAGAGGAATGGGTAAGAAAATGAAATTCCGACACACACTACAACATGAATAATCCTTGAGGATGCTGTGCTAAGGAAAATAAGCCAATAAGAATAAAGCGATAAACACTGTAACATTTCCCTTCTAAAAGGTGCCTAGAGGTGTCAGATTTAAAGAACAAAATAGGCCGGCTGGGAGAGGTATGGAGAGCTGGGTTTAATGGATGCCGGATTTCAGTCTTGGGAGAGGAAGCAGTTCTGTAGCTGAGGTGGTTCGTCATGAAGTAAATGCTCTCAGGACCAGTGAATTACACACAAAAACGCATAAGAGGGTAAGAAGAAGGACGCTTAAAAGAAATCCCACACTAGCTCAGAATTGAGTATATCAGAGGGTTATTTATTTAGGGGTAGACTCACAGATCACAGTCCTCTGCTGGAACAGGGAATAGCAACCGAATCCCACAGCCGGAAAAGAGGCGGGACGCGCTTTACATCAGCATATATAGAATAAGAGGCCACGCCCAAGTGGGCAGGTAACTTAAAGGCTACTGGAGGTAGGAATTCCTACAGCAGGGTAAGTTTTCTGATTACATGTGTGTGTGTGTGTGTGTGTGCTTAAGGGAAGGATCTTTCTGAATTCAGCTCTAGGTTGTGGTATCTGTTGGTCCAAGTGAATCTCAGTTTCTTCATCTATAACTCAAAACAAAACAGGATCCATGTCATAATGCTGGACAGTGAAGTAATGCATATAGTGCCCACCGCTGTGGTCAAGTTTGTTTTTAAACAGAGTCTCACGTAGCCCAGACTGGCCTCAAATTTATTAGGAAGTCGAGGATGATCTTGAACTTCTAATCCTCCTGCCTCTGCCTCCGAAGTTCAGGGATTAAATGTGTGGGCTACCAAGCCTGACTGGGGCTTGTTGACCAATGCATTCCATGATCCTTTCTGATGCACTTGTCAACTGGTCTGCAACTGGAGTCTGTGTATGTGGTACTAGGGACTGAACCCAGGGTCTCACACACACTAGGCAAGTGCTGTACCTCTAAGCTCTCTCCCCACCCTCTACTCTAGTTTGTTCTAATGGAGGAATGCCTAGCTACTCTTAATTGCTTCAATGATAACAATTTTTATCATTTCTGGGAGCATCCCCAATTAATGTCCCCAAATTGTCTGTCTTGGTGAAAGCTCCAGGCTGTTTATGGCCTGCTACTCCTCAGCAAGACCTATAGGCTGTTCTAGAACCAGGGGAACTTGGGCAGGGACAGTGTCACTCCCCCTGTCTCAGCGACAGTCCTTAGTGGACAGGGTGTTGGACAGGGTAAGTAGCCTTTGGTTTTCTTGGCTTGCCCCTTTCAAGACAGAGTCTCTGTCCAGTGAGCAAGCTGGGGCCTGGGTGATTAAAGAGCTCATCTCAGCCATCCGTGGCGGAACTAGATTTTCCTACAGCCTGAAACCAGGTAGAAGAAATGATGGGTGATGAAGTTAGTCTAGGTGTGAGGTGACGAGGGACTAAGACAATGGGAGTCAAAAGGGACAAAAAAAGTGATGTGGTAGGCTGGCGGTGTACTGCAGTAGCAGAACACTTGCCTAGTATGCAAAAGGCTCTGGGTTTCATCCTCAGAAAAACGCCACACACACGTACGTACACGTATGTACACACACACACACGTGATATGAGTACAAATATTCATCAGGACTCCCTCACAAATTAAATTCCCCTGGGATACAAGGGGAAAGGAAGGGTTAGAGATAATTCCAAGCTGCTTGGAGGTGATTGCAAGGAAGAAAAAGGCCAGGCTGACCCAGGACTATTGAGATTATGGTAACATGCATATTCAAAGGAGAGAAGGGCTATTTGTAGGGTTACACACCTGTAACTTTGCAGGAGGCAGGAAGAGCTGGGCAAGTTCAAGGCTAGCCTGATCTACATTATAAGTTTCAGGACCAAAAAAAAAAAAAAAGAGAGGGGGGTGAAAGAGCAAATAGGATGTCCTGACTAGAAAGGCAGGTTTGGCCAGTAGGAGAGAGACCAAATTTTGTAGATAAAGAGATTAACAGTAGGGCTGGAGAGATGGCTCAGAGGTTAAGAGCACTGATTGCTCTTCCAGAGGTCCTGAGTTCAATTCCCAGCAACAACATGGTGGCTCACAGCCATCTGTAATGTGGTCTGGTGCCCTCTTCTGGCATGCAAGCATACATGGAAGGAATGTTGTATACATAATAAATAAATAAATAAATCTTTAAAAAAGAGAGAGATTAACAGTTATCTTTTTAATATAGTTTGCAAATTTGTCCATATACAAGAAAGCAGAAGTCAAGGGAATAGACCAGTTTTAAAGAGAAACACCATCAGGTTACCCTGAACCTGGAAGGATGGAACTTTTAGGAAGCAGGAGGAGAGCAATGAAGGTCAGGAAGGCACCAAAACTGGAACAGTTGACGCTCACAAAACACTTCCTAAAAGCCAGTACGGCTCTAAGAGCTTTACACAACCCTCATTGCTCCATGAGGCCAACATGATCATCCTCACAGACAAACTCCAGATGGTTGAGATGACATGCTTGCTTAAGGTGCACACATGGTGTGCCAAGAGACCAAGATTCTAAAAAAAAACAGGTTAAAATCCAGCAATTAAATGCATGTATGATTCTCACTCTTAAGTATGAACCCAAAGAAACATATACACGACCGTGGTCATGGTAGCCCCGTCTTATAACAACAGCCTGTGACTGTCAACAGCCCGAAGGTTCATCAGCACGACAATGGATAAGCAAATCATGGTATAGCCATATCCGTGGATTACTGTAGAACTCTAAAAATGAACAGATCATTGCTCTAAGCCCAACGTGGATAAAATGCGGAGCCAAAGAACTTGCCACGAAGAACTCTTTGGTTTGATCTCCAGAAGGTTCAAAGGAGACAGCATTTGGAACCTCTGCTGTGAGGAGGTCTAGTGACCTCTGTAGGGTGGGAGGACTGCTGAGCCATGGACTGTCTTGTTCCTGAGCTGACCTGTGAGCTTGTGTTGATTTGGGAAATTCACCAAGCCGCAAGCCTAAGCCTACTGTCAGTTCAGGTTCACTTGCTGTCTAGGCAGCAGCCCACTGAGAAGCCGGACTGCGCAAAGATCCTCTTAACCCCCAGACTATCAAGACAGCATAGGCCTCTTCTTCAGTCAAGGAAACTGTGGAAGGGGAACCTGTGACATAATTTTTTTTAAAACATTTTTGTTACTACAAACAGAAAACAACACAAATCAGACATTGCTGCTCAGTGGTATTGACTAGTGTGCAGGCAGCCTGGATTTGATCTTCAACACTGTACAAAACCAAACTTTTTGCCAGTGAAGTATCTAAACTATTGAGAAATCTAAACACTGCATTTTGGTTGACACAGAGGCATTCTGATTCTAGGTTACATTAATTGTAACTTTTTTTTTAAGTCCTTATATTTTTTAAAGGCACATACTAACATAATTATGGATGAAATGGATCCAAGTTTAGTGTTTGCTTCAAAGTCATGAAGATATACATATAGAGATGAAACAAGATTGGCCATGGGGTTGGACATTGTTGATAGTACCCGATGGTTACCTGGGGTTTGGTGTAATAGCGCTTACATACATGTACTCTGTATGTTTTTTTGAATAAGATTTTGTGTAGGAAGAAGAAGGAAAGGAAGAAAAAACTAACATCTAGAGTGTCAGCAAAGGAATAGATTCCGGTGACTTCAGTCTTTTTTTTGTTTTGTTTTGTTTTATTTTGTTGTTGTTGTTTGTTTTTTTGTTTTTCTGAGAAAAGGCCTCACTATATAGCCCAGGGTGACCTTGAAATCACAGAGTTGAGCCTACCTCTGCCTACTAAGTGCTAAGATCACCTCCACGTGTGCTGGGCTTCAAGTCTTTAAATTTGCATTTCCTTTGAGAGAGACAGAAGGCAGTAAACACATAAACACACCCGGAGTAAGGATTGGATTGTGAGGGGAGACAGGGCCTTTGGGTACGAGTGATTGTAGTTTGATCTCTGTCTCCACTGGATTGGTCTGGCAGAGGCCACCCTGACCCCAACTTCTGCCACATATTGGATTGCTGTCCCCCTTTATCTGGCTTCTGGCTCCCGGGCCCTCCTGCTTGGGAATCACCGCTGAGTTTTCATGCCTCCCCTTTGTGTCTACTCTGAGGACCTCCTCCTTCTGCCCTGGGTTCTGTCTTTAGCCTTCTGCTCTCCTCTCTGTCCCTTTCCCTAAAGGGTTTGTCATTCTAGTGCTCTGCCTTGCTGCTGGGACTAAGGTTTTTAAATGAATTCTGGGAGCTGACAAGATGACTCAGGGGGTAAAAGGCTTGCCACCCAAGCGTGAGGACTTGAATTTGGATCCCTAGCACTCCTGCAAATGGCAGCTGGGTGCAGTGACCAGCCTGGAAGCCTATTGTGGCAGAAGCAAAGACAGGCTCCCTGGAGCAAGCCAGCAAGCCAGCTAGCTAGCCATACTTCTCCGTCTGGAAAACCTCTCAGCCTTCCTTATGCTGCTACAGAATCCCTTCATCCAGATGACTCCCTCCCCGTCCTGTGGAGTTCACTCCTTCAATACTCCATTCCCCACTCATTTGTTTAGCTAAAGCCATTTCTTTGCGAGGCCCTGTGCTGAGGCAGAGCGTCAAGGGCAAGCCACCTACATAATTCAGACCTTACATCATAGCTCCTATCTCGCCGGTAATATTGACTCATTTATGTAACATCTGCTCTCAGGCATTACCCTTTGGGGTCAAGGATGTTAAATTAGTCATCTTTGTACCTCATTGATGGGAGGCAATAAACCATGTTTATTTAATTGAATTGGAAGAGAGTAATTGCCAAGAAAATGACTTTGGCCAACACCCTTCATCATCTTTAGGAGTCTCTGTAGTAGTTTAGGGTGAGGGATTGGGGAACAAGGTTTTCCTGTTTAGGAAAGCTTGGAAATTGGTGCAGTTTTCGGCCACTTATTTGGACATACATCAGTGAGCAGAGGCAGGATACAGGCGGCAGTGAGACTGAGTGATGCGAGTCCAGCAGCCCTTGTTTTGTTTGCTGCTTCTCACTTATTCTGTATTCTATCCTGCCAGGGCCTCATGCACACCAGGCAGGTGTCCTGCCATCGAGCTACACCCAAGCATTTCCAAATGCAGAGGGGTGCCAGCGGGAAATAGATGTACGGAAAGTCCCGGTGAGAGTAGACAGTGACCCAGGAGCAAAATGACAGACCATGGAGCTCTTTGGATGGTGGCTGTAGGTGACTCCTGCATAGGCCCATGGACAACCCTGGAATAGTATTTACCCTGTTAAAATGGCTATTTGCTGCTGTTGATTATAATTTTGTTTTTAATGTCCTCGCTTATTTGTGGAAACTAGAAAAAAAACAAACAAATAAAAAAACCAGTTGCTGACGTGGAGGTGTGGAGATTAGACTACAGGTCTGAAGGCTTGCCTCACGCTGACCTTAGTATTTCTACTTGAAATCCACTGGTCATATGTAGAGGAGAGGCTCAGAGTGGTTCTGTGGTTCCCCCCATGGCTACAACATTATAGCTAACATTATGGAAACAATAACTCTGGGGCCCCCTCCCGGCTTTTCTGATTTAACTGGAACTGGGTCAGAACACAGGCATCCAAGTGGCCTAAGTTCCCCAAATCTAACATATGGAATAAGGAATTTGTCAGACAACACTGTGCTGGGATGGAGTTAAACAGGCACCTGCTCATTCCCACTGCCTTTCTCAAAGCTGCTTCCCCAGAGCTGCAGCATCAAAGATACCCAATTCTTTTAGGGGTCTACTAAATCATAAAACCTGAGGTCCACCTATAAACCTGGTTTATCAAGCCCTCCAGATGGGCCAAGTTAGAGGACCACTGCCCACTCTTACTACCCAGTATGGTCCACAAATCTTTGCCATCTACTTCAGCATGCTAGATAATGTAGATCCCGGGGCCCCACCCCAGAACTGCTGAGTCAGAAAGGATGTTTGGCAAGATCCCATGGTGTTTCATACATGCCTTAAAAGGTGAGGCACCCTGCCTTGGCCCAGTGGCATCATACCTGTGCTCACATTTCACTGACCACAAATACATACAGACATACATAAATCATGTGACCAAGTTGACATCAGTGAATGGAGCAAGCGCATATAATCAATCCTGTGATAGTAAAATGCCCATGGAGAAGGACAATATATATTTTGAATAATAATAATTTATTATAGAAAGCAAATAGGAAAATTTCACAATTCCAAAAATTCATCTGCTTTATTTTTAAAGGAAGATTATGTATGGACCTTCTGAAGTCAGAGCCAAGAGGACTTAGCATTTAAGTCCTTTTAGTCAAAGGTTCCACCAGGAGCAAAACTAAGTCCTGATATCCCCACTCCCAGGACAAGAGGCTCCATGTGTGCCGGTGAGAGAACCCCATGGATAAAGGCACTTGTTGGATGACCTGAGTTGGATCCCTAGGACCCACATGCTTGGAGGAGAGACTCAAGTTAGCTTTTGATGTCAGATGTGCATGCCATGGCATGCAGGCGCGCGCAGGCGCGCGCATGCGCTCGCGTGCACATGCACGCGCACACAAACACACACACACACACACACACACAAAGGTAATACATTTTTTAAAAAGAGGCACTTTGTAATGCCAGTCCTATAACATTGCAGGACTTCAGCGGCCGGTGCCCTGTCCCCCATTCTTTCTAAATGAGGTGTTCCTTGTCGTTTCCCATCCTTGTTCCTGAACAATAACTTGTCCTCTCTGATTCAGCTCTCCAGTCTGAGGAACCGCGCCTCCACCCTTTGTACCTGTTGCGAGACTCTGGATTTGGAGTCTGTTTCCCTGACTGAGTGGGAATGTCAGATCTCTCCTGTGAGAAAAGTGAGCTGTTTGGCAAGAGAGAAGAAAACATGTGTGACCAAGGAGGAATGTTGAGGTAAATTGCATGAAAGTGGTGGCGCGGCGCTCACACTTAATCCTAGCATTCATGAGGCAGAGGCAGGGGATCTCTGCGCTGGAGGCCAGCTGGTCTACAGAGTGAGTTCCAGGACAGCCAGGGCTACACAGAGAAACCCTGTCTCGGAAAACAAAAATAAAACAAACAAACAAAAACAAAAAACCAAAGGAAGTAAATGATTGTGACTGAGGGAAGCATCATGGTAGTTTGAATGATTGCCTCAAACACTCCTTACTGCTCCAGGGCCATCCTCTTTGGGGTATGCCTCTCCCTGAGGATTACACTTGCGCTCTACTGGACCTTAGACCTGATCACGTGACTTGCTTGACGCACGGAATGGAACCAACACCTGTCACTTCTGACCAGGAGTTTGCAGTGCCAACCTGTAATCTACCACCTTTTCCTTCTGTCTGGAGACTAGCCATATTTCCAGCCAGAGCTGTGCCTGAGCCTGGATTCCAGAGCAGCATTAGAGCTGACTCACAGCACGGTATCTGTGAGTGGCAGATAACTGTGGTTGTCAGCCAATGAGATTTCAGGGACGTCTGTTACCACAGCATAACCAAGCCTACCCTGCCCTGATATAAGAGTAAATGAATGAGGTCACAAAAGAATATTCTATATGGCTTTCTTCTTCTTCTTCTTCTTCTTCTTCTTCTTCTTCTTCTTCTTCTTCTTCTTCTTCTTCTTCTTCTTCTTCTTCTTCTTCTTCTTCTTCTTCTTTTTGAGACAGGGTCTTGCTGTGTATCCCACATTAGGCTCAAACTCACTATCTTCCTGCTTCAACCTTTCAAGGACTGGAATCACAGATATAAATCATCGTGGCTATCTTTTTTGATGCCATTTTATGAGTTTATAAATAATCTATATTATTTGGGAACAAACGAGGGTGGCACAATTAGAAATTGTGCACATAAATAACAGGAAAAAATGGCTGCCTTGAGGCACACCGTGTGCTGCTGTGTGCTGCCCTGGGATCTCTCAGGCACAGTCCTAACAATTCTGTATGCTTGCGCTTAGGTTTGTGGGAAACTTTTCCTTGGGTGCTAGCTACCAGCTGCCTTGAAGAAACTCAAACCCGCCAACGTGGAGGGGCCACATGCAGAAGCCATGGGTAGGCGTTTGGGCTGGCAGCCCAGCTGAGGCTTCAGCGAAACCACCAGACACGTAGCTGAAGATGCCTGCAGATGGCTGTAGCCCCCACTGCTGAGTCAGCCTTGGCTTGGTTGGGGCAGAAATCAGCCACCCCTTCTAGTTCCTATCTGACTTCCTGACCTGAGCCCTTCAGCTCATCAAACAGTTTTCGTGGGCTTGAAGTTGGAGGCAGTTTGTTATCAAGACAGTTTAAGCTGCATGCATATGGAGACACGCACAGATGAGTCTGTGTTCCAATAAACCACAGTCAGTGTAGAACACAGTAAATCAAAAGTGCATGTAGTACCCTGAGAAGCCCCTCATGAAGCTGAGTCACCAGGTTCAACTCTCCCACAGTGTCCTGGCACGTGATCCCAGCTCTTGGGAGGTGGAGGCCAGAGGACCATAAGCTTCAGGACAGCCTGGGATATTTGATGAGACCCTCTCTAAGAAAGAAAACAGCAACCATCTTAAGGGCTACTTGTGTACACACAAACACACATATGTACACACACATGCACACATGCACACACACGTTGGGGGCTGTAGACCCTGGCCCCTTGACTTTCTCTGTCTACCTCAGACCCTTTGCCTGCTGGAGTGAACCAAGCAAAACAACTTGTTTACCTGTGCCTGCAGCTGCTCTGAGCATGAGACCTTGATGGCAGGAGAGTAAATTCTGGTGGGTTCTGCAGCTGAAAGACCCCAAGAGCTGGGATGTGGCTATCAGCTAAGGATCCCTATATAAGTTTCCCTGAAGCACACTAAAGTTGGCATTCTTGTATCAAGGATGACCCGTGTCCCCGTTGTCTCTGTCTCTGTGTGTGTATGTTTAAGTCTCCAGCCTAATTCCCAGCTCATGTGCCGTCCCATAGTGCAGGTGCTACACACACACACACACACACACACAGACACAACCATCTTAAGCCAAGGACTGCTTGTGTACACACAAGCGTGCACACACACACACACACACATATGCACACACATATTTGGGAGTAAAGAATCCCATGGGACTGTTTCATTCACTTCTCCATTTGTTGAAGAGTGCCTTCACTCATCACATGACTGCTGATGACCTATGAAGAGCCGGCCTGTGAGATCCCCCTCTACTGTGGTCTGTACCCTGATGCTCCACCTCTCAGAGGCCAGTGAGAAAAGAACGGACAGTAAGCAAAGGGGCTTTTAGGGGGAGTGTAAGGCACAGGTGCCGTAGGGCTCAGTGAAGATACCATCCTTCGTTCTGCACCCTCTGGAGTCTGCAGTAGAAAGTCATGAGTCCCTAAACGCATTGCTGCTTTGTTTATTCTGACCCTAAATGCTGTAAGCATGGTGACTTCCCAGAATGCAGCCATGTTTCCCAAATGGTATGGGCATCGGGAGGAGCAATGACTAATATAGTTGGGCCATTATGTCACTGTGCTCAGGACTCCGCTGAGGACACCAAAGCAAAACTGTCTCAGCACACTCTGGCTCAGCCACTCTGCTGGCCTGGGGCTCTCTTGGCCCCATCACCACATAGCTCCTTTCCCTGCAAACGTCCCCATGCTGAGCAATGTGCCTTTGCTCTCTCTTCGGCTAGGGAAAAGCCTCCAGTATCCTCCATTTGCTTGTGAGCAGGGAGCAATCCTCCTACCTGCCTCCCAAAGGAGAAAGGGCAGGAGGATGGCTTGGGGACAAGGATGCTCATAGTAGTGGGTTAAATTGTGTCCCTTAAAAGCATATGTTCATATCTTGATCATTTTGGGGACAGAGTTATTGCAATCGCAATCAAATTAAGATATACTCATGTTGTCTGAGATCAAAGGCTTGCACCCCAAAGATTGGGGTCTTGGAAGGAAGAAAATGAGATTTGAATGTGGAGACAGAGACACAGGGAAAATCCATATGAACTCAGAGAATGGGGTGAGGCTTCTACAGATCACACAATGCCAAGGCTTGCTGACAACCAGAAGGGAAGAGAGAGGTATGTCTCATCACATCATAATGAGATACCTGAAACAATAAACTTATATACAGGTTATTTTGGGTTGTGAGTTTGAAGACTCCAGCCTATGAACCATCATCCTATGTGGTGAGACAGGGCATCATGGCTGGAGAATAGGGATCGGATTGGGACAAGGCACACTGGGGTCCTGCAGTATCCTTGGTCTCTCCTGCAGATTCCTTTAGGGATGGAATTTGAGAGGTCCAGGGCATATTCTCATACAAAAAGATGATAGAGAAAAGTATGTTAATACAAGTTTGGGACAGTGGTCCTCATGGGAGAAGACCGGACCAGCAGAGGCTTCCATGGCCTGAAAATGCACACATGTGGCTTTTCTATTATTAGCCCTCGAACTTCGTACAGACATGGCTCCCTCTCATGTGTGGTTCACGCTTCGGCATAACTCTGTGAAAACTGCATTAGTGAAAAGTTTATTAAATAATAATGGGTAAACAATTGTGTTCATTATGGGTGATCTAGTTAATTAACATAGGCCATATATTTCCTTTTTTATTTTTCTTTCTGGTTTCTCGAGGCAGAATTTCGCTGTAGCTTTGGAGCCTGGAACTAGCTCTTGTAGACCAGGCTGGCCTCAAACTCACAGAGATCCACCTACCTCTGCCTCCCGAGTGCTGGAATTAAAGGTGTGTGCCACCACTGCCCCACTTAGACCATATATTTCACAAAGTTCTAAGAGCCTCTGGTGGGCATGGTGGTACAGGCCTGTGATCCCTGCAGGAGGATTCTGAGTCCCAGGCCAGGCTGCGTAGTGAGACTTGGTTTCAAACAACATCAATTAAAAAAAAAAAAACCTAAATAATAATGTCTCCATTTTATTTGGTGGTGCTACCATGGTAAGCTCCCCGTGTTCTTATAAATAACCTTCAACCCATGCTCTTGAAGACAACCCTAATGAAACTCATTAGTCAAAGAAAGAAAGGAAGGAAAGAAGAAAAAAAAGACCCATGAAAGCAGAAGAGGAAATAGCTGTGGAAAGAAGGGAACAGGAAAGGGGGATGGGCATGAACACTATTCAAATTATATTCTACAAATGTCTGAAAATGTCATAATAGAGTCCATTATATATAATTAACATATGCTCATAAAAATTTTAAAAATGTACTTTTACTTTAATATGAAGTGATGCCTGCAAGATAGAAAAAAGAAAGCGACTTTAAAAAGCCTATTTTCACTAAGTGCCCATAAATGGATGAGTGAATAAATAAAATAAAGTATATGCCTATGATGGAGCATTATTGAGCACTTAAAAGGACATTTTGACTCTAAGTGAATTCTCCTTCTGCCAAGTGAACTAGGCCAATTGCAAGGGGGCACACACTGTATGAATCCATTTACGTGAGGCGCTTAGAGCCGTCTGACTCATGAAGACACAAAGTAGAATGGTGGCCATGGGGACTGGGAGCGAATAGGGAGCCAGTGTTTGATGATGTGGAGTCAGCAGGAGATGGCTGTAGGGGTGGCTGCACAGGAAGTTGGGTGCTTACCACCACTCAAAGATGGCCACAGGAATCTGTGTACTCTCTGTGGTGTGCAGGCCTGTGTGGATGGGAGGATGCGGAGAGAGCTGGAGGGATTCTGTATAAGAAAAGCCTAAGCAAGGCATGGACGTGTTTGCGTGTAATCCCAGCACTTGTGAGGCTGAGACAGGAGAATGACCACAAATGTGAAGCCAGCCTGGGCTATATAGCAAGTCACTGTCTCAACCCCCCCCAAACAAAAGCCTGGTAGGGTTTATGTCAGTTGGTAAACAATGGTTTTTACAACCCATCTATTCTCACTCATCCCTCCTTCCCAGGCTGTCCTGGAAGCCTCTGTCCTCCTAACTCAGTCTCCTGAGAATAGGATTCTGGGTGTATAAGGTCCAATATAACCAAAAGGAAACCAGTTTCCTTTTTTTCCTTTTTCCTTTTTAGTTTTTTTGAGACAAGAGTTTCTCTGTGTAGCTCTGGATGTCTTGGAACTCACTATGCAGACCAGGCTGGCCTTGAACTCACAGAGATCTACCTGCCTCTGCCTCCCAAGTGCTGGGATTAAAGGTGTGAGCCACTGCTGCCCAGAGGAAACCAGTTTCTATTAGGAACAGAAATGGGGAATGATGAACAATCTTGACATTGTCAAATGATCCAGGCAAGAAATATTAAAAAGAAATTAGTTCCCATTAAAAGCAGGGGCGTCAGTAAGTACCAGAGTCAAGGATGGACTAGCCCTTCATTAAAAGTATATCTAAGTTGACTCCTAATAATGGAATCAGGGGCTGTCCTTCATGCTTTGACTCTCAGGAACCTATTCTGTAGCATGAGTTCTGATAGTTCTTAACAATAAAAGTCTGGAGTCAGATATAGGGGTAAATGCTGAGAGATCAGAGAGATGAAGGAGCAAACCACAGCCATCTTACCCATTCAACATCCCAGCTGAACAGAGACTGAGCTCCTGTCTCCTCCCGCCTTATCAGTTCTCTCGGACCAGCCATATCACTTCCTGTCTGTCTATACAGCCCTCCAGACCTCTATGGTTAGCTAGTGGCTGGCTCCACCCTCTGATCTTCAGGCAAGTTTTATTTGTACAAATGCGATGTCACCACACTATTCCTCATGCTGGTTGCCTTGCCCAACCTGAATACTGACAGAGGTGTTTAGTTTTGTCACAACTTGATATGCCATTCTTTGTGGGTCCCAATGGGAGGCCTGCCTCTTTCTGAAGAGAAACAGAGGAGGAGTGGATTGAGGAGGTCATGGAGGGAAAGAGGGGGAAGGGATGGGAGGAGGGAACCTTTGGTTGTGATGTAAAATAGATAAATGAATTAAATAAAAAATAAACAAAAAAAGTATGTCTGAGCATCTAAGTAGTTCTCATCCTGTGGATAGCAACCTTTCTGGTGTGGGGCCCAGGGCAACCTGGCCACACAGCTGCCATGGTAGGCAGCACCAGGTTCTGGGAAAAGCCATAAGCTGACACCACCAGGGAGGACCAACATCTAAAGGGAAGGACCTGACATTCCAACCATTAGATAAGACCACCAGATGCCCCTGAGCCCAGGACTCACCTATTCTCCTTTTGCCAAGACCCCTAGACAAATGTCAGCCAATCAGTGTCCTGAGCCCTGGAAATCCCCTCACCCCAACCTCTACTGTGATAAAAACCCTACCCCGACCGGGCTTGACACTCTCTGCTCTCAACTGCTGAATCGGGCAGACAGAGTCCAAGCCTCAGCTTGAATAAAGGCTCTTTGTGTGTACATACAGGACTCGGTCTCCTAGTTGGTTTTTGGGGGACTCCGTGATCTGGGTATAACACTGGTTCACCTAAGATCATGCGAAAACATAACTATTTACATTACGATTCACGACAGTAGCAAAATTACAGTTATGACATAGCAATGAAATAATTTCATGGTTGGGAGTCACCACAACACGAGGAACTGTATTAAAGGGTCACAGCATTAGGAAGGCTGAGAACCACTGACCTTGTGATCCTCCTGCCTCCAGCACCTGAGAGTTGGGCTTCTAGGTGTGTACCACCATCCCCAGTTTAAGTGGTGTTGGGGACCAAACATGAGCCTTTGCGTGTTCTAGACAAGCCCTCTACCAGCAGCCACATGTCAGCCTCCTCCCCACTCTTGTCTTTTTTGTCTTAGAACCACACCATCCCGTGTCCTCTCCTAAATGTCTTTAAAAGAAGATTTACTATGTACACTGGTGTTTTGCCTGTATATACTCTGTGTGAGGGTGTCAGATCCCCTAGAACTAGAATTACAGAGAGTTGTGAGCTGCCATGTGGGTGCTGGGAATTGAACCCAGATCCTCTGGAAGAACAGCCAATGTTCTTAAACCACTGAGCCATCTCTCCAGTCCCTCCTAAATGTCTTTTAAGAACACCTCCATTCCAAGAGCTCACCTAACCTTATCCTAGTGCACTTGCCTCCCTAAAGCCCAAACCTTCAACATTCCTGAATGGGCAGTGGCCCTGAGGCCTCACAAACCCACCTCCACCAACGTGCTTCTGCTCGCTCTTGAGGACTTGAGCATGCTTAGCTCTGATGTTTAGGAGGCTTCTTTCTTCCCATTTGTAATGGTCCTCTGGAACTTACGCTTTAGAAATATCCCCAGGGGCAGGGGTTGGAGATGTGGAGATCAACCTACCCAGTGTTCGTCTACTATACACAATGCCCTGAGTTCAATGTGTAAAGCTGGGCATGATGGGAAACCAACCTTTCTTCCTTTTATTTTGAGATGGAGTCTCACTATGTAGTTCCGAGGGCCTAGAACTCACTGTGAGATCAGGCTGACCTTGAACTCACAGAGACCTGCCTGCTTTGCCCCCCCACCCCCGCCACTGCTGGGGTTAAAGGAATTTTTCCTAACACGAGCTCTCTGCCAAGGCAAAAATCCCACTCAAGCCAAATCACAGCAAGCCAAATTAAGAAATATTCATGTTTAATGGGATTCCTGCGGTCTCAGGTGGCCCCGAGGGGAAACTGGGAGGCCACTAACATGACCATCAGGAGAAAGGAAAAGAGACCACATATTCATCTTTTGAGAGCTCACTTAAATACCCTGTGATAGTGGTCCTGACCCTGTCATGCTGGGATTTGGAGTCCAGACCAATATAACTCTCAGGCCTGGGGACTGGGATGGATGCGAGGGGCTTTGGTCTGTGCTCCCAACTTAACACACACCACCGTGCCTGTCACGAGATGCTCATCAATAAGAAGCTGTTATCTGAGCCCAGGTGCTGCACCCAAGAGAGTTGACAGCTAATTGCCAAGACAATGGCAGGTGCCAAGCTACTGGAGGATGCTGTTTCTTTGAAGGCACCAGCTGGCCTGGGAGGGGGACACTGGAGGGAGTCTGCTTACTTGCTACACCAGTCTTTTGTAATCCAGGCTAACCTTTAACTCACTACACAGCTGAACTCTTGACCCTCAGGCTTCCACATCCCAAGTGCTGGGATTCCAGAGGTGAACTATCACACCTGGCTCCAAGGGAGGTTTGCCTCTGACCAGGGCCACAAGGCAGAGACGGGAGCCTTTGACTTCCTCATCCTTCCGTGAAGACTGTCCCTAATGGCAGGCCTGACCCCTGCTCTGGCACTCACTGTCTCTGAATGGCTCCTGCCACTGTGGTACCATTCTGTGTCATGAGCTAGCAGGCTTCTCAGGCCCATTTTATGTGGGAGTTCAACCCTCCAACCTTACTTGTTCTCCGTGACTTCATCCAAACCCATCTCCCCCACATAATAACACTAAAGCCCTTCTCTCTCATAACTTGTGAGCTTTGACCAATCTCATGAATTTTGATTAGATTTCTTGGTTAGGAAATTGGAACAGGCAGTATTCTGTAGGTGCCTTCTGGGGGGACAGATAATAACCAGTTTGGTTTTCTTCCAGGTCTGGGGTGACAGGTGGCCAGGGCTGTGCCAACTTGTCTAGGTACAAGGATTATTTTGTTGAGGATGCTGGGTGGGTGCCATGTGGTTTGTCTGGGTGGGCAGCTCACCCTGTTTCCTGAATGCCTTTGTAGCATGGGCATTGATGAGGCTTAAGGGGTGTAGCTAGGCATGGCCACTGATAAGACTAAAGGGGTGTAGCTAGGGACAGCAGAGAAGGGGTAACATGGATGGGGAGCATGACGGCAGATACTGGAGAGGAAAGAAATTTTCCATTTCGCTTTTCCAGTTCCTTGCCATATCCTCCAAGCACAGTGGCTTGGAGGCCATCCAAAGGCCCCAGCACCAGTCTTCCTTCATGAATTTTTCATTTCAGCCAAAGAGCCCTTACCGCTCGTTGGGGCTGCTTTGGGAGTCTGCCTTCCCATCAGCTGGAGGCTAGGCAGATGAAGGGTTGCATTAAGGCCAGAATTATCTGTCCCCAGAGAGAGAAATGACACTCTATGTCCTGAAAGGACACCTCCTCCCTTTGCATTTTACCATGGGCCTCTGAGAACGCATGGATGCTGTTTCTGAGGACATTTAGTTGAGGACAGAGAAAGACTTCCAGGGTAACTATGGTCTTGGCCAATGAGTGGCGTCTTGCCTTGTGCCAATTATTGAACTTGAGGGGGCCTCCAAAACAAGAAAGAGGGATGAGGAGGAGGTGTGGTCTCCCACAACACAGCATTCTGTGAGTTCAGATGTCTAGGGGCAATTCTGAGGGGTGGTTTCCACCTCTCCCTGACCCATTCCCCAAGCAAGAGTAAGAGAAGCCTCTGGAGGAAGGGGTCTGTGCACTCACTTGAAATCCAGGTTCTAGAATGTTTGCCTCAGGGGTAGCAAGTCCTTTCTGGGCCTACAAGGACATCTTCTCTGGATCTGTCTTCTCTAGGGGGGCTTGGATCCAAGGGGTGGTTATTTGGGAATGTAAGGGATATTGGTGGAGGAAGTTTGAGTGTACAAGTCTGAGCATTCTTGTGTTACCTGGGTCTCTTTATAGACTGGGACAGAGTTACACAGGGATAGGAAATGGAGGGCCAGAGATATGGATCTCCTAGAAGACTGAAAAAAAAAACCATCCACCTAGATCTCCACAGTGTGTATATGTGTGTGTATGATTTTAGGGATCGAACCCTGGGCTTAGCATTTGCTAGGCAAACTCTCTACTACAGAGCTACATCTCCAGTTCATACAGGATCTCACTATGCACGATCCAGGCTGACCTGAAACTCATGATTCTCCTGTCTCCGCATCTCAGAAATTAGAGTGGACCTTTGTCACCTCACTGAGCTCAGCATAGTTGATCACGAAGGCAGGCATGTCAGAGTGGAAGGATGGGGCTCTCTTCACCTCGCCATCGATCGTCTTGATTGGGTAACTTAAACACCTGTAGGCACAGAATCCTTGAGCCTTTGTTTGTGTTCTGTTCAGGGCTTGACAAATGTCTTAACGCTTGTGAGGAACTGGGGAACCCATGGGAGTCCTGGTGGATATGAGAGGGGCTGAGAGCTACAGGGAACAACTCAGGCTAGATAGACAATGTTTTGAATTTACGGCGCTCTCAGAATACGCTGCTAATTATTATTGCTGTTCTTTTGTTGTTACTATTATTATAATATCACGCGTCTCTTAGGATAGTCTAGTTGAAAAGTTCTGTTTTCCCAGAACAGAAGGAAGTTGAAGAGGGAGCAGCGCCACCTTGAGGCCTGGGAGGCAATGGCGGAAGGAATGGAAGCCTGAAGTTAGGCAGCCCAGCTGGCGTGATCACACGACCCTGGCTTCATTTAGAGGTCTATTTCTTAATCTTTATGCAAAAAATATACTTTCGTAACAGATGCTCCCAAAGGAAATGTCAGCCGCTTGCTGACGGTGAAGACCAAGTTTCAGACAGAGCCCTTTCGGAGTTCAGCCCCCAACTTCCCAGCAGCCCCTGCGAAACCGTTAGCCTCCAACTCAACCCAAACTCAGAACCCACCCTTCCTTCTAAAACTTTAAAGATGGGAATTAGCTCTGAGCAGCCCAGGAGAGCTGACCTGGGGCAGAACTGACTTTATTGCCATTTACTCTTAATTAATGAGTAATTAATTAGAGACAGGGTCTCATGTACTCCAGGTTGGCCTCAAACTTGCTGTATCCCTGAGGACGAACTTAAATTCCTGATCCTCCTGCCTCCACTTCCCAAGTGCTGGCAGTACGGGCATATGCTACTAAGCCTACCTTTCATGTAATAGTATTTTAAATTGTACCTCTTAGATACAGAATTGACAGTTTCGAAGAAAATTCATGTCTACTTTTTTTACTTCCTGACAAGAAAATTCATGTCTACTTTTTTTACTTCCTGACATTGTCCACATTTTAATTCGGACAGATAGAAAGATTGTTCTCCTGCCCATTTTACAAACAAGGAAACTGAGGACCAGGAGGGAAATAGCTTACTCAGGATCACTCAGTAGTAAGGCACACTGCTGGATTTGATGGTTTTCATAGCTCTGCTCAGTCTTCTTGGGGGCTAGGGACATTAACCATTCAAGTTCCTGACAGAGTCTTTGTCTGTTTGTTGAGGCAGGGTTTCTCTGTGTAGCCCTGGCTGTCCTGGAACTCATTCTATAGACCAGGCTGGCCTCGAACTCAAAGATCTTACTGTCTCTGCCATCCCATCCCACCCCACACCGAGTGCTGAGATTAAAGGTGTGCACCATTACCACTTGGCTCTTCCTGTTAATTCTTAAAACAGAATGTCACTGTATAGGCCTCAAATTCCTAATCCTCCTCCCTCAGGCTTCCAAGTGCTGTGATTTGATTTTATTTTATATTTTATGTGGATTTTGCCTGTATACTCGTCTGTGCACCATGTACAGGCCTGGTGCCCGAGAAGGCCAGAAGAGGGTACCCGATCCCCTGGAACTGGAGTGGCAGAGGCTTGTGAGCTGTCCTGGAAATGCTTGGGTCCTCTGGAAGAGCCGGCCAGAGCTCTTAATCGCTGAGTCATGTGTCCAACTTCTTGCTATTATTAATAGTATCCCAATAAACTTTTCTTTTTATAAGTTATAAGAAACCAGTGCTTCACTTTTGTGGGCTAAAAGCAGGATTGGTAGATTGGAGGATGTGTGTGTCAGCCATGGGCACAAACAGCCAGCCAGAGTGACTGAGCACATCCACACTATGGAACTCTCACGATGAATAACGGCGATGTTCAAAAGTTAACTTGGAAAAATGTTTATTGGAAACTGTTCAGAAAAAAACATATTCTGAAACAACAGAAGTGTTTCTGCCTTTTAAATAAAAAATATCTGTATAGAATAAAGACTGAGCTGGGTGGTGGTGGCATATGCCTTTAATCCCAGTACTCAGGAGGAAGAGGCAGGGGGATCTCTGTGGGTTCCAGGCCAGCCTGGTCTACAAAGAGAGTTCAGGGATAGCCAGGGCGAAAACCTGTCTCGAAAAACAAAAACAAACAAAAGATTCCCGTTGCAGACAGCAGTTGAGACCCTGCTGCCCACCATTTATCTGAGACTGCTTGCTCCAATACCGTCACTGGTCTGCACACAGGGTGACTTCCACAATAGCTCAGCTATCGAAGGGCTTATGAGTCTGGAGGACAGAAGTCTAAGTGAGGCCAAGCTATTAAGAGCATTGATCCTTTCGAAGGTTGTAAGGGAGAAGCTTTTCTACCCCCCACCCCCATCCCGGCTTTGGCTGGTTTGTGGGCAAAGTGCAGCACTCCTTGGATCATATCCCTGCCCTCTGCTTCACATGGCCTTCTTCCTGTGTGTACACATCCTAAGCCCCCTTCTTGCTACAGATGCTAGGCATAAATGGCTTTGAGGATTAGGAGCCATTTACACCAAACACTCCTGCTTCAGCCACTGTGAGATCCTGAGACTGGCCTGCCTGCTGATTCGATGATAACTGAGAACTTATCGCCACTTCCTGCAGACTGAACACTTGAACGTGAGATTGCGAGTGTGTGTGTGTCAGCTGATGGCCTCGTTATTAAATACAATGAAAATCAGCCTTACAATTTCTCAAATGTTTTGGAACCCTATTCGGGAAGATGGCCTGTGGTGTCTCAGACCCACAAGGAGTCACTCGCCAGCCCTCTAATCTCTCTGGTCTTGGAGGTAGGGAGTGACCGTGAGTAATCTGGCTGAAGAATGTTGGGTAAATCTGTTTCCATCCTCTGGCCTGAGAAATCAGCCTCCTTTTATGGCCTTGCTCCCATGGGAACTGAAATTCCAAATTCCTAAGCAACTCCAGATTTCAGTGGCCACTAGAACATGTTCTCTTCCAGTTCATTCTTCAGATGGCTTCCCATGAGTCTTGGTCCTTGTCCTGCTCCATGTCCAGCACCTCTGCTGCATCCCCATCGCATCTTTACCTGGCAGTTCCACTCTGAGGACGGAGGTCCTCGGTATCCGTTACTTCTTATTGTGAAAGAGCAATTTAAGAAAGGAAGGTGGGGTTTGTTGTGACTCTCAAGTGTGAAGGGACAGTCAGTCATCTCAGTGGTGCAGGCATGGCCGCGGGAGTTTGAGGCAGCTGGTCACATTGTGATCTCAGTCAGGAAGCAGAGAGGGATGGGGCAGGTGCTCAGCTCACCTTCTCCAGGGGAGGGTGCTCTCTGCATTAAGGTGGGTCTTCCTATCTCACTTAACCCAACCTGCAGACTTCCCCACAGACAGGCCCAGAGATCTGTCTCCTGGGGATTCTTGTTCTTGGCATGTGGCAGGAGCATCCATCAAACCCTCTCGGCACCTCTGAAGCTGACTCACAGGGTCTGGCTTACTTTACCTGGGTTTCAGAGAACTGTGTAATGACATCGTCAGTCTCTTACAGGATCTTAAAGTCCTTACAAGCAAAACCTCACTTTCCTCCTCGTCTTTGCATCCTTCCATATCCTTCCAGAAAGGATGCAAAGTATATATTAAGATCTGCCTGCTATGTGCCAGCCTCTGAAGCAGTGCTTTCTCAAGCACCTTTTAAAAATGTGTCCCCTAGCACGTAACCCAGGACCTGGCACGCAGCAGCTATTTTCAGATTATTTTCGCATCCCCGCAACACCCTCCATGAAGTCCCCTTTCCCTCAGCCCCTGGGGATCAAGTTCCTCTCCCCTGGGGATCAGGGGACTGGGCACGTGACAAGGCAGTCATCTGGCATCTGAGAGAAAGCCAGCTCTCTCCTCGGCGTCTCCCATCCAGCAGATGGGACCTGGTGTGTTTACTGGCTCACATGCTCTAACGGGAAAGGGAACAGATTGACTCTCCAGGATTCAATGTGAGAACACGTGCAGCTGACCCACCCACAAATTCAGGTGTCGTAGGGCCCAGCTTTGTTTTTACAAATCAGCTATTCTACTAGACTGGGGGACATTAACCCTAGTGCCTGGAGGTGTGTTCTGTGCACTTCCCCTTCCAACCTCATAGTTGTGCACTGGCTCTTGAATCTTGGTTGTGCTAAGCTGTTTCATCTTGACACACACGTTCGCATGGCTACTGTTGAGAATTCATAATCCCTGCCCCTCAGTCCCCACACTTGCAGCCTCTGCAAGTTCAACTGAGCCCACCCCTGCCCCCCACTGCTGCCATCTCTCTATCCATCAGGTCATGTGTGTGACTCTTGAAGTCTCTGAGGGAGCTAGGTCATGCCTGTTCTTCTAGGACTCATGACCTTTTGGTGTTCCCAGCCCCAGAAGAGTGGACCCTCTGTTCTTTCCACCCCACCCCTTACCCCCACATCCCCTTTGTATGCTCAAGAAGCCCTCTCCAACTTGGGACCCTGAGCCAGACCTGAGGAAACATAATTCAGGAACGTGGTTACCATTTTGTGGGCAACTCTTACTTTCTACATAGGTACAGCCATGCTCAAAGACAGCATGCACAGAGCCCCACTTCCTGTTTGGAGGACCAGAAAAGAGAAATATTCAAGGAGGAGGGTACCTCACAGATGAACATCAAAACGTTTAGCCCAACTGGCCATCCCTCTCAGGCTGCCTTCAATTTTGGCTCCTTTGCCGACAGCGAACTCACCTGTTCAGGATCCAGGAAGAGTTGGGGCAGGGTGGGCTGCCTCCAGAGGGACTCCATGCTGACTGCCATGTTGTCTGTCCTTCCTGGCCACCCAGTGGGTTTGGTGGTAAGTGACCAGAGGATTATGCACTCTGGAGGTTCTCAGGAATCATCATAGATACAAGGGCAGATGATGAGAAGCGCTGGATCAGCCTGGGATGAAGCAATGGCTCAGAACAAATGAAGAAAGCAGGGTTTCATTTCAGAGGAGCATCAGGAAGCCTTTAGCGAGGAGGTGGCACTGGGTGCTGAGGTTAAGATTGGTGAGTGGCAGGGAGGATGGGGGTAGAGAGTCCATTCAGGAGCATTCAGGAGCAGGCAGAAACTTGCATCACTTTGAAATTTCTTTTTTTTTTAATATTTATTTATTATGTATACAGTGTTCTGTCTGCATGTTTGTCTGCAGGCCAGAAGAGGGCACCAGATCCCAAGATGGTTGTGAGCCACCATGTGGTTGCTGGGAATTGAACTCAGGACCTTTGGAAGAGCAGGCAATGCTCTTAACTGCTGAGCCATCTCTCCAGCCCCCCGAAATTTCTTTTCTAGTGTAGGGGATAGAACCCTGGGGCCTCAGGTATGATAGACAAGCCGTCTCTCAGTGAGCTACATCCACAGCCCTTTCAGCTCTTTGTGTTCAAACTTCAGCATCGCCTTAGTGCTGGTGTTTGAGGAGGCAGTGTAAAAAGAAGACCGAAGTGCTGTAAGGAGGTGGCCTGACTCCTGCGCAGTATCAGAGCGGCTCGCTTTCGGCCCAGAAGCCATAACCTAGGGGCTCAAATCCCACTTGTTCTGTTTAGCATGCGGAGGTTCCTCAGCACATTCCAGCCTCCCGGGGCCACACTTTCTCAGTTGCTGGACGGAAATGATAATGTTACCGTGGGCTTCACGTGGCAGCAGCAGCTGTGAGGATGGGTTAATGTGTGTAACCAGGAAACCGGAAGAAGCTGGGAGGGAGTGTGTCCAGAGCACAAAGGGCACATGGGATACAGAAGTTGAGGCACACACCCGCAACCAAGAAGCCCATACTCACCTCATGTGGACTCTCCCCTGACATTGGCTCTGTTCCTGGCCAGGTACCAAGCTTTGGCCAATGGGGCTTTAGGAAGAAGGGACCAGCAGGGCCTTGAAAGTAGCAGACCTGTTTTTTTCTGAGTGCTGCCTTCTCGCGGGGAGCCCCGAGGGAGATTTCCCATCCGAGGAGTCCCGAGCCTTCAACCAATAGCTGATATCAGCATCAGGGTGTAGAAGACATCGTCTGGGGACTGGGTCTCCAGCCACAGTGATGCAAGCGGTCCCAGCTGATGCTGGGGCAATGGGATCTGTCCCTGCTGAATCCTATTCCTGCTGCAGAATCATGAGCAACCGTGAAGGTTACGACTTCTATTAAGTGAGTTTTGGGGGTAGCCTGCAGTGGAAAAGGGGTTGCATTTCCTTCTGAATTTTGGTTTGAATTCTGCTTACTAAATCACTTGCTCATTTGTTTATTGTTGGTTGGTTGAGATAGGCTTTATGTATGTATCCTAGGCTAATCTCAAACTCTTTGCGACTGAGGATGACCTTAAACTTCTGATTCACCTGCCTGTACGAGAATGGTAGAATTACAGGTGTGCACTCCTGTCAGGACTTTGCAGCACTGGGGTTTGAACCCAGGGTTTTGTGAACTCTCCCAACTGAGCCGCATTCTTAGCCCCTGTTTCTCATACATTTGTAACAGCTCTGTCTGCGGGGCGTACCTCCCTTATCTCTTATCTCTACTCTGTGGTGGCACTCACCTGCCATCCCAGCACTTGGGAACATCAGGATCTGGACATCAAGATCATCTTGAGTTACATAGCAAGGTCATCACCAGCCCGGGCTGCACAAGACCCTGTCACTTCTGTCCTGGTTCCTGTCTCTAGGAAGGAATAGTTGCTCTCTTATTTATGTGCTGGCAGTACTTGATGTAAACTCCTAGAAGAGAATATAGAAATCCACAATATATGTAACTATGTGCTTGAACACATAATAGGTAGGTTTTTTTGTTTTGTTTGTTTTATAACAAGAAAGGGTTTCCCTATTTTTTAAATTAAATTTTTTACATAGATTTTTTAAAAAAATCTATTATATATATTTTAATACAATATAATCTAACTTTAGTTCTTCCCCCCAGCCCCTCCCTGGCCCATTCCCCTCCCCCCTTCCCCAGACCCTCCCTGACCCATCCAGCCTCACCCCTCCCCAAATCCACACCTTTTCCTTCTTTCTTTTGTTAGAAAAACAAAGGGCATCTAAATTAATAATGAGGGGCTGGAGAGATGACTCAATGGTTAAGAGCACTGGTCCTCTTCCAGAGGACCCAGGTCCAGTTCTTAGCACCCACATGGCAGCTCATCTATCTGTGACTCTAGCTTCAGGGCTTCTGACACCCTCACCCAGGCATACATTCACCAGTGAGCATAAAATAAAAATAAATTAAATAACAATAATAATGAAATAAAATAAGATAAAATGAAAAGACACAAGCCAGAATAGGATAAACTAACAAGGAAAAAAGCCAAAAACAAAACAAAACAGAAAGAACATATGTAGACACAGAGATACGCACATTTACATACACAGAAATCCCATAAAAATACAAAATCAAAGCTGGGCAGTGGTGGCGCATGCCTTTAATCCCAGCACTCAGGAGGCAGAGGCAGGTGTTATCTCAGTGAATTTGAGGCCAGCCTGGTCTACCAAGCAAGTTCCAGGACAGC
>JAQHUG010000250.1:2632653-2643049 GCA_028555095.1 Dicrostonyx torquatus | reverse complement strand
AATTCTGTCCTTTTGTATTGGGATTCCAGACATGCACAACCCTGCCTGGCAAATTTCCTTATCAGAGTGACAACTGATCTTACAAGATAGTTATTCCATAAGTGTGGCAGACAGTAGAGATAATTATGTCGCACCTAAGAGTCCATGGGGCATAGTGACCCCCAGGTGGTGTGGAAGAAAGGTCAGCACAGGGGGAGGGCCCTTCTCTCCCTTGACACTCCTGGAGGGAGGCTTCTACACACCACACACACACACACACACACACACACACACACACACACACACACACTCCGCCAGCACAGGCTGGGAGACAGTCATGTCACTACTTGCCCTGGGTCATGGATGGGTTCAGTCTGTCTGGGACTTTGACGGAAATCAGCATTTTCAGTGTATATGCTTCTCTTTCACCTAATAAACAGACTTAGGGATCTGAGAGGATGAACTGTGTGGTGTCTGAAGCCAGTGGAAGTGCTTGGCTTCTAACTGTGGTGAACATCTGGATTCAGGGAGATGTGTGGGCAGAGGGCAAGCACACCCTTTTAAAGACCCAGGGTACCATTTCTCTCTCCATCTCTCTCCCGTCCCCTATTTGTTGTTCAGCAAAAGAGTTAGATTGTTAAACTAGTAGAATTTCAGACTAAAAAGAAAAATGGAGTTATATGGGCTTGGGAATATGTGTGGGGCCTCGGGTGCCATCCCAGCACTGGGAAGAAAGAGAAAATTCTACAACAAAAAGTATGATCTGGAAGGAGCTGTGAATTCCTGTGTTGGTACTTCATAAAAACAGGAAATACCAGATAGATTCGTGACCAGCCCAAGGCCACCTTTGCCCGCTTTCTCAGGGCCTGTGGTGCTGGCAACGCACACACCCTCCTCCTGAGTCCCCAGGTCCTTCTGTTCCTCTGAGAAATCCTTTAGATTTGGGGTTTCCTTGAGTCCTTAGGGGAGAGGACCTTGTACTTGCTCTTGATTTGTGTCCCCAGCTCCTCACAGATCTGCCAACTCCACCTAAAAGCGACTCTCTTGGGTGTCACTTGCAGGATCACTTATCATCCATGTACAGATCATACAACCCTGGGACAAAGGCCCAGGTCTCCTGACATTGTACCTGATTGTTCTTTAATCCAGCCATTCCTAAGTGCTGTGAACTTAGTCTGAGCTACACTGAAGACACTTGGTTTCCACCTGGGGGATGGGTCTGGATGAGAAGTAACAAAGTAAAGAAAACCCAACACGGTCTTCTAAAAAAAAGTTATTACATTGTGCGTGTGCGTGTGCGCATTCGCGTGCACGCGTGTTGTATATGTATGGTGAATGTGTGGTATGTGTGTGTCTGGTGTGTGTATATGTGGTGGTAGTGGTGGTGGTGGTGGTGTGTGTCTGTGTTTATGTGTGGTGTATGTGTGCAGTGGTGGTGGTATGTGTGTATGTGTGTGTCTCTGTGTGTGCACGAACATGTATATATGTGTCAGGTCCAAAGGAACTGCCAATATGGAGGTTAGAGGACAACTTTCAGGATTCCGTTCTTCCTTTCTACCATGTGGGTCCCTGGAATTGAACTGAAGTCATGAGGCTTGGTAGCAAGCATCTTAACCTGCTGAGGCGTCTTGCTAGCCCCATAGGTTCTGTGAATGGGGACAAAGCCACACTTTATAGGACCCTAACTAACCTGCCAAACTCCCTCTTCCCTTGTTTTTTAGCCTAGGCTGGTCTTGAACTTAATAGTAGCTGAGGATGACTTTGAACTTCTGATCCTCCTGCCTCTTGAGTGCTGTGATTGTAAGTATTTGCTCTATGTATTATTGGGGTTTGAACCTCCAGTCTTGTATGTACTAGGCAGACACTCTGCCAAAAGGTCTCCATCCCTAGCTAAGAGCTCCTAATAAAGTCATCTATAGGGGTGGGAGCTTTTAGGAACACGCTGGAGGGTTGGGGTATAACCCAGTGGTAAAGGGTATACTTCACTTGCACAGAGTCCTGGGTCTAATCCCTACTGCTAAATAAAACAGGAGAGGAAAGAGTAAGGGCAAGAGAAGGGACAGGGTAACAGAAAGGAAAGGAAAAGAAAGGACAGGCTAAAGCACAGAGAGGCCCAGTAACTTGTCTTGGATCCTTCAAGCTTGGTGAATCCAGGCAACTCACCTGTGGCTCACAGCTCAGAGTCTCTAGCAAGGCTATCAGTGCAAGCATGTCCTTGCTGGGTGTTGTCTGGAGTGTTAGGGCTGCCTTTGCTCATTTGCTTCCCAGGCTTGGGGTATCATTCTCACTTCTTACATGTGTGGACATGCCCAAAGGACTTGAACCACTTACCCAGCATCCACCTGCTCATGACAATGTCACTGGCATTCAATGTCCAGTTGACTCTCAATCCTCTCCTCTCCCACATCCTTGATTTTGTTTGTTTGTACTATATAGTTCTGGCTGGCCTAGGACTTCCTATGTAAACCCAGGCTGGCCTTGAACTCACAGGGATCCATCTGCCTCTGCCTCCCAAGTGCTGGGGTTAAAGGTGTGTGCAACAGACCCCGCTGACTCCCATATTCTTTTTTAAAAGTTTATGCATATGAGTGCTCTATCTACATTACTTCAGCAACAGAAGAGGGCATCAGATCCCATTACAGATGCCTCTGAGCCACCATGCACCACTGGGAATTGAACTCAGGACCTCTGGAAGAGCAGCCAGTGCTCTTAAACCACTGAGCTATTTTCTCCAGCCTCTGCTCCCATACTCTTAAATGTTGATCTTTGCTGAGGTCAAAGAGTTTATTTTGCTAAGCATTTTTATGTCCAGCTTAGGAAACTACCTTAAAACCAAACCAAAACAGAAGTGATGTCCTGTCTCCTGTGTTGTTCCGGCTTTACAGGTTACCAGAAGAGATGCACGCAGGACAGGGAAGAATGGGGAAGTTCAGGCTTCGGTCAGCAGAATCTCCCAGACATTTTTCAAGTGCAGAACACATAAGTCTTCTTTGAAGCAGTTTTATGAGAGGGGAAATCCGAGGCCTTTCTTGGGAACACAAATCCTGTTTCCTGAGAGGACTCTCGCTGCTCCGTCTCTGCGCAAGCGGACAGCTTAGCTACCTTTTGATGGTTCTTGTCCTAGGGGTGGGTGCGGTAGGAAGTCAGGAGAGCCTGAAGAGGGGGGCTGGGTCTGAGGGAAAGAACGCAGTGACATGGACATGCCTATACAACCCCAGGCACAGTGCAGACAAGCACTGGGCAAAATCCTCTGAGATTCTGCTGGGAGAAGCAGACTTCATTGGGCAAAAGGCGCTGAGTGTATACTGCATTGCCAGTCCACTGCTGAAGGCAGGTGAGGTGTGCCAAGTCAGGCCGGGACTTGAAATTCCTCAGGCGGAAGAGACCGTCCCTCCTAATTTGTTGCATACTTCTCCATCTCTCAAATACTTCCTCATGCTTCTCTCTCACACATTTGGGTTGGCACCTTGGACATTACCTGCACCCATCACTTGACAACACTGTTGGTCCCAAATCAGGATTGCAGGGAGAAGACTTGGCACCAGCGCTGCGGAAAATAGGGTGGGTGCGGTCTTTACTGTGTGGAGTAGTTTTGAGATAAGGTCTCACTTTGTAGCCCAGACTAGCCTTGAGCTTTCCATCCTTCTGCCTCAGCCACCTAAGAACTAGAATTATAGCCGGGCGGTGGTGGCCCACGCCTTTAATCCCAGCACTCGGGAGGCAGAGGCAGGTGGATCTTTGTGAGTTCGAGACCAGCCTGATCTACAAGAGCTAGTTCCAGCGCAGGCTCCAAAGCCACAGAGAAACCCTGTCTCAAAAAAACAAACAAACAAACAAAACCAAAACAAGAACTAGAATTATGTATGGCAAATTAATCCTCCCAGTGCGAATTTACTCCAAGCACACAGGAAATAATAAATAATAAGAAAATAATTCTTTAATAATAGTGCATGACTGGTTCCAGCTAATACCCAAAGAAAAACTGGCCCCTGAACAGAAATCCCTTACAGCTTATATAAATGAGTTGCCTTTGGGCTCACGACCCTATACTTTGGGTAATTAAACACTTTTACACTGTGAGCAATTATACTTTGGGCAATTAAACACGTTTTTATGGAGTCAGGAAATTGCAAGTTTGGACTCTTGGGACATATGAGAGATTCAAGTAAGATACTGTCACAGTTATCTGAAGCAAGCTTTTTCTTAGGGCAGCCGTTAACCAAGGTCATTCGGCTTGCCTGGCACACAGTTTCTAAGAAGAGACACAGAACTGCTAGAAGCCAGCACCATCTCTGAAATGCCCGGTGGAGGCAGAGGTCCTCTGGGTAAGTTTTACTTATGTGTAACTTAATATAAGTGAGTTTATTGGCGAGTCCATTATATATCAATGTGACTTCTCTTTCCTCCTTTGGTTACAGGTGTGTGCTACTGAGGAACCAGCCTGACTCCATTTTGAATGAGAGTTGAGTTGTTCTGTGTTTCCTAGAACCTTACCATGACCTTGATTTCTTTTTAAGAATACCCTGACCCCTCCCTAATCACAGTGGATGACCAGAAGATGTTTTTTTAAGGTGTTTTTTTTTTTTTTTGTATTTCCTTTTTGCCCCATTGCCCTTCTTGAAAACTTCTCCTGATTTTACTCCTTACAAAGGGGCCAAGAGGTGGATTCAGGGCTACTCTCTTTTTTAAAATTTTTTTATATTTATTTATTTATTATATATACAACATTCTGTCTGTGTGTATGCCTGCAGGCCAGAAGAGGGCACCAAGTCCCCATTACAGATGGTTGTAAGCTACCATGTGGTTGCTGGGAATTGAACTCAGAACCTTTGGAAGAGCAGACAGTGCTCTTAACCACTGGGCTATCTCTCCAGCCTCCCCAGGGCTATTCTCTTTACCCTGACTTAGGAGGCAGTTGCTGGCTAGCTCTTGGGTGCACCTCAATAAAAATCAAGCTTGCTTCAAAGCTGACTCAAGTTGTGGTAGTGGTCTTGTTCTCCCATTGGGATTAATACTAACATGCTCCATAAACCTTTACTCTTGGAGGGAGAGACACTGATCGTGAAAATGAAGGTGTGTCTGAGGTCACAGCTATGTTGTGTGTTGGATGAGGGCAAACCGGTAAGAGAAGTGGACACAGCCAGGTCTGAGATAGCCCTTGGATTGCTGCCTTCTTTAAGATCTGGGTTAGGAAACCGTGGGCAGCATTCCTGAGCCAGAGGGGAGGCAACCGATAGTTCCCCCAACTGCCAAGAAGATGGCTGGGGCTCCCTGAGCCCACCAGGGCCTGTCATGTCCTTGGTCTGAGCTCTGCCTTCACTGGGGCAAGTGCCCCAGCCTCCTGGCTGACTCAGACCTCCCTTCTCTGGGTCTCCTCCTCCACACACCCTCAGCTGCGGTTCCTCTGATTGTTGTTTACCTCTGGCTTTATTTACAGTTCTTGAACATCCTCATTACTGTCTTGAGTGATTACCAGGATTTTACCGTGAATGAAATTTGGCTTCTTTGTTTCCTACCCTTTCTTTTCTCCCTTCTTTCCTTATCTCTCCACCTCTCCCCAGTGGGTTGGCAGAAATGAAGATGTTCTAAAGAGATACTTGTGTCTCCCAATATGACTGTCAAACTTTGAAAACCAGGGACCCCAAAGAAATAGGAAATTCCCCAGGAAACTTACGTTGCGTGGGAGAAGGAAAAGACACCAGCCAGAGGGAGAACTTGTCTTTCAGAAAGAGATTCTATGAATTCTAACCTCTTGTCAGAGACCCTTATAGGATGTGACTGAAGCCCAGACAAAGATGGGACCGTGTGTGTGTGTGTGTGTGTGTGTGTGTGTGTGTATTTGTGTGTGTGTGTGTCTCGCTTCTTAGATGTGCAAATCCTTAGGCCTCTCTTTGAACTTTAATCTGACCTCAGGACTCAGAAGACAACTTGGATCTTTGTCCCTTTTCCCAGTGTGGGCATATTGAATAAGTCTCCTTATTCTGCTTGTCACTAGACTCAGCTATTTTAATTGGTGGCAAACCTGGCTTGGCGCACTGGCTGTGACCCCCAAGCCTGATAACAAAATGGTGACAATGAAGAGCCAAAGACACATTTTCGGATTGTTTGCTGCTTGCAGTGAACTAACCCCAAATGGAGGGGAAATGTGGTTTGTAGCAGCTGCTGGAGTGGTTTACTCCAGGAATGCTTTCTTATCTTTCTATCTCAGCTGGCATCAACTGCTTTCCTTTTTCCTTTCCCTTCCGTTCCGTTCCCTTCCCTTCCCTTCCTTTCCCTTCCCTTCCCTTTCCTTTCCTCCTCCTTCCAGCCTGGAACTCAAAAATATATACAATGACCAGGCTGGCCACAAACTCACTTCCACCTGCCTCCGCCTCCAGAGTGCTGGCATTAAAGCTGTGCACCACCACCACCCAGTCCATCATCTCCATTTTATCTCAACTTGCTGAAGCAAGAAAACAAATTTGAATTTGACTTTGAATTCTTGAGGAAATCTGACCCTTGGTCTCTTCCTGATTGGTGTGCCTCAGGCTTTACCTTCCCACTTGCTTTTGACTCTTTTGAGCCTTTGGAGGCCATTGCCTTTTGGTGACTGACTTTTGTCATTTGGAATTCTTCTGTTGAACAATACTGGACTATAATTGTTAGTTAAATAAATAAATAATACAGCAACCATGACAGTGAAAGAGAGAGAACGCTTAGATATGTTGGAAACCTGCTTATAAACCCAGGTATAATGGTGTGTGCCCTTAACCTCAACACTCGGGAGGCAGAGGCAGGTGAATTTCTGTGGGTTTGAGGCCAGCTTGGTCTATAAAATGAGTTCCAGGATAGCCAAAGCTATTACACAGAGAAATTCTGTCTCGAAAAACCAAATGAATGAACGAATGAATAAGTAAATAAATAAATAACCTGGCTGTAACTCAAAGTTAGGTACTACAGAGACAAGGAGACATTGTTCTGCCATTCCTGAATTCAGAGACTTCGTGGAGGCATGGTTTGGTCTCCTTTGTGTTAGACTAGGCTTTTCTCCGTTGAAACATCTATATTTTAGTCCTTCCAGAAGGGGCCTATCAGACCTACAAGACCTTGGCTTGGTTTCCTTGGTCTGTGAGGCCTGACCTCCGGGAGTGTGGAATATCTTTCAGGGAAGGTTGGTTAATCTAATAGTAATGCTATTTGTAAGACAGGCCTTGTCCACTTGAAAGCTCCTTTGGGCAAATATGGAGTTCTGTCTAATTATTTAGGTCATCTACTGTGTGACAGGAAAGGTTTAGGACTCTCTTGGGGTAATGGGGTTCTGCTGAACCATTTGAAATAGAGAGACAGGGAGTTGAGGCAATTTCTGCTGTGATTTATGTCACCATGAAAATATTGAGTCTTTACTAGCATGGTACCCCTAAGGAGATTTGTGCAGCCAACTAGTCTTTATAAACTTGGGATGAGGGGCTGGAGAGATGGCTCAGTGGTTAAGAGCACTGACTGCTCTTACAGAGGACCCGGGTTCAATTCCCAGCACCCACATGGCAGCTCACAACTGTCTGAAGATCCAGTTGCAGGGGATATGACACCTTCACACCAATGCACATAAAATAAAGTTAAATAAACCATAAAGAATATTTAGAAAAAAAACAAAAAAACGGGATGATTTCTAAGACAGTCAAAATGCAAAAACCATGTCTATATATGTCATGTGTAGAGACATGATATTGATCGGTACATCTACTTCTTATCTTCAGATAACTTAAAACTTAAATCAATTAATTGATACTGTTGGATTTTTCTGGGTTTGGTTTTGTTTTTGTTGGTTTTTTGAGACAGGGTTTCTCAGTAGCTATGGAGCCAATCCTGGAACTCACTCTGTAGACCAAGCTGGCCTTGAACTCAAAGAGATCTGCCTGCCTCTGCCTTCTAAGTGCTGGGATTAAAGGTGTGCGCTGCCACTACCCGACGGATCTTTCTGTTTTTATTTTTGTTTTTTAAAAATCTAGTCGGTCTTCAATACAAATTTAGACCATCTGAAAATTGCTATATAGACAATGTTGCTAATGAAAACCTAGGTTTACTCTGAAGAAAAGTATTTTGCTACTGTAGACACGAGGCACACTTGTACAGGTCTGTCTGTAATAATTAGCATGGTTTCCTAAATTTCTAAGAGTTTTGAAAATCTGGTTGTCAAGGCTATATATAGGCTTATTCTTCTTTCTAACCAAGGGCTTCAAATCTTGCTCTCAAAGTGGCTTCTCTTCGGTTCTTCTGTGTCGTCATACTGATTGTCGCTCACTGATGTGTAGATGCCTCTAAACTACGTAAGCCTTCTGGAGATTGATAGGTGTTAGATGTTTATAAATCTGTGCACAATCACTTAATTTTCAAAATAGTTTTACTCTCGTCGGTTGTGTTTTTTTGTGAAGCCTTGTGCCTACATTGTTAACACTTGGCAGAAGTACAGCTTTGGAGAAAGGAACCTGAACATTTTGAAAGGCTAGGACATACCTCACAGGGCATGCAGAATGGATTTCAGGTGTGCCTGACCTACACTCATCCCCTGGCCGCTTAAATCGGGCCTAACGGGTTTATTGGCACTAATTCCTTGACATCTGCCACTAATTTTCTTAGAGTTTCTATTGCTGTGATAAGGCGCCATGACCAAGGCAACTTATAGAAAAAAAGGTTCAGCCGGGCAGTGGTGGCGCATGCCTTTAATCCCAGCACTCGGGAGGCAGAAGCAGGCGGATCTCTGTGAGTTCGAGACCAGCCTGGGCTACAAGAGCTAGTTCCTGGATAGGCTCCAAAGCTACAGAGAAACCCTGTCTCAAAAAAAAAAAAAAAAAAGGTTCATTTGGCGCTTCTCCAGAGGGTGAGGGTCCATAATGGTGGGGACAGCAGACATGGTGGCTGGAGCAGAAAGCTGAGAGCTAAGGGCTCACATCTCAAACTGCAGAAGGAAGGAAAGATAGCAAGCCCAAAATGGCACCAAGTCTTGAAGCTTTCAGAACCCACCCCCAGAGACATATTTCCTCCAGCATATATCTCTTGACTCCTGAAACAGGGTCACCATCTTGGAACCAAGCATCCAAACGCTGAGAGTATGGAGGACATTTCATTCAAGCCACTGCCCTTATCCCACCTCCCAAGGCTGGATCAAATCAGACCAACCAGGATGAATCTTTCCCTGGCACCACAGGACAATGGAAAATAAACCAGTAGATGGTTAATTAGCAATGTCTTCAGATGATACTGTCCAGAGACAAGGGAGGAAGCTGTCAGAGCTAGAATAAAGCCATATTGGGCTTGGTAGCATATGCCTCTAAGCCCAGCACTTGGGAGGATAAGGAAGAAGGGTGATAGTTTGAGACAAGCCCTGCCTTCATGATGAGACTCTGTCTCACACCAACAAGATGGATGGCTCGTGCCTTACCCTTCCAAAAGCAACTAAAAGTCAAGAAGTAATAGAGTAATCCGTAGGCACAGATACTTGGCCCTAACTAAATGTGTTCTAGCCTTGGTTTCTGCTTATTATATTTGTGTCAGATGTAGACACACTGCACCTCAAGACTGGGGTGCTGCAACACAAATTGGGGAGCTACAATAGGCTTGGCAGAAGTGGAGAGACACTGGTACCTCTCAGTCTGACATCAGACTCTAAGAACAACAAACTCCAAAGAAAGAGTATGGAATCATTCACTAAAATTATACAAGACCCAAAAGAAATCTTCACTGATTTTTTTTCTTTTACAAAGATTGACTTAAGCTGTAAACTGAATGATATCAGATCCAGAAGTTAGAGATATATTAATTTAATCTTTGGCTTTTGAAAATGATAATTCAGAATGCAAATGGATCATTAGACCTTTAAAGGCAAGATTGGCACCAATAGATGGATGAATCAGAAATATGGCTGACATTGGCCCTCACATTTATTTTTATTGAACTATACATTTTTCTCCACTCCCCTCTCTTCATCCCCTTCTATTCTCTCTGGTGACTCTCATGTTCCTAATTTACTCAGGAGATCTTGTCTTTTTTCTCCTTCCTTGTCTCTCTTAGGATCCTCTTTGCTGTCTAGGTTTTCTGGGATTATGGACTGTAGGCTGGTTTTTCATTGCTTTATGTCTAAAAGTCACTCATGAATGACTATATATTATATTTGTCTTTCTGGGTTTGAGTTACCTTACTCAATATGGATTTTTCTAGATATATCCATTTGCCTGGCATATTTCAAGATGTCTTTTTTTTTTTTACCACTGTGTAGTACTCTATAGTGCAAATGTACAAAATTTCCTTTATCCATTATTCAGTTGAGGAACAACTAGGTAGTTTCAGATTTTGGCTATTATGAATAATGTGAATAATGCTTCTATGAACATAGTTGAGTGCATGTTCTTGTTATAGTATGATTGAGCATCCTTTGGGTATA
>JAQHUG010000250.1:2530050-2583057 GCA_028555095.1 Dicrostonyx torquatus | reverse complement strand
TGTCTCAGCCTCCCCAGTGCTGGAATTCCAGGTGTCCATCACCTTTCCCGGCTACTTCTGCGTTTGTATCAGCTCTGTGCCCTGGCTCTGGACCTACTCTAGGGAACAGCCCTTCCATTCATCCAACACCTATCTGGGAAGGTACTTTCTTTGTACTGGCCACCGTGCTCAGCTGTGCACAAGGAGATCACTGTTGCGGGGAAGACCAGCAGGCAGCAGGCAGTTTATTTAGGTAGATTTCATCTGCCTCTCTGCCAAGCAGAAGCTGGGTGGCCACCACCGTCCCTCTCCTGTCTGACCCCACATACCCCACTCATCAGCACTGCTGCCTGGCTCGTTCTAATTTTGAAACACATGTAGCATTTACTGTCTCGCTCTTTTATTTTTTTTCCACTTTCTTTTTGCCAACCCCACATCTTCCACTCCTGTACCCAAGTGACCAGCCTGCCTCTCCTGGACCAATGCACTGACCTCCCTGCTAGGCTCCAGGCTTCTCTCCTGCCTCCCTGGAGTCCCTTTTCCATATTAGCCAGAGGTCTCCTTTGAAATTGTCAACATTCTTTTTCTTAAGGCATTTCAGGAGATTTTTTCCCAGTTTTTTTTTTAGATTTTTAAATCAGTATATATTAATTGTGCAAAACAAAGAGTTTCCTTAGCACATTTTCAAGTATGGGTGTATAATCATTTGATCAAATTCACCCCCTTCACTTCTCTTCTTCTTGCCCTCCCTTTTTTCATTTTTCCTAATAGTCTCTCTTTCACTTTAAGACATTGATTTGTCTTTCTGACTTTAACTTGTGTATACACAGAATCAAAGATCGCACACTTTTTGGTACCTGAGATTTTGCTCAACATTCTGTGTGTTGAGTGAATGGTGAAGAGCATAGATTTTAATCTTTGTGCAAACACCACTCATAAAACTCATCGGAGGAGCAAGGCCTTTAGCATGTTACTTGGCAACATCTAAAGCTTGATATGGATGCCTTATGCTAGCAATCCCGGGCCAAACACCCAGCAGACATAGGATTAGCTCGCCAAAAGACATGCAAAGGACACTGAAACCATTAGGGAGGCACTATTAACCCTATTTTACAGACTGGGAAACTGAGGCTCGAAAAGAGGTTAGAGAGCTTGCCCAAGATCTCTCACTGGGTATGTGGCAGAACCAGAATCAAATCCATATTGACAAGGCCATGCCAGGCTGGCCCCTTCTGATCCTGTGGCCTTCTCACTTCCTCCCTCTTGCAGCTGGTCCAGTGGGGCAGGCATTCTTTTTCTAAGTTAATTAGGCTTGTGCCTTTCTCAAACCCTGTTTCATCTTCTTTTCCTCTGAGACAGAATCTTGTGCAGTCTAGGCTGGCCCTGAACCCCTGATCCTACTGCTTCTACCTCCCAAGTGTTGGGATTATAGGTGTGTGCCACCTCATCGGGTTTCATGTAGTGCTGGGGATGGAATTCAGGGCTCTGGGCAGGTTTGGGTAATCACTGTTCCATTTGAACTACACCCGACACCCTCAGGGCCTTTAAAAACATTTTCAACTTTAGAATAGATTTGTATTTATAGAAAACTGCATCTGGGCAAGGCGGCACACACCTGTGACCCCAGCACTTGGGGCTGAGGTAGGAGGATTGGTGTGCATTCAAGGCCAGCCTGGGCTACAAGTGTAAGACCCTGTCTCAACACAACAAACAGCCGAGCGGTAGTGGTGCATGCCTTTACACAGAGAAACCCTGTCTTAGAAAAGAAAAGAACATGAAAGAAGACTGGTTGGTAACTTCTTTGGGGAGTTGGGGGGAGGTAAGGTGTGATGATAATTTTTAGTAGATAAAACTAAATTAAAATTTAAAATGAATAAGAATTAGTTAAAAATATTTTAAAGAAACCAACCAGGCAGTGGTGGTGCACGCCTTCAATCCAGCGCTGTGAAAACAGAGGTAGGCAGGCAGATCTCTGAATTTGAGGCTAGCCTGGTCTGCAGGGCGAGTTCCAAGATGGCCAGGGCTATGCAGAGAAACCTTGTCTTGAAAAACAAAACAAACAAAAAGAAAAAACCCCGCATACATGTATGGAAATTTCAGAGACTACATTTAAAGAATATTTGTAAAGACACTGAAACAGTAAGCCTGAATAAACCTTTCTATCCCTAGAAGCTGTCTATCTCAGGGGTTCCGTCACAGGAGTGGGAAGCTTGAGGAAGAATTATAAGCAACTTTGTAAACCTTCCCTCTTCCTGGAAGGATAGTTTAAGGCCCCTCCCCTCACTCTGAACAGGGGCTGTACGGGGGTGACCTGCTTCCAAGGAGTAGAGTCTAGAAAAGGGGATGAGAGGAACGATGTTTTATGGGGAAAACAGTTTCAGAAAGAGTAGATAGTCGCTTGGGAGGTGCCTAGGTTAAAGTCAGTGAAGAGCTGCGTCTTGGGCGCTGACAGAATCACGTGGACTTTACCTTGGCCATCTTCTCCCAGCCACCCACACCTCTGATCTAACTTTCCTGGGTTAAGAAACATCAGAGAAGCCCATTGCTGAGGCAGAGCCGCAGAACTAAACCAGGACTCCTTCACAATGTCAAAATAAGTGAACCCGAGAAAACGTCACGGGCCAGAGGAGACAGAAGCAAGTGAACTGTGTCCTGGATGGGACCCTGGAGCAGAAGGAGCCTAGTGCAAAAGCCAGGGCATCCTGCCAGCGTGTTATGACAGGGTCAGGGCCAGCTGGGGCTACACGGAGAGACCCTGTCTCACACAAAGCAAACCAAATGATGCGACAAAAGTAAATGTCATCCAAATAAAACATAGAGAATGTCCTCGTTGGCCTTCAGTTGCTGAAATAAAAAGACCATGACCAAAAAGCACCAAGGGGAAGAATGGGTTCCATTCACGAGTGATAGCCCTTCATGGTGGGAAGATAGAGCAGGAGCCCTCCCACCTCAGTCATTAAAAGAAAATGCTTCACATACTGGGTACGGGTTTTCTCTTCCCAGATGACTCTAGCTTGTGTCAAGCTGACATAATCTCACGAGCACAGACACTATGTTGATACTGGCTTCTGAGCTGTGACAAATGTTGATAGCAATGACACAGGGGCTCTGAGCCATTTGCTTGTTCACCCACTTTTTCTTTGTTTGTTTGGTTTGGTTTATTTGGAGACAGGGTTTCTTTCTCTAGCTATGGAACCTATCCTGGAACTCTCTCTGTAGACCAGGCTGGCCTTGAACTCACAGAGATCCACCTGCCTCTGTCTCCCGAGTGCTGGGATTAAAGGCATGTGCCACCATTCATGGCTGACTTCATGATCCTTTACAAAGTTGTTATTACTTTAGAAATAACATTATGATTGATTATTTGGGAATTTCACCTCATACATCCATTGCACTCACTTATCAGCCCTTCCATGGTGTAGGAGGGTTCTTCTGTATTTCTGTGCTCTCATTGGTTAATAAAGAAAACTGCCTGGGCCTTTTGATAGGGCAGGACTTAGATAGGCGTGGAAAAGAGAACAGTATGCTGGGAAGAAGACTGAGTCAGGAAGAGAGCCGCCATGAAGCCACCAGAGTCAGATATGCTGAATCTTCCCGGTAAACCCACTACCTTGTGGTGACTTACAGACTATAAAGAATGGGTTGAAATAAGATGTGAGAGTTAGCCAACTAGTGATAATGGGCCAGGCAGAATTTAAATTAATATAATTGTCATGTGGTTATTTTGGGCATAAGCTAGCTGGCAGCCTAGAGCTGGACGGGAAGGAACAAAAGGGCCTGCGTTCCTCTCAGGTTCTGGGAACAGCAGCTGCACCTCTTGCAACACTTCCATGTCTGCCCCTCTACCCTTACGACCTCCTCACAGCAAGATAAAGCACACAAACACATCAAAATTATTATTCTTAATAGCCCACTGTGTCTAATTAGTGCTGACCATGTGCAAACAGGAGTGGGGCCATTCACTAATGTATGGACAGTGTAACTGAAGCTAAGGCCTCACAGAAGAGTGGCTTTCCCTCAGTGACCATCAACTGCCACTCACTCCTTAGGGAACTCTCTCTCCTGGGAGTGGGGCCCCAGGAGCTCCTTACCCCATCCATTCTGGAATTTTGACCGAGCGGATCCTGTGCAGGCTGCCACAGGGGCTGTGAGCTGACGTGTGCCTCATACACACCGCATCCAGGGGACTGTTGCACAGTGCTCTTCTCTGGATCTTACTTTTTTTGTTTTTTGTGACCTGGAACTCACTCTGTAGACCAGGCTGGCTTCAAACTCACAGAGATGTCTGCCTCTGCTTCCCAAGTGCTGGGATTAAAGGCATGTCCCCCATCTCCACCCCCACCCCACAGACTCTTACTGCCCATTCCTCAGTTATATCCCCTGAGCTGCCCAGGAGGTTGATGTCGTAGTTTGAATGTAATTGGCCCCTAAAATCTCATAGGGAACAGCACTATTAGGAGGTGTGGCTTTGTTGGAGTGGGTATGGTCTTGTTGGAGGAAGTATCACCAAAGGGGTGGGCTTTAAGGTTTCCTATGCTCAGGATACAGCCCAGTGTCTCAGTTGACTTCCTGCTGCCTGCAGGATGTAGGATTCTCAGCTACCTCTCCAATACTATGTCTGCTTGCCTGCCACCATGCTCCCCACCATGATGGTAATGGATTGAATGGTAAGTGAGCCACCCCAGTTAAATGTTTTCCTTTATAGGAGTTGCCGTGGTCATGGTGTCTCTTCACAGCAATAAAAGCCCTAACTAAGACAGTCACTGTAGGTGATCCATGCACCATGGAGTATCCATTTTCAGAGGGTTTTAGGTCACGGTTTCTTGCATTGTTGCTTTTGGGTTTGTGGCAAAGGCAGAACTTTACAAGGGGAAGCATATGTTAGAGCAAAGCTGCTCACCCTGAACCAGATGGGAAGCAAAGAACAAGAGAAAGAGGCCAGAGTTCCCAATATCCCCTTTCAAGGTCATTCCCAGTGACTTAACTTCCTTCCCCCAGGCTCCACTGCCTGATGTTTTTCCCCCAGTGGCACCATAGGAGGCCTTTAACACATTGGGAGATGCCATGGATATAAGCTATACGAAATGGCTAGTCTCTCCTGTCCCCGTCATTCATTGATTCATTGATTCATTCAGTGATGCATTTGTACCCATGCAGGCCCGTGAATGTTTATTTTACGCTTTGGGTTACAATCCAATGATACATTATTTCCCGAGTAGCCTATGTCCTTCCAGTTTTAGTGTTTTCAGACAGGCTCTGCTTACCCTTTGAATATGCCTTTGTCCTTTTGTTTGTTTGCTTTGCTTTTCTTTTGTGACAGGGTGTTATGTAACCCAGGGAAGGCTCTGCCTGCTGCACTCCTGACCCTTCTACCTCCACCACCCGAGATCATGTACCACCATGCCAGGATCATCTATGTTTTTCAACATAGCCTCTTATTTTGAGGCATAATGAAAGCTCTGACTCATTTACATTCCCCGCTCCCCCAGCCCTAGCCCCAGAACTTCGAATTTCTCCAAGGATCCCTGCTTCCCTTTGTTGGAAAATGATTAGAGACCAAGTTTTGAACACTAAGGTCCTGTTTGCTACTGGGGTGTTCCTGTCTTTAGGTTCCCCTTACAGAGCTAGACAATATACATGTGTTTTCTGTGTTAATGTACATACTCATGACTATTTACACATCATCGGTTGTATCTTCACTAAGTTAAACATGAATCTGAAGTGAATTCTCCAACTAATCTAGGACTTTCATGCTCGTTCAATCCTTCTGTTCATTTAAAACTTCCTTCTTCCGCACCAGGAAACCAGGTTCTTGTGACAAATCGTCCGTTTGCTTGTTTGTTTATCTCGTTGTCATGGTTTGAATCTGGAACGTTCCCCATAAGCTTATATTCTAGGTTTGTCTTCAGCCTGGGCTGTATTTGAAGATGTTGAAGTTTTTTGAGGGCCTGGCTGGCAGAAGTGGCTGGGTTAGAATGGTTCGATTCACCTCTGGTCCTAGCCACAGTCTCTAGTTCATCAAGAGTTCAGCGAGAACATTCATCACACGCTGCTGCCGCCACAGATGCAACTACTCTGCCACGCTTCCCTTGACCCCATGATGGACTGAAATCCTGAGCCAAAATAACATGTTCTTCTTTTAGTGATTTTGTCATGGATGAGAAAAGTGGCTAATGAGGTCTCTGTCTAGAACATTCTCTGGATTGTTAGCCTACATCTCCATGAGAAACAGCTTGGCTGACTGGAGCCCAGTGATGACATACAATCGTGTCTGTCTTTAGCTGTAGCATTTCCTGTCAGAGACACTGCTTTCCCAAGCTTGTTGAGCCCATTTCTTTCTCCCGTACCACTTACAGTGAGGTCATGTCATTCAGCTGCAGCATGGGAGATTGTTTGGTCACAATTTGGAACCCCCAACAACATTCAGGTGGATTTTCAAACACTTGACAACATTAAAATCTGTTCATTGTGCTGTAAGATTCTCTGGGTTTTGGAAGTTGCATGGTGTCATGTGCTTATGACTTCAGTGTCACACAGAGCAATGACATTGTCTCAAAAGTTCTCTGTGATGTACTCTGACAACCTACCACTCTTCTTCCTCGGGTCCTGTAAATGGTTGGTTTGTTTTTGCTTTTTTAGACATCTATTTGTAAGTATTCTAGGCTGGCCCTAAACTTTCTCTATAGCCAATGATGACTTTTTTTTTTTTAAATCAGTATAAAAAAGATCCTGGTCCTCTTGCCTCTACCTCCCAAATGCTGTGATTACAGATATGCACCAGCAAGCCTACATGATTGCTTTTATGAAATACTGGGGATCAAACCTAGGGCATCATATGTAATGAGAAAAACTCTGTCAACTGAGCTATATCTCCAGTTCCCTCTCCCCCTTTTGGAGACAAGATCTCACTATATAGGTGATGTGGGAAGTTCTTCTGTATATGTGTTGCTTTTAATGGTTAGTGAATAAAGAAACTTTGGCCTGTGATAGGGCAGAGTAGAGCTAGGCGGGAAAACAAACTGAATGCTGGGAGAAAGGCAGCAGAGTCAAGAGAAGCGAGGTAGTCTCCTCCAGGGACAAACATGTCAGAACCTTGCCAGTAAGCCACAGCCATGTGGTGATACACAGATTAATAGAAATGGGTTAACCAAAGATGTAAGAGCTAGCTAGCAATATGTTTAAGTGATTGGCCAAGCAGTGATTTAAATGATATAGTTTCTGTGTGATTATTTCAGGAGTCTGGGCAGCCAGGAAACAAACAGAACAGCCTTCTTTCTACATGTAGGTGACCATGTAGACCAGGATGGCCTTGAGCTTGTGGCAATCATTCTGCCTCTGCCTCCCAAGTATTGGCATAACAGGTGTGAACAACCAACCATGTTTGGGTAATTGTGTGTGTGTGTTTGTGTGTGTATAACCCTATAGCTTTCCTTTCTCCAGAAAGAAATACAGGTAATAATATGGAACTTATAGCCATAATTATCTGTCTTATTTACTAAGCATAATAGATTTAAGATTATATACTTTTTATGACTTGATAGCTTGGTCCATTTTATCACAGAATCACAGTCACCTTTATTTCTTGTATACTTTTACCATAGTTTATCCATTCATGCTTTGAAGAGCGTTCTGGTTGCCTCTATAGTGGGATTCTTGGGTGGGGACACAGAAGACCCTGAGGGTTAGTTCCAGGAAGCATTTTATTTGGACTGGCATTGACTCAGCTGGTTCATACATAAAGCCAGAGCCCTGAAGGCAGTGGGGTTTTCCCTTAATACAGTAACACATTTTCATTGGCTATTTTGGGGTTCTAAAGTTTCAACACTTAGGCTACATGACTGTAACAGGGTTGCCCCTGAAGCAGCAGAAACATGACAGGGCTGGCTGACACTGAGGGCACAGGAACACGATAAGAATGCGTATGAGAACATTGACACTGGTTAAGCTATGCTGTCTCTCCTTTGTTCTGAGAGGACCCTAACCACATTTCTGGGTTTTGGTGACTATGCTGTAGATGTTTGTTTATAAGTTTTTGTGTTAAAATAAACTTCAGCTGACTTGCGCAAATGGCAATTTGGAATTGTTCCTGAATCACATGGAAAATCCGTGGTTAATTTGTAAGAGGCTGACAAACGGTCTTTCAGAATGGCTGCACCGTTTTGCATTCTCTCAGTTTATGAACGGAATTCCCCTCTGTTCTACAGCCTTGCTGTGTTGTGGTATGGTCAAGTTAATTTTGTTTGTTTTGTTTTCCATTCCAACAGATATGTTCTGATGTGTGTGCATGTGTATGTGCAGTGTGTGTGTGTGTGTGTGTGTGTGTGTGTGTGTGTGTGTGTGTGTAGGCTAGAGGGCAATATCTGATGTCTTCCTTTTTTTGAGACAGGGTTTTGACAGAAATTTCTGTCCTGCCCAGTCTCACAGTCGTTCAGTCCCAAAGAAACACACAGAGGTCTACATTACTTATAAACTGGTTGGCCTATTAGCTCAGGCTTCTTTTTAACTTTTTCTTACATCATACATTAACCCATTATTCTTGTCTGTGCTAGCCATGTGGCTTGGTACCTTTATCAGTGAGGCTTTCTCATCTTGCTTCCTCTGTGTCTGGGTGATGACTGTAGACTGACCTTTCCTCTTCCCAGAATTCTCCTGTACTCAACGCCCCACCTCTACTTCCTGCCTGGTTGCCTGGCGTCTACTTCCTGTCTGGCTACTGGCCAATCAGCATTTTATTAAACAAGTACAAGAAACAAATCTTTACAGGGTAAAACCATTGTCCTACAGCAACAGGGCCTCTTACCAAACCAGGAACTCCCTGATTCTTCTAGGCTGGCCAGCCAATAAATTCTGGGAATCTGCCCATCTCTCTTCTCTGCAGCTTTGGGGTTAGACATGGAGGCTGGGGATCTGAATTTGGATCTCATGCTTGTGTGTCAGGCATTATTTTGTGAACTGAACAATCTTCTCAGCCCTCGCTCCCCCATGAGTTCTTTTTCTTTCTTTCTTTCTTTTTTTCTTTCTTTCTTTCTTTCTTTCTTTCTTTCTTTCTTTCTTTCTTTCTTTCTTTCTTTCTTTCTTTCTTTCTTTTCTCCTCCCTCCTTCCTCCTCTCTCTTTCTTCCTCTCTCACCCCTTTTTTTAGACAGGATTTCTCTCTGTAGCTCTGGCTGTTCTAGAACTGCATCTGTAGACCAGGCTGGCCTCAAATTCACAGGAGATCTTCCTGCCTCTGACTCCTGAGTGCTGGGATTAAAAGCGTAAGGCACTTCTGCCCATCCAAGAGTGCCCTAATTTTTAATGTTTTCGTTTTATTTCCTTAATGACTGTGTCAGTTGGCATTTTGCTATTGTAACACAATGCCAAAAACATTTCTTTTTTCTTTTGAGAGATGGTTTCTCTGTGTAGCCCTGACTGTCCTGTAACTTGCCTCATAGACCAGGCTGGCCTCTATCTCTATCACCTGCCGCTGCCTCCTGAATGCTGGCATTAAAGGTGTGAGCCAATACTGCCCAGCCAAGACAGTCATAATCCTAAAGAAGAGAAAGTCGATTTGGGTTCATGGTCTTAGGCGTTTCAGTTCATGGCTACCTGGCCCTGTTGCTTTGGGCCCGTGGTGAGGCAGAAAGTGTGTTTTGGGCAGAGGAATCTGCTCACCTCTTCACATCTGATAAACAAATGGAGAGAGACAGAAAGAACAAGGGCCCCGATGTCCCTTTAATGAACATGCTCCCAGCTTCCTAAAGATCCTATGCGTATCTTCTTGCTCGAGACAACACCACAGCCCAATAGTCCCATAATCTGGGAATCAAAACTTCCACAAGCCTTTGGAGGACAGTCAGGCTCCAGTCTATAAATCGGGTATAGTGGCACACACCTGCAATCCCATGAGGGGCTGAGCGGGGAGCCTGGGCGACATATGATGAGACCCTGTCCTCCGCCCCCTCAAAATCCAAACGATAAGGAAAAAATGGCATTGAATATCATGAGCTTATTTGCCATCCCATCATCTAGAGTTCAAAAATTTCATTGCTGCTTTCAAAATTTGCATTGTGTGTTTTGAGTGGTGAGGTCTTAACCAGGCATTGTGGCGAGCACCTGTAAGCCCTGCAGGTTGCAGGCTAGCTGCGGTTAGATGGTGAGACCCTGCTTCCAAACAGTCTTTATTCTGGACACACGTTCTTTCTGGGGTACAAGGTTTGTGGCTGTGATTGCCCCACCCCAGCCCCGCTTCCCTCTGGCGGTGTCTTTCACAGAACAAGGTGTTTACCTGTGATAACCGCTATCTTATCGATGCCTCTTCATAGATCATGCTTTCAACAGTACAGTCTAGAATTCCACCACCAAACCAAAGGCTGTACAGATTTTCTTCTAGAAGTTCCCATATTAGTTGTTGAAAGGATTTTCTTTCCTTTTTTTTTTTTTTTTTTTTTTTGGTTTTTCGAGACAGGGTTTCTCTGTGGCTTTGGAGCCTGTCCTGGAACTAGCTCTTGTAGACCAGGCTGGTCTCGAACTCACAAAGATCCACCTGCCTCTGCCTCCCAAGTGCTGGGATTAAAGGCATGCGCCACCACCGCCCGGCTAAGGATTTTCTTTTGGCCATGTGACCACGACCTCTGTTTAAACTCAGGTGACTCAACAGGGGTCTTGTTCTGGGCTCATTCCTCACAGCCTTTGTTTCCTAAGCCGCTAAGCTGTTCTCCTACAAAGGCTCAGAGTAACCACTAACCCATTGGGGAGGGCTTGGCTGACCACTGCGTTTCAAGGAGTCTCCCTTCCTCCCTCCTCCCGTCACAGGACCCTGTTACCTTCATTGTGGCATTTACTACACCTAACACTGTCTCCCCGGTCTTCCTGCTTCGTTTCTTTCTCAGGGTTTGCCCCCCAACTTCGGATCTCCTTGCTTGGCTGGCTTTCCAAGTACTGAGATTCAGGAATCTCCCAGAAGCTGAGACACAAGATGGAACCTTTTGTTATTCGGTGGTAGGAATCGAACCCAGGGCCACGACCGCTGGACAAGTTCTGTATCTCTGTAGCGCCTTCCGTTCTTCACACATAGAAGTCCCATCGCACGCCTTTAATCCCAGCACTCGGGAGGCAGAGGCAGGCGGATCTTTGTGAGTTCGAGACCAGCCTGGTCTACAAGAGCTAGTTCCAGGACAGGCTCCAAAGCCACAGAGAAACACTGTCTCGAAAAAAACCAAAAAAAAAAAAAAAAAAAAAAAAAGAAGTCCCATCAGCCCCGAGGATGACAGCTTCCTAGGATGATGACCAACTCCAAGAAGGTCCACGGAACTAGACAACCATACAATTATCTCAAATTTGGTCAGTAAAAAAAGAAGAAAAAACCCACAAAAGTTACCTTCTTCATTGTTTCTGAGCCTGCAGCTCAGTAGTCTTAAGTATATTCCCTTTGCTGTGGATCAGGGCTTCAGAGACTTTGTATCTTCCTGGACTGAAACTTAGCCCATTAAATAATCTCTGTTTCGTCTCCCGCAAGACCCTTGGCAACACAGTTCTGTTTCTAAGAATCTGACCGCCTTAGTTGCCTCATATAAGTGAAATCATGGATCCATGCAACATTTGCTCTTTTTTGGACTCAAGCCTCTTCTTTTCTCCCTCCTTCCCTGACAAGGTCTTGTACTATGTAGCCCAGGCTGACCTGGAGCTTGCTCAGTAGCTCAGTTGGCCTTGAACTGCCTTCAACCTCCTGAGTGCTGGGTACAGAATTGTGCTCCATAGCTTCTCTCTCCTTCCTTTCTTTCTTTTTTTAATCCCTCTTCTCTCCCTGCCTCTTTTTCAATTTTTAAAAAAAAATTTTTTGGGGGGGGCAGGATCTCACTACATAGTGTTGCTTGGTTTAGGACTCACAATGTAGACAAGAGTGGCCTTGAACTCATAGATACCTTCCAAATGCTGGAATCAAAGGTGTGCACTACCATGCCCGGCCCTTTCTTTTCCTTCCTTTCCAGAAAAGATTTACTTTGATTATTTTAAAATTACATGTCTCCGTCTATGCAAATGCCCGTGGAGGTTTTGAATGCTCCTGGAGCTGGAATTACAGGCAGTTGTGGGTTATTCAGTGTGGGTGCTGGGAACTGAACTCAGATCTTCTGAAGGCAAAGAGCAGATACACATTTTAACTGCTGAGCCACCTTTCCAGCCCCCCTTCCATCATTTTTTTCTTGAGACATGGTTTCATGTAGTCCAGGATGGCTTCGAACTTGCTATGTAGCCAAAGAAGACTTTCTGCATGCACGTTTGTTTGTGTGTGCAGTTGCATGTGTGCGAGTGTGCATTCTTGTGTGTGTGTGTGTGTGTGTGTGTGTGCATACATATGGAGGCCAGAGAGTGACCTCAGCAGTTGTCCCCTAGGCCTCGATCCAGTAGCTTTTCGTGTCTAGCTTTAAAAGGTTTATCAACCATATCATCCATGTGTACCTGCAGGAGTTTATGTGCACCATATGCATGAAGGTGTCCTAGGAGGACAGAGGGTGTTGCAGCCTCTGGAACTGGAGCTGCATGTGTTTGTGGGCCACCTGATGTGGGTACTGGTAATCAACCTCAAGTCTTCTGTAAGAGCAGTAAGTGCTCTTAGCCTTTGAGTTAGCCTTCCAGCCTTTGTTTTCTTGAGACATGGGTCTCAAAGTCACTTAGCCTGGAACTCACCAAGTAGACTAGGGATTGGGATGGCCAGAGAGCCCCCTGGTTTACCTACTCCCACCTGTCCAGTGCTGGGATTATAAGTATGTGACATGATGCCAAGTTTTTTGTTTTTGTTTTTTTCTCTCCACAGTTCTGGGGATTGAATTCGGATCCTTATGCTTGTAAGGCATCTTAGTCACTGTCCTACTGTGGTGAAAAGATACCATGACCAAGGCAACTTAGAGAAGAAAAGCTTTATTGGGGCTTATAGTCTCAGAGTGTGAGTCCAGAGCCATCACGGCAGGGAACATGGCACTAGGTAGGCAAGCATGGTGCTGGAGCTTACACGGCGAGACAACAACATGAATCAGAGAGAGAGGGAGAGAGAGAGAGAGAAAGAGATTGAGAAAGAGAGAATCAACAGGAGTGGTAAGGGCTTTTGAAACTTCAAAGCCCACACCTCCTAATCCTTCCCAAACAGTTCCACCAACTGTGGACACAGCATTCAAATGGATGAGCCTCTGGGGGCCATTGTCACTCAAACCACCACATAAAATAAGCCATTGATGAACTGTCTCCCCAGTTCCCCCATCTAGAACTTCGGAGTCTTCAGTTTCCAGCTCCCAAGTGCTAGGATTACAGACATCCACCACCCACCACTGCAGCTGGTTTATTTTATTCTGCCTTGACTTTTGACATAGTAGTGCTTTTTCAATTTTGCTGTATATGTGTGTGGGGGCATGCACATGGGAACCAACTTTGTGGAGTCAGGGCTCTCCTGCCACCTTTACCTTGGTTCCAGGGACTGAACCTTTTCCTTGCTGAGCTGGCTCGCTGGCCCACTTAGAGGTATTTTTCTAAGTGTGCTGTTTGGGATCTCAGAGCATTTGGACAGTCATTCCAGACTGCCAGTTCTCAGGTGTAAATATCTATACCTTGTCCCCGTTTTTATAGCTCTGCCATGGTCTCTCGCAACAAGTTTGTTCAGCTCAGCTGTCTGCCTCTAGGCTTTTGGGACCATAATAAATTTTTCAAAACCTCAAACAGTGATATTATATACCTCTTTTATATTGGGTCAGGTGTGGTGGTGTATGTCTTTGCTTCCAGCACTCAGGGAGCAGAGGCAGAAGGATGTCTGTGAGATCAAGGTCACCCTGGTTCACAAAATAAATTCCAGGGCAACTAGGTCTATACAGTGAGACTCTGCTTAAATATATATATATCTGAAGGTTTATGGACTTCCTGCTTATATCAGTGTGGGAGTACCCATGGACAACCCAATCAAATCTTGCAATGCTGGTGTCCCGATGTTAGAGACAAGAAGTTCTCATGCTAAGGAAATGCCATTCACTGGCCTGTCTAAAGGTCAGATTATACAAGAAACCCCCTTCCTTCTACTCCCTCCCTTTGCTTGCTATCAGCTCTGGATCCCAAGGCCAAGGTCTGTCCTCTCTCAGTGAGTCTGTCTACTGGTCCTAACATCTGTGGAGTTGCTTTTAGAAAAATGCTCCTGCTCAGGCTCTGCCCAGGGGATTTTTGATGTGATTACTCTGAGGAAGGAGCCTGGCCATGGATGGTTTAAACACAACCATTAATGCTCCCTGTTACTGCACTGACCACATGCTCAGTGAGTGTTTGCTGAATGACTCAGATGAGTCTGAAGGAGGTAACTGGGCATGACAGCAGCAAGTGGTGGCAGAAAGCTGGGGAGGGTCGTGAGGAGCCCCTCCTCTGTAGGAAAAAGGGAATTCACTGCTTGCTACAGCTGAGGATGACCTTGGACTTTCTATTTAGCACGTGAGATGGAGTTTTGAAGATTACTCTCTTTTTTTCCTTTCTTTCTTTTTCAGTCTTGGGTCTTGAACCTCGGGCCTCTTCCTAAGTTGCCCAGGCTGACCTTAAATACACTCTGTATCCCAAGCTGGCCCCGAACACGTTGTACCTCCCAAGTAGGTCTCGAGCTTTTCTTTCTTTCTTTCTTTCTTTCTTTCTTTCTTTCTTTCTTTCTTTCTTTCTTTCTTTTTCTTTCTTTCTTTCTTTCTTTCCTTTCTTTCTTTCTTTCTTTTCTTTCTTTCTTTCCTTTCTTTCCTTCCTTCCCTCCCTCCCTCCCTCCCCTCTTTCCTTCCTTCCTTCCTTCCTTCCTTCCTTCCTTCCTTCCTTCCTTCCTTCCTTCCTTCCATTCTTTTTGAGATAGGGTTTCTTTATGTAATCTTGGTTATCCTGGAACTTGCTCTGTAGACCATTCTGGCCTCTAACTCAGAGACCTGCCTGCCCCTGCCTCCTGAGTGCTGAAATTAAAGGTGTACACTACCACCACCTGACCAGATGTTGAATTTTTAATCCCCTGCCTCAGGCTCTGAAGCTAGTGCTTGTTTTAGCTGATCAGCTAAGAACTGTAGTTACTTTTATTTAATATAATTCATATGGTATTTAGCCTTGTACACTGTACATTTCAGGGGCTTCTAATACACTGTTGTGTGACAGAACTTTTCTGAGAGATGCAATACATATACCTACTCACCCCAGACAGGGAACCCATGACACACCAAAGTACAGATATCACCAAAGTACAACTTGGTGAACCAATGAGTTGCACTGAGGTTACATACAGGAGTATCGGGGAGGGATTACTTACTCAAAGGCATCATCAAAACCCACCTCAGCATGGGTGTCAGCTCACAAAATATGGGAACCTGGGATACACTGCAGACAGCTCGACAGGTTAGAGAGTTCTTTCCAAGTAACTGCTCTAAATAAGCCTCTTCCAGGCAGCTTGGGTGGTTTCTGCTTCTCCCAGGTCTGGTCTCGGAGTCTTTGCAGCTCAGCTCTTCTGAAAGTCTGCTTTGTAGTTTAGCTTCCTTCCATCTGAGAGATTCCTCAGCATCTATGACTTACTCTGGTAGGGAGGGGCCCAGTGAATCTGGTCAGTTTCAGGGACTTCCTGAATTGTTTCCCTTCCTGCTCTAAAAGGCGCCTTCTGCAAGATGGACGGTTTCAATTCCAGAGGAAAGGGTTATACAACATATACTTTCAAGGCTGTAATTTGTAAAATTATTACCACTTTTGAATTAAATAGCTTTATTTCCCTTCTCAAAAGCCTTTCTTTCTTCCTTCTTTCTGTTAAGTTGGGAGTGTGGGCCCTAGCCCCTCGCATCTATCCCAGCCCCCAGGCCTGAGATTATATTGGTCTGGACTCCAAATCCCAGCAGGCCAGGAGGGGTCAGGACCACTTCCATAGAATATTTAAGTGAACTCCCAAAAGAGGAACATGTGGTCTCTTTTTCTTTTTCCTTGTGGCCTGCGGGCCTCCTGGTTCTCCCTCGGAGCCACCAGAGAGCGCAGAACTCCCATTAAACCTGGATATTTCTTAATTTGGCTTGTTTTGATTTGGCTTGATTGGCATTTTGCATCGGCAGAGAGCTCGTGTTAGGAAGTATTCCTAACACTTTCCTCACTCCAACGTTGGGCAATTGTAAGCTGTCTTTTGTTTTTATAGACTGTCAGTTCTGGACATTTTTTTTCTTTTTTAAAATTTAACTTTATGTGTGTGATTTTTTTGCCTACGTGTGTATATATGCACCACATTTTTGTACTTGGTGCCTGTTGAATTCAGCAGTCATAAGATATTCTAGAACCCGAGTAAAGGAGGATGTGAGCCACCATATGGCTGCTGGGAACTGAACCTACAAGACTAGCAAGTACTTTTAACTACAGAGCCATCTGTCTAGCCCTGGACATTTCGTATAAGTAATGTGCACTAAATTTCCTCTAAAATTTGTTAAAATACATCCTTACACCAAGTGGTGGTGGCTCATGCCTTAAATCCTAGCACTTGGGAGGCTGAGGCAAGCAGATTTCTGAGGTAGAGGCTAGCCTGGTCTACAGAGCTAGTTCCAGGACAGCCAGGGTTACACAGAGAAAGTCTGTCTTGAAAAAAAAAATCAACAAAAACAAACAAACAAAAACATGTTTAGCATACACCAGACACTGACTTCTGTCCCCAGAACAATAAATATACATACACACATATAATGCATGCAAGGACACATGTTCACTTCCAGTCTCAGATAAAGACAGTTGTTTTGTTTTTGCTTTTTTTTAGGGCTGAGCTATTGTCTTTTGCAGTCCATGTGCCCAGCCTCATGCCTGCTGGGATCACAGGTCTGCTCCCACTGAGGCTTTGTGGCTGGCCCTACTCACTGAGGACCATCCTTCTCACAGCTGAAAGGGATTCCCGCACAGCAGGGGGTTACCTTCCAGCTCCTGGATTAGGCACAAATCCCACCCAAATACCTGTTTTTATAGAGAGATCCATTATTAAGCAGGGAAGAAAAGTTAAATGGCTGCTTCCTGCCTCTGGGCAGGAAAACATCAGCAAATGACCTTGCAGGTGCCATTCTTGAGAGAAGTAGGGGTGGTAAAGGAGATGGGAGACAAGGGAGAAGGGGGATGAGGGAAATGGGACATCTGTTCTGGAGGGACAAAGGACTGCCTCTGGATAGAGAGGAGACAGACATGGCACGTAGCCAAATGGCGGTTGATAAAGGTAGAAGGGAGGAAACCCCGTGTTGGATGCGGTGTTTAATTTTAATTAGGTATGTTAATTAGGTGAGCCCATGGCGGGGGGATGTCTTCTGATTCCTGGGCTTTGGTAGTCACCTCAGGAGGAGGAACTGGCCCACCACCTTGGTGGCTAGCTCTAAGGATGTAATCTAAAGGCTTTCAGCAAGGCAGAGGGAACTGGGGAGAAGGGCAAGGCCTGCCAGAGCCACATGCTCTAGTGGGCCAGTGTCCCTTCAGAAGCACGTGTCCGAACCCCATTCCCTTTTAGGGTTGAATAGCATTCTACTGTTTACCTATTCGAACAATGAATATTTGGGTTTGGTTGAGCTTTAGACTGTTAGTGACAATCATGTATAAATTGCTGATTTCCTTTCCTCTATTTTCAGACAAGGCCTAAACTATATAACCCAAGCCAGCCTCAAATTCACTGTGTACTGTAGGTTGATCTGGAACTCTTGATCCTCCTGCCTCAGCTTCCAGAGCATTGAAAATGTAGGCTTGTGGTGCCAACCCCAGCTGAAGAAGAGTGTGTGTATGAAGAACATGCTAGAATAACTATACTATATATGCATGTATTTAATATTGTTTTTTTGAGGCAAGCCCCTTGGACTTGCTATATAGCTGAGTATGGCCTTGAATTTCCTATCCTCTTGCCTTCATTTCCCAAGTGCTAGGATTATGAGCATGCTTCACTGTACACAGTTTTATTTTACATTTATGTCTATTTTTATGTATATGGATGCTTTGTCTGTCTGTATGTATTGTGCCACTTCCATGCCCACAGAGGCCAGAAGAAGACATTGGATCCCCTGGAACTGGAGTTAGAGATTATTGTGAGCCACCATTTGGATATGAGAATCAATCCCAAGTCATCTGGAAGAGCAGTCAGTGCTCTTAACTGCTGAGTCATCCATCTCTCCAGTCCAGAAACAATACAGACACACACACACACACACACACACACACACACACAGAGTTTTCAGTATTTAAGATTGCACCAGACCCCTGTGCATGCTAGGCTAACACCCTACCACTGAAATATCTAAACTATCTCTTCAGCTTAGGGTGGAACTAGATACATGTATGCGTGTATGTGTGGCATGTGTGTACAATGTGTGTGGATTCTTTTTTTTTTTTTTTTTTGTGTGTGTGTGTGTGTGTATTCTTGGTGTTAGAGATTGACCCCAGTGTTTGATGAACGCTAAGCACAGTGTGTATGGATTTTAGAGAACTCTTATTGTAAAACTTGCCCTTGATATGTACATAACCATTTCGCTTGCTTCAAAATGAACTTATGAACTCAGCAGTGATGTGTGGGCTCCTTCATCCGCTTTTTGTCTGACATATGTTGAAATTTGGTCATTGCTTACTAAGTAAACAGTCGCTTGTACTCTTCTAATGCTTAGGGAATTTGAAGGATTCTCCTTTTTTTTTCTTCACTGTTGGGGGTTGAACCAGGGTCTTTCCAATGCTAGACAAGGGTTCTACTACTGAGCACGCCCTCAGTTGTGAGCGCTGATAAACCTTACTGTGGATTTGCTCAGGTGATTATGCCTTGCTGGTTGGTACCCTGCCCCATCCTTGTCGGGAAGGGTGATCTGAGACCTGGGTTTAGCTAAGGACCAGGCTTGGTGCCCCCAGCACTCAGAAGGCAGGCACGTGGAAAACAAGTTCCAGTCTAACCTGGACTACACAGTGATTTGAAGGCCAGCCTGGTCTACAGAGAGTTCAACATACAAAATACAACAAAACAAAACAAAGCCCAACTCTGGCAAGGAACCTGCTTTCTAGGATGAAACTGGAACTGGCTTGCTTTTGGGTTGTGCTGATGGATGGGCTGACTTCTTCATCCTCAGACAGTTCTCAACGTGGTCCTTGGATCTCTGCAATGGAGGGAGGTTTTTTCATGCAGCACAGACTAAGCACTTGTCTTGGCTATTTCCTCTCTCACTTAAAGGAGACTGAGCCCAATTCGGTGGAGAGCTCCCAATGGGAGAAAAACATCTACCCCACTGGTTTGATTTGTAACACGTGAATGTGAAGCTGTTAAATTTCTTTTGTGTGTGGTACTAGAAATTGGACCCCGAGGCTTGTGCATGCTAGGAATGCACTCTGCCACTGACACACTATGACACACTTCCCAGCCCGCTATGAAGCCTATGGTAAGAAACAAAAACCAAAACCAAACAAATAAAACAGAAGCTGGGCCGTGGTGGGTGGCGTGTGCTTTTAATCCCAACACTCAGGAGGCAGAAACAGGTGAATCTCTTGAGTTCCTGGTCTTCTGAGTTCCAGGACAGGTTCCAAAGATACAGAGAAACCCTGTCTTGAAGAAAAAAAAAAAGCTTATGGTCATGACAATTAGATAGAATATATATAGTCTTGCAGTTCATGTGATTTCCTTGTCTGTCTCAGAGCCTGAAGCTATTTTGGAAGGGAAGCAGAAAAATTAAAAACTGTTCAATTATGAAGGCAGTTTCACCCAAACACAGCCCAGATTTTTATCGCGGGAGGAAAGAGCAGCTGCACCGTTCCTTCTCAGCGGTAACTATCTCCCAAGTCCAGCTCCAGCGCTCCCACGTCCAGCTTCAGCGCTCCCAGGTGTCTCGGGAGTTTTGTCTGGAGTAGTGTCTTGTTTGCATGAGGAGCTGCCTACGGAAAACAAAAGTCATCTGTGACACCCTTCCTCTCTCCTTTCTCTCTCTCTCTCTCTCTCTCTCTCTCTCTCTCTCTCTCTCTCTCTCTCTCTCCCCTCTCTCTCCTCTCTCTGCCTCCGCCCCCCCCCCTTCTCTCTCCACATCCTGCCTGGCTTTGGATACTTGTCTTGACTGGGCTGACAAAGGAATGAGGAAAGAATGGACACACAGACATACACAGAAAAGCTGGGATTGGGTGGGCGGAGCTCAATCAGGTGGCGCAGGATCGACCACTCGCTAATCTGGAACCTCAGCATTTTCCTACGCGCTGGGCGAGAGGGTTAGCTTAGTCTTGGTAGAAGGACAGCAGGCGAGCAGTGCCAGATCGCGTTTATCTGGGAGGAGGAAGTTGCGGTTGCTGGTTTTTGGCACACACTGCCAACATTTGCACTTGGAGCAGGGGAAGGCTTTCCCATCCCTTTTCAGCTTCACCCCAGGGGAAAGCGTCCGCACTTTCCTGGGACTGAGGCATCGGATAGGGGTGGGGATGTGTGGGGGTGTGAGGTGTCATCTTATGGGTCTGAGACATGGCTGGACCCGTATCAAGCAATATATTCAGGACTTAATACTCTTTACTCACTGCTTCTCTCTTTCAGACAAGATGAAGTGTGGCCCAGGTTGGCTGTGTGCTTGCTATGTTGCCAAGGATGACTTCCTGCCTCTGCCTCTGGAGCAGGATTATAGACGTGGACACCATGGTCCATTTACTCAGTGCTGGCAATTGAGCCCTGGGCTTAGGACATGTTAGGCAAGCCCACAACCAACTGAGTACATGCTCAGTACTTTTATAGCCTCTTATTTTTACAATAAAAATTCTTACTATAATACTTTGCCTCACCCCTACATCACACACACACACAAAATTCCAGCACTAAAAGGGGCAGGGTGCTAGGGATAAAATTTATACCCTTCAGAGGTGTTTGTTTAGCATGTGCAAGGCCCTGGGTTTGATCTTTACCAAAATAATATAAAATAATAAATAATTAAATAGATGAAGTACCAGTATTTGGGCTGTTGAGATGAGTAAAGGGTTCTGCCACCAAATTTGAATTCGATCCCCAGAACCTCCTTATTGGAGGAAAGGAATCAACTCCTGAAAGCTGTCCTCAGACCTCAGCCAGTGCCATGGCATGAGGGTGTCCCTTCTCCCAAATAAATGATACATAAAGAAAGGAGGTATAATTTAAAAAGAGAGATTTGTGTTTAGTAATCTTGTGTCCTGCAGCCTTGGTCACAACATCCGTCAGCTTTCATAGATACTTTTTGTGTGTGAATTCTCATGTGATCCGTGAATAGCCATAGGGGTAATTTTACTTCCTTCTTCTCTGTCTGGATATGTTTTCTGGTTCTTACCTGATTGTCCAGGTTCCCATCTCTTTTATCACTTTGGAGGAAGTGGCTGAGCAGAAACCCTGGTTTTGTTCCTTACCCACTTAGTGATGGTATCAGCTGTGTTTGTGTATAGGCACCTAGGACCTTTGAGAAAGTTTCCTTTACTCCCAGTGTGCTGAGGGCTTTGTCACGGAGCGTTGTTGACTATTACTGGTGCTTTCCTTTTGCCTTGTGAGTTGTTTTGTCCCTGTGGAAAAGATTTATGTTTATTTATGTGTGTCAGTGCATGCATTTCCCTCAAAGGCCAGTAGATGGTGCTGGATCCCCTAGAACTGGGGTTACATATGGTTTTGAGCCAACTTGTGGGTGCTGGGAGTTGAACCCTGGTCCTCTGCAAGAGCCACCTATGCTAGTAACAGCCGAGCCACCTCTCCAGGCCCCCACCTCTTCCTCTTCTTCCTCTTTCTCCTCTTCTTTATCAGTTGAAGAGTTGTTTATTTTTGTGCCCTCAGTACAATATCTTTTTGGTGGCTTTATGACAGCCACCCTGTAACCTTCTGTGCTCAGTGCTGAACCAGGCTTGGACTTTCAGTCCTAAGAAGTCTTCGTTGATGTTGAGTTCCGATTCTTTGGCCAGTTTACATTTGCCATATTATTTTAAAATTGTTTTACATTTGCATGCAGCCAAATGCACTTTTTGGTGCACAGTTCTATTAAGATTTTCCCTCTTTTCGGGGGATTAGAACACCATCACAATGTTTCTGAATTCCCTTTCCTCTCTCCAAACACTTCCATATACTCCTCCTCATTCTTTCTCAAAACCATGGCCTCTTTTCTCACTAATTGCTGGTGTGTGTGTGTGTCCCTAGCTATAACCTGCTCAGTCTGTACAATGCTACTCATGTGTGTGTTTTCAGGGCTGAAAACACACTAGATAACCAATTGCTATTGGATTGGTACTAGATAACCAATTGCTCTGTTCTTCCCGGGCAATGACTATTTCTTTCACGCCAGAATTTCCGAGTGGTCTGTAGTTCTTTGGGTAGGGCTGAAGCATCATGGGCTGTCCCCAATCCTCTTTGGCATGTGTATTGGTAATGTTCTTGTTCAGCTCATGTTTAGGCATTCACGTTGGTGAGATTTTATGCATGTAGCTTCTGACACTACTAGGAGACACACTCTCACAGCAAACTCCCCAGTTCTCTGGTTCTGTGCACCTTTCCAACCCCCCCCCCTTTCTAAAATGTTCCCTGAGTCTTAGGTGTGGGAGTGTATTAAAGTTGTACCCATTAGACTCCTCAACTCTCCATTTTAATTGGTTATGGTTTTCTGTAATGACCTCCATCTGTTGCAAAGAGAAATTTCATTGATAAGGGGCTATACTAATCTGTGGATGTAAGAACAAATATTTTTAATGCAATTAGGAATTCTGCTGGTTGAGTAAAGCGGTGGTTGTAAGCGCTCCTCCAAGATCCACAGCTTGTCTAGCACTGAGTAGTTGGCTGTGTTTTCAGTACCAGGCATGGTTTACCCCTTGTTGACTAGGTCTTAAGTCCAATTAGAGAACTGCTGGTTACCGGTAAGGTATGCGTGCCACTCCTGCACCCGTACGGTTTTCATATCATGCTGGTCATTGTTGTGGTTCATAGGGATCCTAGCCAAGGACTGTTGGCTGCTTCCCTTCTTTTCAAGCTTGCAAGGTGTCGGCTGATAGACCTCAGGGAGGAGGAGGTATTCTGGTTCCAGGTCAGAGGCCTCTGGCCCCTCTTCCTGAAGTACGTGGTATCTTCAGTAATAGAGACTGACCTTTCACCTCTGGGGCTCATCTTCTCCCCGCTTTTTGACACAGGGACTCATGTAGCCTAGGCTGACCTCAAGACCAAGGATGGTCTTAAACTCCTGATGGACCTGCCCCCACCTCCCAAGTGCGGGGACTACAGATGTGCACCTACATACCGGGCTTCTTTCTGAACAGTTTTAAGAAGGAGCTCCTAACAGTAACAGGTCCCACCTAGATCTGTGTGCAGCTTGTACGGAAGCGATGTGGCTGCCCCTTGTTTTCCACTTTACTGCCCTGACTAGAATTACTACTAAAATACTTGTGTGTAAACAGATTGTGCGTGCACGGGGTAAAAATACAGAATCCACGGCCAGTCAGTAGTGACAAGCCCCTCTCCTTCAGGCTCGGATTTTTTCCCCCTTGTCAGCCCCATTTCCTTGCAATCGTGTGCCTGCTGGGGACAAGGCTGTTCCTTCTACTTGTTACCAAGATCTTAGAGCCCACACATCCTAAGATTTTACATAGTCATCATCATTATTTTTAGTTATTGTTATTTTGAGGCAGGGTTTCCCATAGCCCAAGTTGGATTTCCAACTCCTTGTCTAACTGAGGAGACTTTGAACTCCTGGTCCAATTTTCTCCACCTCCCAAGTGTAGGGATTACAGGCCAGAAACTTTATTAAACTTTATTGTATCATTAGTATTATCTTCACCAGTGTGTGTAGGTATGTGGGCACACATGTGCCACTGTTTGGATGTGACAATCAGAAGACAGCTTTATGGAGTCGGGCTCTCTGCTTCTGTCTGCTTTCCGAAAGGTTTCTGGGGGATTGAACTGAGACTGTTGTTAGCACAGCACATGCTTTATCCCCTGAGCCATGTTCTCAGCCTTCTCTCTCTCTCTCCACCTATCTATCTATCTATCTATCTATCTATCTATCTATTTTATTTTGAGACAGGCTCTCTTGCTCAGGGTAGCTAAGGGCTCACTGTATAGTCCAGTCTGGCCTTGGGCTTGCTACAGTTCTCCTGTCTCAGCTTCCAGAGTGCTGGTTTTATAGGCTTGAACAACCAATACCCAGTTGAAATCCTAAAACATTTCCTATTTGGAGCTTTAACACAAGTTTGCCAATTCCTTTTTTTCTTCTTGATCTTTGCATGGTTTCTAGAGATGTTATGAAGTCATAGCATAGTCTCAGTTTGCATGCGTTTCATGTGTTTCTAATGGAAGGGGTATCTCTGAGCCCAAGTGCTAGTCTTAAGGTGTTGCTATTTGTCATTTTGAAAGATATTACCAAATAAAGAAGCTGAGCTGGCTTCTACTCTGTCTAAGGGGACATGCCTCAGCCTGCTGCCCCACAGCCTTCACTGTTAACAACTTGACACTTGCCGATCTGATAAAGGAAACAAAGTACTCAATTGTAGTCTGAATTTGCTGTCCTCTGATTACGAGTAAGCATTAGCATTTTAAGTCTAAACAGCTTTTATTTTTTTAATTAATTGATACTTAAACAAAGAAATAAATTTGGAAACAGGGTCCCATCCTGTTGCTCAGAATAACCTGGAACTCACTATGGAGCCCACACTGGAGTCTGTCTGTCTGGTCCTGGTGTCTGATCCTCCTGATCCAGCTTCCCAAATACTGGGACTACAAGCATGAGCTATCATTCCCAGATTATTTTATTTTATTAATTTATTTTTCCTGGTTTGGGGATCGAATCCAGGGTCTCCAGGATACTTAGAGAAGCACTACTCAATCATTGAGCTATCTTTTAAATTCCTCCTGAGCAATTTTTCCCTATCCAGTCCATTCAAGAAGCGGGACCTGGCCTCTGGCTGAGAGTTGGCGGCCGGATGCTGGGCGTGGCTCGGCGGGAGGCTGAGGCACTGGACCCCCACTTCGGCCCTCCCTCTTCCCTCTGTGGTCTTGGAGCTCCTCCCAGAGTCCGCCTGGGGCTGGCCTGGGCGGAGCACGTGGGCCAGTGGGCGGAGCCGAGAGCCCGATTTATTCCAGTGCGAGAGAAGCTTTCGCAGGAGCCCGCGGGTCCCAGCACCAGTGCGCGTGTGTTTTCCCGCGTCCCGCAGCATGCAGCTCTCCGGTGCGCTGGCCGCGCTGTGCGGCGTGTTGCTCTGCGCCCCCGGCTTCTTCGCTGCGTCCGGTGAGTCCCCCACGCCGCCCTTTGGGCCTCACCCCTCTTCTGCCCGCCGCTCGGAAGTTCTCAGCGGCGCCCTCCCTCCACCCCTACTGTTGACAAACTTGAGCAAAGCCTAGGAGACCCGCGCTAGGGCTGCTCCTCGGTTGCAGAGGCGGACGAGCTCAGCCTCTGCGCGCTTTGCGCCGGGACCTTGGGGCAGTGATAGTGGTTTGCTCACTGGGCGGTGACCCTGGACACCCGGTGACAGCCCTGCCTCCCCCAGGGATGTGACTTACACATAACAAAGGAATCCGCTGCGTTGTGCTTCTTTACCGCGTCTATAGAACGAGGCTACCGAACTGTGTTTACTCTCCAATCCTTCCATTTGGGAGAGCCTAGGACTCTCGTACGGATACTTCTCCAACCAACTTTCCCTGCAACTCTCCCCCGAACCCTCCTTCCTGGAGAATCCAATGAACTTTTATGCTTCACTTGTTGGCGTTTGATCAGATAAGGGGGAAAGGACTCAGGAGCCGGTGCGAGCCACTGGGCTGTAGGTGGGGGCTGATCGGGAATTTAGAAGAAGGCTTCCTCCCACCCGGCTGGCCTTGGTTGTCTGCTTAATCTTCCCTAGCCCTCCTCCCCCGCTCCAAGGTCCCTGGTAGACGTCTGGGCCTCCTGCAGGATACTGCTGGGGAGTTGTCTCGAGAAAGCAGTGCCTACATGAGGCGCGGGTGAGCTCAGGGACTCCGCAAGCAGCCGCTCCATCGTTTTCTCATAGAAACGGGGCTGGCTGAAGCAGGAGAGACCACAGCTGGGACCAGCTTTCTTGTCTAGCCCAGGATCTGACCACTGGGATGGAGCAGAAGGCATTGAGTGCCTCCAGCTTCCACGAGCTGGGAACTCCTGGAAAGATGCTTGGTTCTCCTCTGACCCTTCCCACCCCTCTTCCCACTCTCCTCACACCTGCGCCCTGACCAAATGGCCCAGAGGACAGTTTCAAAGCAGTACCCTGATATGCCATAAGATTTGTAAAGGGGCTAGCGTCTCCCAGTCTCACATGCAGCTCAACCTGGACTGTTAAGACCAGACCGGCGTCTGCGGGCCACCTTCCACTTTGTTTTCTTCTCAGAACCCTTGGTTTGATCCCACGTGCAGCTGTAGGGAAGGCTGGAAGAGGGGCCTTTGTTGGGACGGGGTGCCTAGGCCTTGGCCATTCCGGAGCTTCCACGTGAGGCTGTGACGGTGCCCTTCCAGGTCAGAGGGGATTAACCTGCTATTTAAAGCCGGTGACTAATAGTTCTGCCGCAGCGCCTTAGGATCCCCAGGCCCTTGCCGAGGTGGAGCTTTGTGGGCTGGTGCTCGTTAATGGTGTTGCTTGCCTCCAGCTGGGGAGCCTGAGCTCCCCTGGGCCTTGGGCTTTGGGGAGGGCCCCTTCTGCTTTGGATGGGCTACTGTGGGTAGGAGAAGAGATCTTTTAGGTTTGAGTCTACTGCCAAGTTTGGGGTCCAGTCCCTCTTCAGTACAGCAGACCTGGGGGCTGGGGCCGTTCACTGGTTAGTGCCAGTGTCAGGGGACCCTGGTAAGATGGGAGGAAGGTGAGCTTCTGAGGCAGGGTACCTCCAGGCCCTTTCTGGGGGTGGAGATGTGGTGGGTTTACCAGCTACATGGCTAAGCTACATATAGTCCTTCAGATCACAGGCCAGGTGAGCTCAGCCCCAGCCCACCCCACCTCTCCTCCTGGGTTCTCCATCCTGGTGGACAGTGCACATCCGTCACCCAGGGCTCTCCAAATGCTCTGGTGTTCCCTCTAGCCTTCCTTCACCTCCTCAGTCCATGCTATCAAATTCCCCAGTTCCTATTCCCTCTGCCCTAATGCGCTTCCTCACCGTTCAACCTGCGGGCTTCATCTGCGGCCACCAGACCTACACTTCAGGGGCCTATCAGCCTTCTCATGGGGTTTTCAGTCTTCCTCCTTTTCCTGCTTGGATCTGGCATCAGAGGGTGTGGGGGGTGGCAGAGAAAGAGAGACAGTGACAGGGATACTTGCTAGCCAATGCTGGGGAGGCTTAAGGAAGTTTAAAAAGCTCTCGACTGATTGCAGCACACGGTCTGAACTTGCCACTCTTCAAGTCCCCTCCAAATCTGGCCTAAGTCCAGTCACATCTGAACCATTCCCCAACATAGCACATGCTCAGTGGCTTGTCATCCTTCCTATTCTTTCTTTCAAAAACTGTTTGCATTATTGTCTGTGGGCCCGAAATGTTATATGTGCACTACTTGTGTGTAGGAGCCCTCAGGGGTCAGAAGAGGCCGTCAGATCCCCTGAAACAGAAGTTATAGGTGATTGGAAGCCACCATGTGGGTATTGGGAACCAAACCAGGGTTTTCTGCTAGAGCTTAATCTCCCAGCCATCTCTCTAGCCCCCCTTTAGTTTTAAAGATTTATCTTTATATATTTTAAAGATTATGTCCAGCTGTCCCCGAGTGAGTTTGTGTATGAGTACAGGTGTCTGAAAAGGCTACAGGTTTTAGATCCCCGGGAGCTGGAGTTCTAGGCAGTTGTGAGCTGCCCAGTGTGGGTGCTGGCACCCAGACCGCAGTCCCCCAGAAAATTCAGCGAGTGCTCTTCACCTGAGCTGTTTCTCTAGCTCATGGTTTCCTTTCTTGGTAGTTCTGGGGATTGAATCGGGGCCTTGCACATGCTAAGGAAGTACTCTGCCATTGCCATTTTCCTAGTTCCTGGCTTGTTGAGGATAACAGCTAACCCGGCGTATGCACGGGGTAGCTGGACTCCCAAGTGTTTATCAAATGACCATGTTCGGACTGCCGTTGCAGGTGACTTCTGTGACTCCAGCCTGTGCCTGAATGGTGGGACGTGCTTGTTGGGCCAAGACAATGACATCTACTGCCTCTGCCCCGAGGGCTTCACAGGCCAAGTGTGCAATGAGACTGAGAAAGGTACCTGCTTCTGCTGGCCTGCCTCCCCTGTTGCTTCCCAAGCGGGTAGCTCTTGTTCCAGTAGAACCCCCAGCTGCTTGGGAAAGCCAGTGCTTCCAGGATTGGGACAAATTCATCTTCTCAGTGACTCTCTTGGTTCCGGGGATTGGGGTAGGGAAGGAAAGGGACTGATTTGGATGTATTGGATCAGGCTGGGTCACGTGCTGCTTGTTGGCTTGTCCTCGGCCCTTTTCTGACCACCTGGCCATCTCATCTGTCTCTTTGCTTCCAGGACCCTGCTCCCCAAACCCTTGCCACCATGATGGCAAATGCCAAGTGACTGAGGACACACAGCGAGGAGACATATTCACTCAGTACATCTGCCAGTGTTCTCTGGGCTACTCGGGCACCCACTGTGAGATCAGTAAGTACCAGGGGTCTGTAGCTGGGCCCAGGCACTTGGGGCGAGATTGAGGAATGGGCCGAACATCAGTGAGGATCCTCTTGTCCCTACCAGGCTTCAGGTCAGGGCCGGTGTCACTGTAGGGGAATTAGAGTGTCTGGTATCTCTGAGGTCATGGGAATGCCACTTTCTGAGTCCACGAGACATACAGTGTCTGAGTTAAATCTTGGAACTTTCCTACCAGTGTATAAGAAACTGGCGTGCTCTTTAACTTGGAGCCCAGTGAATCAGGTTTGGACCCTGTGGTCTTCTTACTGGTCAGGGAGGAGGGGGAGGTTTGGGCATGCTGGGTTGTCCTGTGTCATAGGAAGACTAGAGGCCTGGTGTAGGGGGAGGAGCTGACCCTGTCTGACCTGTTTGGCTATCCCCTGGGCCTCAGAATGGCCTGGGTGAGTGCCAGCTAACATTGTTGGCAGTAATTCTCTGTGCTGCCCCCAACTCTGCCCAAAGCATAGCAGAACTTTTCTTAACCCTCAGTGTCCCATGGGAAGGGCTGCGTTCAGGCAAGGGGAAGGAGGAAGGGGTGGAGTGTGTATGTGTGTGTGTGTTCCAGTTTCCAGTTAGCCAGGTCAAGCAGTGGACATCCTGGGGGGTGGGGGACAGATGGCTTCTTCCCCTCCTTCAGGTGGGTGTATGTTGGTCTCTGAGGCTTGCTGACCTATGGAAGGAGGACAGCTGGGTCAGCTATGTGGGGGCTGGTCCCCAGGATCAGGGAATGTAGGCAGAGTGCCTGGGATGCCTCTGACTTAGGAGACAGAGTGAAAGCCTGGTCTTTGAAGGCTGGACTAAAGCCAGATGAGTTTGAGATCCTTTCGGGGAGAATGGGGGAAAGCTCTGGGTTGCTAAGGCAGATGGAGGCCTGGGTGGAGCCAGGTAAACCTGCTAATTACTGGGTGGGAGCTGAGCTAACCATGGTGTACCTGTGTGGGAATTAGCTACGCAGCCCTCTCTGGGCTGCCAGGTCTAGAGTTGGCTCTAGGCCGGATGGTGGCACCTGGAACAGAGTGTAGGTGGTGCCCACAGAGGCTGCAGGGCTGGGGGCACAGAGCAATGTCACACTCCCCTGTTTGTTACACTGTCTGTGTGCCAGTGCCAAGGCTGCCCCTTTGGATCCCTTGTGGTGTGGAGATGGCGGGTGTAAGACCCATCCGCAGGCTGACCTGTCCAAGATCTTGGGTGTCCAGCCCCATTTGATATCTTACCTTCTCTGTAAGATTGGTAGTACCTGCCCAGCATGAGCCTTCACTGCTGGAGTTCTGTAGCTTGTCCCTGGGTTCCCCTGGCAGCAGAAGCCCGGGCACCCACCATGAATGTCCAGAGAGATGGAAAGGCCCGCTTGCCAACAGGAGTGATCACTATCCTGAATTTCTGGTGTTACATTGCTAGTGGCGCAGAGGTGATGTGGCTGTGGCTGGGGACATGTTCACAGACGGGCGGGTGGGTAAGGATTTGGTAGTCGGATGTGCAAAGGATCTAGAAGAAAACAGAATGGTGTTCATTCTCTCCCCAGGAAACTGCTGGTGGGAGCCTAGAAGGTACCATGCAGGGTCAGGGGTGATGCCAGAAGCCTATAATTGGAGCAGAGGCAGGAGAAATCACAAGGCCAAGGCCAGCATGGGCAGCTGAGAGAGACCCTGTCTCAAAGCACTAAGGACTGGGGATGTAGCTCAGTGGTAGAGCCGTTGCCCTGCATGCTCAGGCTTAATCTCTAGCACCACACACACGAGAAGATAAGACATCTTCAAAAGGCGTGGAGTACCTTTGCTGATCACCTCTGTCCTAGGCAGCTTCCCTCCCGAAGCCACCCCTCCTGGGCAAGCCAGGGTTGGGCGTGCTGAGGAAGATGGTGCTTGGGTCTTTTCTCTTCTCAGTGAATGAGACCATCTACTACAACGTGGAAGATTACCTGTCCACCACAGCCATCCCCACCCCGGTCCCCAACCCTGGTTTTTCTCGTGAGTCAACTCTGCTGACCCCTTCTCTCCTGTGCCTTCCATGCCATCTGCTCTTCCGCTTGGTGTCGGTGTCCCTCGGTGTTATCTGCTCTGAGTGAGGGGCTAAGGTTCTCTCTGTGTCTAGGTCCTCATCGGAGGCCACACTCTTTTCCCTCTTGTTCTGTGGTCCTAGCTGGGCTCTGGAGCTTTGGATGAAGTCCCTGACGGTTGCTCTCTCTCTGCAGGTTGCACCTCGAAGCTGGGCATGGAAGGGGGTGCGATTGCTGACTCGCAGATTTCCGCCTCGTCTGTGTATGTGGGTTTCATGGGCTTGCAGCGCTGGGGTCCAGAGCTAGCGCGTCTGTACCGCACAGGGATTGTCAATGCGTGGACAGCCAGCAACTATGACAGCAAGCCCTGGATCCAGGTAGGAAAATGATCTGGATCTATTCATGTTCCCTGGTTCCAGGATGTAACCTCACCTGCTAGAGGGATAGGGAAGATGGAGATGAATGTGGCTACATCGGGGTCTTAGACCCTGATCCATACAGGATGTTGGGTGACCATGAGTGAAGTGTCAGTATATGGAGGGCAGCCTTAGACCTGGAGCAGGCGGGCAGAGTGAGGGGAGTCGGTCTTTGGTGGAGGGGCTTGGGTACCCACATGCCTCTGGGGGTTCTTGACACTCATGGCCTTTGTAGAGACAAACTCCAGAACCTCAGAGGCGAAAGCCAGCTCCTTGGAGAAGGAACCAGTGAGCTAGCCAGTTGGGTTTTGGGTGGAAAGAATGGGATGATGAGGGAACTGCCTTTCTCACCCGGGCTCCAGGTGAACCTTCTGCGGAAGATGCGGGTGTCAGGTGTGATGACACAGGGTGCCAGCCGCGCAGGGAGGGCGGAATACCTAAAGACCTTCAAGGTGGCCTACAGCCTCGATGGACGTAAGTTCGAGTTTATCCAGGATGCCAGTGGATCCGGAGACAAGGTGGGTCTGAAGAGGGGGCTACCGAAGTCTGCACCCCAAGAGTCTGGCACTGACTGAGAAGCAAGGGCACCCTGAGTGATAGGGTTGAAGCGAATCTTCAAGTGCCCCTTGGTCCCTAGAAACGGGCAGATCCAGATTGTATTCATGTTCCCTGGTTATAGGATGTTACCTCACCCGCTAGTTATGAACAGAGACTCAAAGGAGCGCCATGACTTGGTAAGGGTGGCAGTGGTGTTGGCGCCGGACTGCACTCTGAACTTTTCAGGGTTGCAGTGTATAGTTGTGAAGATATAGTTACTAAGTGGGCACCATTTACAGTACAGATACCATCCAGATCTGTATTTCTGTCTGCCAGAAAATTGTTACCATGAAATCTTTGGAGGATGTACACAGAGGCGCCCTAGATAGTCCCGTGTGAACAGGGGTTTATGCCCGGGCGCTGTGATGACCCTGAGGAGGACATGTCCTTAGGTGGTGGAGTGGCAAAGCAAGGGCTGCAGGCTGAGTCCGTGTGGCCTCTGGGGGAGTATATTCTTCCAGTCCTACGATGGCCTCTCAGGCCTGAAGAGGAAGAGGTCCGGGAGTTGGCGGACAAACCCGCTTCCTTCTCCACTCCTACCTCTTCCCTTCTAGGAGTTTTTGGGGAACATGGACAACAGCGGCCTGAAGGTTAACATGTTCAGCCCCGCTCTGGAGGCGCAGTACATAAGGTTGTACCCCGTTTCGTGCTACCGAGGCTGCACCCTCCGCTTCGAGCTCCTGGGCTGTGAGTTGCATGGTGAGTGCTGAGATGTGGTCCTTTCTCTGTCTCTACTTTGTGAGCTGCTCCGGGGCTACTGTGGAGAACGGCCCACAGAATCCTGGCTGGGTGTCCCTGCTCTATGCTGTCTGCCAGTCCATTGCTTCGGGGCATTTTGGATGGTCATTTCCCGTCTCAGTATTTCTGCTTATTTTGGTTCCTGGTGCTTCTAGAACAGGCAGTGAATTCCACGATTGCAGGGAATTGTTCTTTGTTGCTGTGTTTCCAGGGCCTCAAACATGTGTGTGCTTCGTAAATCTTTGATGAGGGATGAATGCATCAATGAAGGGACGCCTAGATAGATGTATTATGTTCATCCAAGGTACCAGCTGGGAGGTGTGAGCACAGTGCTTTCCCGTCAGGCGTCTGCCACCTGCATTGAGCAGTCATGCAGGTGTTTCTAGGACCCTAGAGCTTGGAGTCTGGTGCTTCTACAGACACGGGGACCACAAAGTGTTGCTGCTGAGCCAGGGAGATTACCCTCTGGAGAGGTTGAGCTGACCCATACTGCCATTTAGTTCAGGCCTACAGGTCTCTTTTTGAAGCCTGTTTTCCTTTGCAGTCACAGTGCCACCTGCTGGACACCAGGCGTAACTGTAGTGCTGACTCTGCTGGGCTGCAGAGCTCATATTTATAGACCTGCTGGCATGCTCTGCTGTGCCAGCCCGGCTGTGCCTTCTTTCTCTGTCACTGGCACTGTTTACTGTTTTGTTTTGCTTTTTGATACAGGGTCTTTTTACATAGCGCTGGCTGTTCTGGAACTCACTATGTAGAACAGGTTGGCCTCAAATTCACAGAGATCCACCTGCCTCTGCCTCTCAAGTTCTGGGATTAAAGGCATGTGCCATTAAGTCTAGCCCCCTACCCAACCCCCACCTTTTAAGTATGGATTTCAGCTAGTATGCTTCTATTACCAAACTTGGGATCACAGTCTGTACCAAAAGAAGTCAAACTTGGCTACCTGCCCTCAAGAAGCCAATTGAAACAGCCAAATTCATAGTAAAAACGTGGAAAGAGATTTATTCAATGGCCATATGAGGGAAGATGGACAAAGATCCAGTGATCCCCTCAAGTCCATCTTTGGGGTCCTGAAGTGAGTTTAAAGTTTAACTAGAGGGCCAGGGACTTGCACATCTAAGCAGTCTTGAGTCCCCGACCCGCCCACCATTGACTCATCATAGTTTGGGCTTCTGTCTCACTCTGGTCTGACAAGCTGTTAGGATGTATAAAATCTTTTTCAGGAAGGCACACTCCCACTCTCAAGCCCTTTTCTTCTCCCAGCATGAGATTCCTGGGGAAGCTTGCATTTCTTGGTGTCCGTTCAGTAGCTGCTAGTCAGATGGTATCCATTGTGTCAATAGTCCGATAGTTGGGTGGAGAGAACCGTGTTTCCGTAGAATATCATCTCTGCCATGAAGGTTATGTTTGTCCTGGGCCATTGCCTTTGTGTCATGTGATTTAGTGTCTGGCTAAGGATGGAGCCAGGTCTGGCCTGAGCCCTCTGGTTCTCAAGGCTGCCCTGGTGGAGCCATGAGTGGTGTAAGACTCAGAGTGGGGCAAGCCAAGCCACACACCAGTGAGCAGAGCTGTGTCATTTGCTTCCCCCCAGTCCTGGCCCCCCTTTCTGTGTAACCCGACCTGTCAGCTGGAGATAGGGGTGTGTCCATGGGCACTGTACATGTGGATGGGGTGAGGCCCAGGTGTCCTGGGAACCCATGAGGCTCCCCATACCAGGACTGTTATTTTTAGCAGACAGTATCTTTGGCGACTTAACTTTTATTTAGACATTTCACAATACAAGTGAGACCTTTGACCTCTTGAAGCCTGAGTCAGAGATGAGATTAGCAAGTAAAAAAGGAAGGTCAGGAGCTGGGCAAGATGGCTCAGTGATTAAAAGTACCTGCTGCTTTTCCGGAGGACCTGGGTTTGGTTTCTGGCACCTACAACAGATGGCTTACACCTGTGTGAGGCCGGTTCCGGTGGATCCAGTGCCTCCCTGGGTACTGCACACATGCACACATCTGCTCAGGCATACACAAATAAATAAATGTGGTGCTTATACATAGCCTCGGGCACACATAACAAATAAATAATAAGGAAATAAATAAGATAAAAGGGGAAAGGTCATCTAGCAGCTGGAACTCTGGAGGAGGAAATGGTGGCGATGGGGGCACTGTGGGGATTCCTCAGCTGGAGAGCCAGTCTCAGCGACATCTTGGAAAGAATGTTCTAGATGGAGAATTGCAAGGACAAAGGTGGGGCTTGTTGGAGAATAAAAGAAGCCCAGGGGCTAGATGCTAGGTTTGGAGAAGGATGTGCCCCATGGACCAGTGTTTCAGCAGCATCTTCTAGCTCTATCCTTGACCTGCTGGGACAGAATTTTTAATTTAATTTAATTTCCAGTACTGGGGATTGAAGCCAAGGCAGACACTCTGCTACTGAACTAAACCTCAAGTCTCTCTTTAATTTTCTGAAAATTGGTCTAATTTTGCGACTCTTCTGCCTCAGCTTGCCAAGTACTGGGATCCTAGAACTGCGCACCATGGCCTGCTTGTTTGTAAGATCTCCTGTGCTCTCTGAAGAGGGCTACGGAGGGTCTCAGGTCACAGAGAGGGCAAGGACTCCTGCATTCCCCAAGGCCATAGTCTGCAGTTTGCCTTCCAAGAGGCCCCGGACAGGGGTGGTTGTACAGGGTGCACCCCAAGGTGATAAGGAGAATGAGTGGTCTCTGCAGAGCAACCCTGGGCAGCGGCCACCTCAGAGTGTCCCCTGTCCTGAACTCAAAGGATGAATGAACTCCCAACCCAGGAACCTCTGTGGAAGCAGATTGATGGCTGCCTGGCCCCTGCCTTCTGTAGGGAACGGCTCAGCACTCACCTTCAGCATGATTGGCAGGAAAATGGCAGGCAGGCATCTAAGGGACAGTGAGGGAGCGGATTTTCCAGACGGAAGTGTGGCTTTTCAGCGCCCTGCCCCCTTAACTCTTAACACAACACACAGTTGTGGGGTGAGGATGCTGCCAGGTCTAGAGACATGTCCTTCTCCTGGGGATTTTACTTCCTGCTCAGCTCTTACCTGTTGGGCCATTCCTGAGAGAGTGACCCTGGGGGCAGAGTGAAGAAACAAAGGCCACTCTCTGGGGATACGCACCAGCCAGTCAGAAATGTTGGGGGTGTGCCAAGGCCCTTCAGTGGATCTCGTGATGGGAAGGACGGACACAGAAGCAGCCCTGAACTCACAGAAATTCCTGGGCCTCACTAGCTGCTGGAGGCTAGGAGTGTTTGCTGTGCATTGCTGGATGGCCCCATACAGGACTTCACAGGTCATAGCATTGGGGGATGGTGTCACATGTGGTGAGGTCGTCAGGATCATGTGTGTGAGATGTGGGCACGGTGTGCAGTTTCTCTCTGCTCAAGTTGCTCATGCATAGAGTGAAGTTGTTGGTAGCTATTTGTTCGGTGTGGTGTGTGGTGAAAGGGAGTCCATGACGGCAGGGAGCACCCAGGCATGGGAGGTGTCATACTAACCTGTGTTCTGAGAGAAGAGGAGGGAGTGCTGTTGGTCTGGCCAGGTCAGGAGATCTTGGGTGATCTTCTAGGTGCAAGTTGGGGGGTGGGGTGGGGTTGGAACTGAGTCACCGTGGGGCACAAGTGTGGTCTAGACAGCGGTTGGCCTTGGAAGGCAGGAAGGACTTCCTTAGTCCAAGAAGATGCCCGGCTGGGCATGATGACCTCGTCCCAGCTGTTTGGGAAACTGAGGCTGGAGGGTCTTTTGGGTTTTCCAGATAGGGTTTCCTCCTGGAAACTGGAGGATCTCTTGAACCTAGGAGTTCAAAGGCCAGTCTGGGCAACACAGCTAGACCCAGCTCGAAAGACAAAACCAGAAGCTGGGTTGTCACTCCGTAAGAGAGCTTAGGAGCCCGTGGATTCTGTCTCCAGCACCATGTATCCTGGATGTGGTAGTGTATGTCTGTGTTTCCCTCGCTCAGGAAGTCTAGGTGAGGGTCAGATGTTCAAGGTCATTCTTGACTGCAGAGTGAGTTTAAGCCAAACCCAAACTAAACCAAAATAAACCCTGTTAAGGAACCACAGCCCTTTCTCCCTTATGGTCTTGTGACCGTCCCTTTTGCCCACAGGATGTTCTGAGCCCCTGGGCCTGAAGAATAACACGATTCCTGACAGCCAGATAACAGCCTCCAGCAGCTACAAGACTTGGAACCTGCGTGCCTTTGGCTGGTACCCCCACTTGGGGCGGCTGGACATGCAGGGCAAGATCAATGCCTGGACTGCCCAAAGCAACAGTGACAAGGAGTGGCTGCAGGTGGGAGTGGGTGGGGTTTGTGACCTCTGCCCCACCCCCTACTCTGCAAGGGATTTTCTGAAAAGCCTAGATTTTCTTTGCTTTTCTCTTTTTTCCTCCCATGCTCCCTTTTTTTCTCTTGATCCTGCTTCCACCAAGACCCCCAAGTGGAGAAGGGATGCGAATGTACACAAACACACACGCACACGCACACACACTTTCGCAGGACTAACACCAATCCTCTCAGCTGTCACATGATGGGCAAGGGCAAGGCTTGCCAGTGGACAGCGGGGCAGGATGGCAGAGGGCCCTTTCGGACCTCACCCCTGGAGCAAAGAGCAGGTGTTCTGCTGCTCGGTGTAACCGGGACATCTCAGAGGGGTTGGAAAACCATATGGGGAAACTTGAGTCCTAGCAGATTGTGTGGTGCTCATCTGTTGGTTGGGGGTGAATTGGGCTTGTAGCCTGGATCTGAGGACTGCCTGTCCTGGAGTCGGTTCCTAGGATGGTCGGAGCCAGGGACAAACACGTCTGAGGGCCAGGGTACTCAGTCAGACTTGGTTTCGTTAGGAGCTACCTGCTCTTGGGCTCTCTCTCAGGACCACAGAAGACTCCAGGCCGCTGGGCGGGTTCCAGAAGCAGTTCCCACCTCTGCAGGCTGTGGCGTCTCAGCCTGTTTATCGTACCCGAGAATACATCTAGGGCACAAGCTGTCAGAGTTGACCAGGGCCTGGACCTCTGAAATATACTTCACTCAGTTTTATTGGAGTTAATTTGGAGTTTGTGTGTATCAAAGTGATATATATATTTTTTTTTTACATGACATTTTTGTGGTATATAGAACCCAGGACTTGGCTGCGATGGATCAGTGCTCTGCCACTGAACTATATCCCCTGTTTTGATATTTTGAGGCAGGGTGTTGCTATGTAGCCCAGACTGGCCTTCAGCTTCATCCTCAGCCTACCAAGTGTTGGGGTCACAGATGGGCACTGCCATACATGACTTATGTTCATTTTGTAGATGAGGATCTCAGTGATGAAACACCATGACCAAAAAGCAAGTTGGGGAGGAAAGGACTTATTTGTCTTACACTTCACATTGCTGTTCATCATTGTAAGGAAGTCAGGACAGGGACTCAAACAGGGCGGGAACCTGGAGGCAGGATCTGATGCATAGGCCATGGAGGAGTGCTCCTTGCTGACTTGTTCCTTATGCCTTGCTCAGCCTGTTTTCTTACAGAACTCAGGACCACTGAGCCAGGGATAGCATCATCCACAATGGGCTGTCTTGGGCCCTCCCCCATCACTAATTAAGAAAATGCCTCACAGTTGGATTTTATGGAGGCACTTTCTTTTTCTCTCCTTCCTTCCTTCCTTCCTTCCTTCCTTCCTTCCTTCCTTCCTTCCTTCCTTCCTTCCTTCCTTCCTTCCTTCCTTTCGACAGGGTTTCCCTGTGTATCTCTGGCTGTCCTAGAACTCACTCTGTAGACCAGGCTGGTCTCGAACTCACAGAGATCCACCTGCCCCTGCCTCCCCAAGTGCTGGGATTAAAGGCGTATGCCACCACCGCCTGACTTTGGAGGCATTTTAATTCAGGTCTCCTCCTTTCAGATAACTCTAGCTGTGTCCAGTTGACTTAAGACTAGCCAGCACAATGAGGAAATAGGCTAACAGGTCATGTCCTAGTATGTCTGCCCTTTACACCTTCCTGAAGAGGCTCCAGGCTAGAACATTGTTTTTCTGTAGGTTGACCTGGGCACTCAGAGGCAAGTGACGGGAATCATCACCCAGGGGGCCCGTGACTTTGGCCACATCCAGTATGTGGCATCCTACAAAGTGGCCCACAGTAATGACGGTGTGCAATGGACCATATATGAGGAACATGGGACCAGCAAGGTGGGTGTCTGTCTAGCTGCAATTCCTGGGATACTGTGGGGTTCTGAAGGGTGGGGAGGGGGCTGACTATGGGGTACTCCTGACACCCCGTTTGTTTTCAGGTCTTCCATGGCAACTCGGACAACAACTCACACAAGAAGAACATTTTTGAGACACCCTTCGTGGCCCGCTATGTGCGTGTCCTTCCCGTGTCCTGGCATAACCGTATCACTCTGCGCCTGGAGCTGCTAGGCTGTTAGTGCTCGGTCCTTCCAGCTCAAACGACCAGAAGGACCAGAGGCTGAATCTTCCCGCCCCTGCCTCCCGGGACTGGCTGCCTTCTGTGGCTGCCTGCCTTCTCAGCCCTTCCTCCTGATTGTTCTGGAGCTGGAGGCAACAAGGGAGATGGGGTGCCAGACTTGCCCTTCACCTTTCCCCTCCTCACCCCTGCAGCCCCCACAGGCCTCCTGCTAACTCCTTTCCTCAGGCATTCTTGGGGAGTTGGATGGGTCTGAGATGCACAGGGAAGAAGAGTGAGGTCCAGACATGTGGACTATATCTCTACCGACTGCCCCAAGTCCCAGCCTCCCTGCCAGGGAGACTAAAGGGATCTCTGGTTCCCCACCCCTCTCTGCACACGACACATTCCCCCCATGTTCCATTCCAGGCCTCCAGGCGGAGGAGGCCCATGCCTGCTTGCTGCCCCTTGGGTCACCTGATACTGTTACCTCCTGAGACCCCTCTTGACCCTTACTCTGGAGCCTCAGATGACAAGGGGACTGGTGGCCCTAGAGAGACAGGCGGGCTCTGACTGGTTGGCTAGCTGGCTGTGAGGCCCCCTGCTGGCTTTCTATCAACTTAATAGGCTGATTCCAAAATATATTTGTGTTCTCCATTGGAACTTTGCGCTTCCTCATTGCCCTGCCCAAGCCAGACTGTCTGTGGCTGCTCTACATCCCCCACCTCGACTCTCCAGTGCCTAGTACTCTTATGTCACTTGCCAGACTGGAAACAGCTTAAGAGGTGGAGTTAGGAGTAGGCTTCCCTCCCCTCTGAGCCCGACTCACATCCTCCCCTGCTTCTACCTCCATACTCCTCTGGGTCTGGCCTGCAGCTGCCACCAGGGAGGGCCTGGCAGAGAGGTGCTCCTGTGAATGGCCCCTCCTCCCTTCCCACACTAAGAAGGTGGACCAGGCCTGACTGCTGGTTTCTCTCTTGGCAGTTTCCGGTTTTTTATTTGTGTAATGTCAGTGCCAGCCTAAAGTATTTTAGAAGCCCAACAGAAAAACAGGGCCCTGATAGGCTGGGCAGGAAAGGAGTAAGGCATTGCCAAATAGGGATTGTGGTCAAGAGTATGCCACTTCTCAGAGGCCACTGGTGGCAGGAAGGGGGGTTCTGGGAGGGGGGCTCTGCTCTGCACAGGGCTATAAGAAGTGGCCAGTAGGAGCAATGCTGGCCTGTGCCCTGGTCATCTGGGGAGGGGTGGCTAGCTGGCTGGGAAAAGACGAAATAAAAGCACTCTGGTTTTCAAGATCTGGCTCAGCCAAGCTTCAGAGCCATTCTGTGGCTCCCTGGGAAGCAGGAGAGCAGCTAATAACAAATAGGTGTGTCTGGAAGCACATCACAGACTCACCCGGAAGTGCTTCTTCCGGAGAGCTGCCTCCCAAGCCTCCCGTTGCCAGGGCTACTTGTGGGTAGGACAGAGTAAGAGGCTCAGGGGTGTTCTCCCCATGAAGGAGGGATGGGAGACTGCTCAACTCTGAGGCATCTCAGCCTGTTCCTGTTGCTTGAGCATTTCGGGGAGCGGGGGGGTGGGTTGTGTGTATTGAATTCAGAATCTAGTCTTTCCAGGATTTGTTGGACTCCATCCTCCCTTAGGGCCCTGCTTGGGCCTTCCCTAGGGACCAGCAGGCATTGGGAGACGCATCTTTTCTGACACACTGCTTGGGATGGCTTTGCCTCCTGGGAACTCGCTACACAGGAGAGGAACTGGCACCTGACAAAAACCACACAGTCATTTCTGTGGGCCAGTCATTTTGGCTGGGCAGATGGGTGGATGGAGCACCAGGCTCCCCTCCCCCACCTGGCGTGGGAGACTAGTATTGCCCAAGCTTGTTTCTTGGTCTCTTTTTCTTTCTTTGTAGCCTTTTTAATGTGTTGGCTGCAGCCTTGAGAAAGTCTGCTTTCTGGGATCCTAGCCTAGAGTCCTCCACTCTGAGTTTTGATTTTCTTTGCCTTTCCTTTCCACTCCAGACAAGCAGACTTGATATTCTCTCTGCCTACTGACCACCCTATCACGCATTGTGACATTTGACCCTGCTGGCTGATCACCAGCCTGTTTGTATCAGAGGCTGTCAGCACCCACCCTGCTTCGGCCAGGGGTCTAGTCTTTCTTTCCTAGTTTAAATGTGGTAGAGTGGCCAGGAGCTTAAAGCCTCAAGGCAGGCAAGCATAGGTCATATCCTAGCTCCGAGTGACACTGGGTCTCTGCTCATCTACAAAGTACAAATGAGAAGGCTGAGTCCATGGCATTGCTGGGACTAAAGAAGAAAGGGTGCGGAGGGCTGAAGCCAAGCCTGGCCCATCCACAGCCGCAGAGGCTTGTGGGAGTTCCGCATGGGTACTTGTATCCTGTTTATGTCCTCATCAGTCCATCCAGGAGTCAGCTCTGTCCCTAACCTGCAGGGGAACCCTCATAGCTCCCCTTTGCCTATAGGCCTGGTATTCATTTTAGAGGGAACTTAGTCCACAGAAGTATTTTGGTTTGTTTCTGACTGGGACACACACACACACACAGAGGAGGAGAGGGTAAGGGCTATCTAGAGGTGTGTTTAGGAAAGCCTGGGCTCCTGACCCTGTGGCCTTTCTCTTAGTCCTGGCTGAAGGACCTTCTTAGGTTTTTTCTGCTGAGGAAACACCTTAGGCCCTGCAGGCCAGGACTGCTACTTTTGGACAGGAAAGAAAACACTCTGTCCAAACAGAAGCATCCTGAGAAGTGGCTGCCTGTGGGACATGTCTGCTGCCCTGCAAGAGGAATACCCCATCCTACCCTGGCTCACCCCCACCCCAGGACCTCCTAGGGGCAGGTCTATGTGTGTGGCTCTCCCTCTTCTCAAGGTTGTCACCCCTCAGCTCTCTACAGGAAACAGGCATGCATTTCTTACTCCTCTTGAACCATGCGGGACAGTCATAGCCCACCCGCAGAGTGCTGAAGTTTTTTTTTTTTTTTTTTTAGAAGCCTGGGCATTTTAATGGGACCTCCCACTTCTACAAACACTTTTCTGCCACCCCCCTTTGAATTCTTCCCCCAACGCGTGAGTCTCCATTCATAACTCAATCAGCCTGCAGCTGATTTGGGGTCTGGACTCCCTGGGGGCCAGGTCTTTGGGAGGGAAAGGGGCTGTGTACCTTTAAGGGGTTGGCCCGCCGGGAGCACAAGGTTTGTTGGAAGCAGCTTCCTTTGGGGCCATTCAGGATCCCAGATTCTTCTGCTACTTCAGACCTGGACAGCCCTTGGCCTCTGCGTGTCGCAGTGGCCCCAAGCGGTTGAGTCCTCGAAGAGCCTGCTGGGGACGGTACACGTGGCTGGGGTGGCTGTGTTCCGGGTCTCTGTGCATGCAAGGTTCTCCCTTCTCACCTTAGGGGACCCCGCGGTTGCCGGGAAGGGTGGGGATAGGAGACAGGGAACAGGGGACAGAGGGAACTGGGGACCGAGGGGCTCATTTGTTATGTGATCAGCCCTGCGGGCTGACTTGAACGCGACTCTTTTGGGGAGTTATCAAGAGGTAAAACTTCAGCGACCCCCAGGATACTGAGATTTGCTCCCACTGTCTCAGTAGGTCGGTACCAGCTCCGTTCCGGGCTTCTGGGGGATGCAGCGGGTGCCACCAGAGATCCTGGCGGGAGGAGGGAGTAGAAACTGGGTACAGCCTGCGTGGGAGTGGGCTGAGGATGCCCTTTAGTCCACTCCGAACACAGATTTGTCCTGGCGAGCACCTGGAGCCCCTGTCCTAAGGGACAGGAGTGCGCACAGGGACAAACCCTGGGTGCAAGCTGGCTTCTCCCAGGGAGGAGGCCAGGAAGGAGAGGCGCAGGCATTTGGACCCAGCCCTACCCTCAGCTCGTTGGGTGGTCACCGGCTGCCTGTGATCCTGTTGGGTAAAGGGCCTCCAGCGCTGACCCAGGGGACGCCTCTGCCCTCTGAGAGAGGAGTGACTGCCCGAGGCACCCAGCCTCCCTCAGTAACTTGCACCAGGAGGCCTGGAATGCCGGTGGAAAACGCCCCTCTATTGCCTCCGCCAGAACCTGGCTGGTGATGATGGCAGAGTTTCAAAGACTTGATAAAGCCTGATTGTAACCGGGGAATTGATGTTAAATTCCTTCCTGAACTAATTTGGGGGGGGGGGGAATCCTGCCCTCTGCTGGTTTCTAGGGGGCTAATACTTAGCAATGGCTCAGTTGCCGCATGACTGTGGTAGAGGTGGCGCCTTGTCCGTGACGGGGACTCGTTTTAATTTTGATCTCCTTGAACCCTTTTCGGCCAGCGGTGCCCAGGAAAGGCAGCGGACTGGTGATCAAGACGTCCGGGTTTCCTCTAAACCTCAGATTTAGTCAGAGATAAAGTCTGGGGTGGTATACTTTTCCTCAACTGTGAAGAGAAGCCAAGGGTGGCTGTTTTTCTCCTGGTTGTTGAGAAAGGTGGAAGGTTGCCCGCTGCTAACAGTATCCCAGGTGCTGACATTGTTTGAGGGTTTGTGTCCATCAGACAGTGCTCTGCCGTGTGGACCCTTTTATGAACGAAGAGACAGAGACTTGGGCATTTGTTCAGGGACAGACTGGTTGGAAATGGACAGAACAGAATCAAGCAGCCGGTCTCTTAGGGGCTGATGGCTGAGCAAGAATGGCGCAGAACGAAGGGAGGCGCATTAGTGGATAGGGAGCGCTTAGTGAAGGAGGGGCTGAGACACGGCGGCTTTGGACTCCCACCCAGGCTTCTGCTCTCTGGTTAACCTTAGCACGTTGGAGCCACCCTTGTCTTCGGCCTCTAAGTTTCAGTCTGCTCAGAAGGTCGAGGGTTTGTGTGCCAAGAGGCCAGATGACTTGCCCAGGGTCACCCAGACGGTTTCAGAACCTGGGTTCAAAGCCAGTTAATCTAACTTGTATCTGTTGGTTTAATGAATTCTCCCTTATCACGTGGTTGGTTATTGGACACCGGACACATCTTCACTTGCTAACTTCTTTCATTTGTCCCGGCATCTCCCTGTGGAAGGCCACACCCCTGTAGGGCTAGCTTAACACCCTCCACTTGCCCAGTGCTAATGAAGTCAGACATAGTGGAGTTGAGTGCTCAGGACAGCTGAGATAAGAAGAGGCTGTTTTTGTATTTGGTATGGGAGGGTTTTGATGATGCACATTTGATTGGAGGTCACAAGACCCCCAGAGCCACCCTCCTAGGACTGTAAATCAGGTTCATGCCATGCCCCTTCTGATGATTCTTCATGGCTTCCTTCTTAAAAAGTCCAAAAGAATGTGTGACAGGGCCTGTGGCCACCACATGGGCATTGCTTCCTGCTGCCCCTGGGGCTCCAGCCCCTTTGACCTCTGAACTCTTCCAGGTATTGGCTCTCTCTGCAGCTCACGCTCTTCTCCCAGGATTCTCAAGCCTCCCATCTTCTCAACAGTCTTCCTGACCTAGGGTCAAGGGACACCCAGGGCTCAGAGTATGGCTCAGTTGGTAGAGTGCTTGCCCAGCATTCAACAAAGCCTCTGTTTTCTTGTCTGTACAATAGGGATGATGATTCCAACGCTAGTGTAGCAGTAGCTGGGAAGGCCACAATTCACATCAGCTAAAAAGAACCCCACCTCTGTCATTTCCTGGCCTTTGGGTAGTAGTATCTCTGTATCTCTGTTCACTTGTGGATCAAATAGAGAGAATAAAATTCTCCTTGCCAAGTATGATGTGGGGCCTCTTGGGAGGGCTGTAGAAGGTGCTAGATGTACAAGTTCACCGAAAATCTCGGGCCCAGGCTGGAGGTTGTGAGTGTTGCCAGGGTCTCTGAGGCTGGGAAAGCCAGCCTTGGGAACTCATACTCTGCGAGGGAAACAAGGTCGGTGTAATGGAGAATCGCATTGACTTGGCAGCAGTTTTCACCAGCACGTGAGTGTCTGGAGATTTCTGACTGTTGAGCAGTTTCTTGTGTGAATTCTGATGAAGGCTGACAGAAAGCACCTAACTTCATTCAGCAAATCCACAGCTGTGCCTCACTATCCAGGTGCTATAGAGGTGAATATTTTGCATTGGTATGGATCTTGGTTTATTGATACAAATTTAAGGTCGATTTTGCTATATGTCTATTTCTGCTCTTTGTGCAGCTCATTTAAAAATGTAATGTATAATTAAAAATACAAATTAATAGATAGCCATCTATGATAGTCAAGCTTGTAGACACGTTAATTAGGTTTTTTAGATATACAGAGATAGATTTCAGATAGATAGCTGTTCTTCAAACCTTGCAAAGACCTACAAAAGATGGCATTTAAAATGTTTTAAGAAGGTAGACTTTTCTTGACAGGGAGACATGTCTGCTTCTGGAAGTACCAATTACTTCAGAGAGGTTGATGGGCATTGAAGAAACTCATTATGGAATTTGCCTTCAGTGTGACAAGGCTAGCTATTTGGGCAAGAAACTGTTCTTGCCTGGACTGCTGACGGTATGCTGTATAAACTGGACATACAGGACCCACAGAAAAATGACTGCTGAATTTGCCTAAAGGTGAGACAGTCCTTCAGGGTTCCTGCTTCATGAAAATCTGCCAGACATTCTGCAGGATACAGAAGAAAGTGACTGACAAACTGCCAATAGCGCAAAACAGTCTTTCAAATTTTCTGCTTCATGGAAAAGTCTGTCGGATACTGTGGACCTGTAGGCTGAAGATGGATGCCTTAATGTTACAGAAAAACTTTGGGTGACTGTCCAGGCAGCAAGATGTCTCTGTCAATTCTAGAATTTTGGAAGTTGCTTACAATGCACTTCCTGTTTACTTAGGTAATATTATATCCTTTTGGGGTCTTTGATGGAGTTGAAGACTAGATAGTTATAATTATAGTTTTTCTTAGTTATGATAAAAGATAAATATAAAACTCACAAAGAAATATTGTAACCATAATTCTTGCTTGATAACTGTTTTGTATATGTAAGTTTACTATGTGAAAGCCTTTTTTAAAATTAGACAGGAAAGGGAAGATGATGTGGGATGTCCTTCTGTATATGTGTTACTTTATTGGTTGATGAATAAAACTATTTTGACCAATAGCTTAGCAGAGTGAAGCCAGGTGGGAAGTCCGAACAGTGATAAAGAGAGAGTGGGCAGAGTCAGGGAGACACAGAATGATAGAAATGGGTTAATTTAAGATGTAAAGGTTAGTTAATAAGAATCCTGAGCTGATAGGCTAAGCAGTGTTGTAATTAATATAATTTTTGTGTGATCATTCGGGTCTGAGCAGTCAGGAAACGAAATGTCTTCATCTAAACCCAAGCTCTTGTGGGAAGAACAAGATGGAAGCAAAAACATGATGGTCTTTCAGAATCCTTGCTAATCCGATTCCCAAACCAACTTCCACCATCCTAATTCAAGGATACTGACTGAGGTGAGGGTAGTGGACCCATGTGACTGGTTCAAGGGAATTTAGCACCAGAAGCTTTCTAATAAAACCAGGAATAAGATGAAGCTATGCCAAGACAATCCTGAATTAAAAAACAAAATATAGAGGAGGGAGAATGTGATCTAGGGCATTGGCATGTCAGCCAAAGTGGTCTATCGTGGAATGACATCCCAGCCCTGGTCATACTTCTCATTTTGGCAAGCTCAGTTCCTCCTCCTCTCCTTCTCCCCACCCACACCCTTCTTTTTAGAGATCTATTTATTTTAGGTGTATGAGTTTTGCTTGCACATATCTATGTGTACCACATGTGCCAGAAGGTGTTGGATTCCCTGGAACTGGAGTTACAGATAGTTGTAAGTCACCATGTGGGTGCTGGAAACCGAACTGGCTTCTAGTGATGTTAGTGCACTCCACAGTGTTCCTTCAACTAAGAGGAAACTCTTGCTCCATGGGAGGAGGACCTGCCCTGTGTCCCTGAGTCGGGAGAGAATGTGTGATACTGTGTGGTTTTTGCTTTGCTTTGTCTCTCAAGACCAGATGTAGTGTTGTTCGGGATTGCCTGAAACTGTGTGCTGTGGAGCTGAGGATGACCTTGAACTCTTGGTCCTCCTGGCCTCCACCTCCCATTATAAGCCTGCATCTCCATTCCTGGTTTTGCTTGTTTTTAAAGACAGGCTTTCTCAGTGTAGCCCAGGCCAGCCTGGAACTCCCTCTCCTCCCTGTGCCTTCCAAGGACTGGGATTACAGGTGTGTGCTATCAGGCCGTGTTTGTGGGTGGTTTTGACCAGGACAGCTCTTGTTCCTTTTAGCACTGGGGTGCTGAAGCCTCACGCTTTGAATAGTAGGCTCTATTTTTCTCTAACCCTGTAATTTTTTTAGTGTATAATTTTCCAACAATGCACATTTTTTTTTAAGGATACAAAGGACGCTGTGTGGCAGAAGCACCCGCACCTGCAGGCTGACTTCCTACCTGGGAGCACTGGTCTCAGCTCTAAGAGGCCAGGGTGGTCTGCAGGGAGGTGGCTCTGGGCCACCCAGCTTCATCTATATTCACAAGCTGCTGATGCTTCAGTCCGTGTCCCTCTTGGTTTCCAAGTTGAAGTCTAATGGAAGGAAAAAGAGATGAGTTTTAGGGAGAACTCTACAGCAGGTACTTGTGTGCTCTCCACAATCTTCTCATTGCAATTTGCATGATGACTCCAAGCTTTGGAGCTGGACAGGGTTCAAATTCCGACTGACCGTCCAAGCAGGATTAGCTTGAGCGGTCTTTGCATTGACTTTCTTCTTTGTAAAGCAGGAACACTGTGCTGGGGACATAGCTCGGTTGGTAGAGCATGCTTGCTTAGCATATGTGAGGCTTTGGATGGAGTCCCCAGCGCTCATGCTCCACAATCACATTTCCTCCCTGTAAGACCTGCACAGGTGTGTCTAACCTTTTGACTCTGAGATATGACATGGTCATCTACATAGTTCGTGTTTGATAACCATGCAATCACATTTGAAAATTAAAACAGTACAGGGCCAGAGAGAGGGCTCAGCTAGAGGTCCCTGAGTTCAGTTCCCGGCACTCATATTGGGTGGCTCACAACCACCTGTAACTCCAACTATCGGAGATATAACACTTCCTCTGGTCTCCAAGGACAACTGCACATGCATGGCACAACAAACCCCCAAATCATAATGCTTCCAGGAAATTTTACGATTTCGTGTTTGGACTGCATTCTGCAACCTCCTAAAACATCACCACCAGACGGGGACCAAGAATTTATATGCACAGCTTATGAGGTCATGTCACACTTGAACTGTGACAGTGTGAAGTGAGGGAGGACCTTCAACACAGCGAGACCGAGCTACGTTCACAACTACTCAGTGCGTGGTGGTTTAAGTGCAAGAGTGCTTGTTCCTGGGCCATAAAGGACGTCCAGGCTAGAGGGGCGCTGTGGATCCCAGTTCTATGCATTTGGCTACTGTGAAACAAGTGGATTGGACAAAGAACATCACAATATGGCCTCTCTGGTTGTTTTCACCACTGACCTAGACACCACACAGGCTTTTTCTGTTCCTGTGTAGTTTGGCCTGTATCTAGAATCCTAGGAGCAAACTGGGACCTGCTGGGGAGAAATATGCCAGGCGAGGGTCATGATCTCCACATCACAGCTGCAGACAGCCCAGACTCACACAGTGGCGAGCAGTGGGCTTCCATGCATCTGCAACAGTGCGTTAAAACTAACCACAGATGGTTAGTTGAGCAGATGAAAGTATAGACTTCCCTTTGTCACTAGCCCCTGAACAATACAATGTAACAGTTACTATACAGAATTAGACAGAAGTGGTCTAGAGAAGAGTGGCAGTGTACAGGAGAATATGGAGAGGGGACATAGCAACGTGGTCAGAGTGTTTGGCTAGTGGGACCCATGAGGATCCTGTGAAACACTGCTCACGAATACTGAGGATGGCTGCAGTGGAGATGGTTTTGAACAGGGATCTCCTGGTTCCTGATCGGAGTCACCAAGGCTCTGTCCCGGCTCTGGTGCCTAGCACAGTAACTTTAGTTTAGACTTCAGAGTTTTTGCAAATACATCGAGGAAGAGAGTGAATTCAAACTTCAGCTCCCTCTGCATCCATTCCCCTTTCCAGCAAGAACTAATCGTTCTGCAAACAAGAATGTTCCCTCCAGAGTCTGGTCACCTTCACAGGCCAATATCTGTTCTGCATTCTCGCCCTCTTTTCTTTTCCCTTTCTCCCTACTCTCTTCCTTTCTCTCTTCCTTCCTTTTCTCTCTCTCTCTTTGCCCTTGCCTCCTCTGGTCTTGTACACAGACATTCTCATAAGGCCACATGTTTGTAATCATTGTGGCAATTGTGTGCTTTGCTTTGTCACAAATGATACCCTGAGCATCGTCCCACATTCCTCTGCAATAATCACACAGTTCTATTTGCAAAGGCCTATGGGTACTCTGGTCTTGCTGCACCAAAGCCTGCCTCCCGCTTGCCTCCTGCCTGCTTCTAAGATATGAGTCTGAGCCAGGAACTCATCTACTTGAAGCTTTCATCTGCGATTATCAGAGAGTGGGTATCCAGGTTCTCCTCCTCCAAGGCATTCAGACAGAGTCCTTGCTGACCGCTCACCCCCTCCTTCTCTCACGTCAGTCAGGGGCTAGGCAGGAAGCAGAGTTCAGTCCAGATGGTTGCAGCAAGGAGATTTTAATCAAGGGATCGTTTCTAGAGAGCAACGAGAGGGATAAAACAGAGAAGTAGAAGGCTGCCGAGAGCAGCTGGGAGGGAGCAGGGCAGAAATACTGTTTTCTTTCTTCTACTTCTTGTTAGTGCTTCCCACTGACTAAATCCAGCTGGAAGTCAGAAGGCTGGGTTGTGGGGGAGTGACCCACAGTGATGGATCTATGGTGACAGTGGACCTGGGGACGCATGGGAACAAATGGAGAGCATTCCTCATGCCTGTCCCTGGCCTCTGCATCTTGTGGTACCTGTGCCCTATGAGGACTGGTCTGGGTATTCCCATCTTTAGACAGGGTCTTGTGTAGCCCAGGCTTGCCTCAAATTCCATATGTGATCTAGCATGGCCTTGAACGCTTGAGCCTCCTGCTTCCACGTCCCCAGTGCTGGGATTATAGGTGTGCACAAATAGCAGTTGGGGGGGGCATTCCCATGTTGGTAGGTTGTTGTGGGATGTTTTAATCTTTTGGCCTTTTGGGGGCCCACCATCCAGCTCCCAAATAAATCTCACACAGAGGCTTTTCTTAATTATAAATGCCAGACCTTAGCTTGGGCTGTTTCTTGTCAGCTTTTTTTTAACTTATATTATTCTGACTACTTTTTCTCTCTGGGCTTTTATCTTTCTTACTTCTGTGTAATTTTCTTTACTTCTTTCTCCATGAATGGCTGGGTGGCTGGGTGACTGATCCTTGATGTCCTTTTCCCCTGGCTCTCTCATTGCTCCTCATTCTCTTGCTGCTGCTCTTTCTCTCATTTCTCCTGCTATTTATACTCTCTGCCTGCCAGCCCCGCCTATCCTGGCTCCTGCCTCGCTATTGGCCATTCAGCTTTTTATTAGATCATCAGGTGTTTTAGACAGGCAAAGAATCATAGCTTCCCAGAGTTAAACAAATGCAGCAGAAACAAAGGTAACACACCTGAAAATAATATTCCCTAACAATAGAATCTCAAGAGGCAGCTTGCCTATGGGCTATAGTTTAATCATTTTGTTTTTAAAAGTACATTAAAATATCATACTTTGATTGCTAAGAGTTTTTGAGGTAGAGGCAGTTAGATCAAGAGTTCAAGACCATCCTCTGTGGCAAGCTCACTACATGAAACTCTCTTTAAAATAACACTGAGCCCTCCAAAAAATTCACTTTTATTTTATTTATTTATTTTTTGCTTTTTTGAGACAGGGTTTCTCTGTAGCTTTGGAGCCTGTCCTGGAACTTGTTCTGTAGACCAGGCTGGTCTTGAACTCACAGAGATCTGCCTGCCTCTGCCTCCTGAGTGCTAGGATTAAAGGTGTGCACCACTACCGTCCGGCAAAACTCACTTCTTAAAAAGATGTGTGTGTGTGTGTACATACACACGCCACAGTGCACACGTTAAGGTTAGACAACATTATGGAGTTGGTTCTTTTCCAGAGGTTGAACTCAGGTTGTGCAGGCAGCATCTTTACCACTGAGCCAGCCATCTTACTCCTCAAATGCTTTTTGACCTTGTTTTCGTCTTAAAAATAAACATCACATTGTCATTGTCCTCCCCACACAGAGACTTGTGTGTTGAAGCAAGTTCCAAGGTGGTCCAGACTTATTGTTACTAACTATGAAACCCACTCTGGAATGTTCTATTCTAGTCTCTTCTGTTTTCCTTGAAACGGTGCTGTTCACAGCCTTTGAAATTCAAACTGCTTGGGTGTTCTCATGTGCCTGTTGCCCATGGATGCATTTCTCCCCTATGAAGGGGACACCTTGTCTAGCTTGTTCTTGCTGCCTGCTGCACTCTGAGGGCAGCCCCTGGCACATGGAAATGTTCTAAGATGCGCTGTTGAGCGAGTCTGTTAGAGGGTGCCAATGGAGGAGCCCCAGGCCCCTGTCGTGGGCTTCTGTAATTGGCTTGTTTTCTTTCTCTCTGCAGTTGCCCGTGGGCTCAGCCTCGTCCAAGACACCTAGGCATTGCCACCATCCTGGCCAGGATGGGCCTGCTATTCCTTGTCTTGCTGCTGTCACTTTCCTGCGTCTTGGGATTGCCATTCTACAATGGCTTCTACTATTCCCATGGCCCACATGGCAGGACCCTGAGCGATGGCTACAGGGAAGGTCGGTGGCTCCTAGGCCTGTCTCTTGGCTCCTGCTGTGATATACAGGTTTCAGGCTGGGATACAGACAGAAGGATCTTCCCCGTCTGGGCCTCCAAGGTCTTGACTCTCCTGCCTCCACCTCCCAAGAGCTGTGATCACAGGCAGGAACCACCATGCTTAGCTTGGCAGTTCGCTTTTGGTGCAGAACAAACTGCCCAAACATGACTCCTTAACAGCACACCCATTAATTGAGCCCTGTGGCTCAGCACTTTGGTGTGAGCCTTAGAATGGGTCATATAGTGACACGTAGTGAGACAGTCATTTCCACCTTTCTTCCAAGCAGTAAGCAGATGGCAAGGCCAGTATAAATTCAAGGAATTGAGGGTACCTTTTGTTTTTTTTTATTTTTGGAGATAGCCCATGCTGGTCTCAAGTTACACACAGCTCAGTGAAAGTAGGCACAAGGTCTGGGTAGTGGGTATATGGAAGAGAGGAGCAGCAGGTATTTGGAGGGGTGGGGCAGAGTGGCTCTTTTTGCATCCTGCAACATGCAAGTCTGGAAGGCCTTGGGATGAGGGAATGGGTGGTCCTTACAAGACGATTGTCGCATCTGTGACCCACCTTCCCGCAGGCCTGTTCAATGGAGTGAAGCTGGTGGTGGAGACGACCGAGGAGTCCCTGTTCAGTCACCAAGGAGCCACTGTGACCCTGCCCTGTCATTACCACTATGAGCCAGCTCCGGCATCCCCAAGACATGTGCGTGTTAAGTGGTGGAGGATGTCAGAGAACGGGTCCCCAGAGCAGGATGTGCTGGTGGCCATCGGGCCGAGGCACCGCTCCTTCGGGGACTACCAAGGACGAGTACAACTGCGGCAGGACAAACAGCAAGAAGTCTCGCTGGAGCTCAGGGACCTGCGGTTGGAGGACTCTGGGCGCTACCGCTGTGAGGTCATTGATGGGCTGGAGGATGAGAGTGGCCTGGTAGAGCTGGAGCTTCGGGGTGAGGCCCTGACAGATGCCACTGGGACCCAAGGGAGGGGGAGAGGACCCAGAGAAGGCATAGACCTTTATACTTTATACAGGTAAGCACGTCTAAGTCTCAAAACAACCCTAAAAGGAAATGATAGTCTCATGGCTCTTGTTTTCCAGATGAGGAAACTAAGAGAGGTCAAGTAACTTATGTAAGATTCTATAGCTGATAGGTGGCAGACATGGTGTTCGAATCCAGGGAGCAACTTCCAGAAGCCACTGCCTCCTGTTCCTTCCCATTCAGTCCTGTTCAAAAAGAGGGAAGTGGGAGCTGGTTCCACAGCTCATTGGACCCAGAACTGAGGTTCTTGCAGGGTTAGTCAGCAAGACAGATGAATAAAGCAGGGCCAGTGGGTGACAGTAGGGACTGGTAGAGCCTGGGCACACTGCTGAGCCCCATCCTGTGTAAAGGAAGCCACTTAATTCAGGCTAGTTAGGATGCCAATTCAAAATGCAGGCCTATTGCTGTTAGATTTTCATATTTTAGTATGAAATTGTGTGTGTCTGTGTCTGTGTGTGGTGGAGATTAGAACCCAGGGTTTTAGCCGGGCGGTGGTGGCACACGCCTTTAATTCCAGCTCTCAAGAGGCAGAGGCAGG
>JAQHUG010000250.1:2505325-2521356 GCA_028555095.1 Dicrostonyx torquatus | reverse complement strand
GCAGGGAGGGGAGCAGAGAAAAATGTAGAGCTCAATAAATATCAATTTAAAAAAAGGTGTGGAAAGAGGACCTTCTGGTGAGACATCTCTGGCTTCTTTATGAAAATGTACAAAGCTGGAAAGTGGGGCCCAAAGGAGGCCTGGGGACACAGGCCATGGGTAGGAGCAGGAGGCTGGGCTCCTTTAAGCATTGTGATACCCATGGCCTTAAAGTTAAAGAATCTAGGCCTGTTAACTCTGATTCTGTGACTAGCATTTTTTGGAGCCTCGAAGAAAGGATAGTCCACCCAGGGGCCATTATGAATGACTTTCTGTTGCTGACATCTGAGGGACTGTGGTATGCATGGAGTTGAGGATCCTGTCCTCTAGCCCATGACTGTCACCCTCTCTTTGTCCCCTGTGAAAGGTTTCCAGGAGTCAGTTTGTTCTTACCATTGGCTCTGTGATGCTGGTGCCAAGAGAGGCCCTTGCATCAGCACCCACGAGCTTCTTGAGGATGCTCTGATAGCCTCTGGTAGTCAGGAGACAAGAGAACTGCCCCAGGTCTCATGGCAAGGGGCTCCCTTGCAGCCCAAGGGCTTATTGCCCTCTCCAGATCTCCTCCCAGTCCCTTCTTACCGGTGCCCTTTTTACACGTGAAGGGCAGCTGATAGTTGCAGGGGACATCGTTCCACTCGCCCTTCTCATGCCAGATCATCACGACACAGTCCTCTCCAGTGGCAAAGAAGTTGTCAGGCTGGTTGGGACGCCACTTCTCAAATTGCTGTGGGTGGGAGAAGCAAAATGGTAAGGGGTAGACTGGAGCGGTGTGGCTCAGCTTGACCCCCACTTCCTTCCCAATCTGTTCCCTCCCCTATTCCCCTTTTCCTTTCACCCAACATCTGGGTTGTAAGGCAGCAGCAAAGGCTGCTGGGAATCTGATTATCTGATCAGGATCATCCTAGACGCTGTGGGTCCCAGTTTAGGGAACTGGTTATATTGCCTGATCCTTCTAGGAGCTCATAATCCCCAAGGATCCAGGATTCCCTGATGGGCAGTCCTCAGTCTGCTCATTTCTGACCTGTAAGACCCTTTTCAAGACCCTTTTCACTGACCTGTAGCTGACTGCCCATTCTGTCCATTTGATCTCTGTATCTTATGCCTTGAGTAGATACTAGTCATTTGCACATAAGGAAACTTTTTTGTTTTTTTCTTTTTTATTTATTCTTTTATTGATTTTTATTGAGCTCTACACTTTTCTCTGTTCCCCTCTCTGCCTCTCCTCTCTCCTTCAACCCTTTCCCATGGTCCCCATGCTCCCAATTTACCCAGGAGATCTTGTCTTTTTCTACAAGGAAACTCTCTTAAAAGTTATCTACCCTTCATGGTGGCTTGCTGTCATTTCTTTTCATTTTTTCTGGCTCCTTCTCACATTGCAGGACTTCCCTCACGAAGTCCACCCAACCTCAGGCTGCTCTCCAGAGGCAGGGAGGAAAGAGATACAGTCCCTTCCTACAGAGTTCCCGCCTGCCAGGCCCCTGCTCAATGAGTTTGCAGGAGACTTGAATGCAGGCTGTTATTAGGGGTCTTTATCCCACTTCATCTTCTCTGGCAACTCACCAGGGAGTGTCCATCAGACCAGCGGAAGTCCCCTTCAATGGTCCTGTCATTCAGACCTATCCACTGGTAATCTTGAGCATTTTCTGGAAAACGGAAGATAGGTTTGCACCTGATGTTGGATGCCCTGGGAGGTCCTGATGTTGGATGCCCTGGGAGGTCTGGGGACTGGAACTCACAGAAAGGGAAGAGGGTGGCAGAAGGAACAAGTGGCTCCTAGGCGCCTGCCACTGGCTTCTGAGGACCTTGCAAGGGTCTCAGGACATGCATGTTTGTGGTATATGTTAGGACACCTCCTTGGGCTGGCAAGGGCAGGTGATAGCTACAGGGTTAGCCTAGGCTGTCTCTTTCTGGCAGGATCTGTCCTGGGTCAGCTGGTTCCAGTAATCTGTACTTTCTCTGAGGGAACTGTGGGAGCATTTGACCCTCTTCTTTCAGCTTCTGCCCTGCAAAGCATCCAATCTGCACCCCCTTTCCTATGTCCCTCCCTCTCTTATCCCCCCTCCTTTCCTGCAGTGCTGGACCTTGTACATGCAAGGTAAGCGCTGTCCACCGAACTACGACCTCAATCCCCAGTCTGCTCATTTTTGACCCAGAAGGCCCTCTGCTCTCACTGCTGTTTTCCTTAACCCCTGCCACACTCACTGTTGACAAACTCCTGTTCCTCTGGTGTGACAATGCTGCTCAGATGTGACTGCTGTTCTCGACACCGTCTCTCGGCATCCACCCAGGTCTCACGGTCAGGGAAGTGGCGGTAACAGTGGCCCTGGAACTTGGTCCATCCTTCCTCGCATTGTTCCTGGTCTGTAACACAGGTCAGGGACATGAAGAGGGGGCAAGGCCAGCGGGGTGTGTGCTCACTGCCGGTCTTGTGGCAGGGACTTCTATGTTCAGTCCACCTGAAACACTGTGTCCTGGAGGGAGGCAACAGGCTCAGCGAGACAGAGGCTCGGGTAGGACGCCAGTAACATCTGACTCTTGGAAGCCTCCACATACATGCCACCTGGAAAAAGATCTTTTCTTTCCCTGATGTAGCACCCTGGCCTCAAAGACTTCCTCCTGCCCCAAGTGGGTGGGTAGAAGGCTGGCAGGGCCTAGCAGGCTGGGGGACAAAGGGACAGTCAAGTGGGAGGTTTTGAAATTTAAGGCAAAACATAGTTCAGAGTCTCTGAGGCATTCTAGGAAAAGGAGCTGTGGGCAGCAGATGAAGGCAGCAGAGGAGGCTGGGCATGACAAGGCTGATAGCTTTTTCCCAGGGAATCTTGGACAAGTCTAGAGACCCCCAGGAATAAGTCTCTTGGGGATCCAAAGAAGAGTGAGCTTTGGGCCCTAACCTTTGGATCTGAGCTGGCCGCCATTATTATTATTATTGCTTTAATTCTAATTATCTTATGCATTGCTGGGATGAACCCGGGGCCTTCTGCATGCTAGACAAGTGTTTCTGCCCGAGGTCCCTGAGCTGACTCTTGCAGAACCCACCATGTCTTCCTCTTAAAGAGCTGCATGCCAACTAGAGGTTGGTTTGTGACCCAGGGGCCCTGGCTTTTATTTTTTGTCTCACATTTTAGTGGCAGCCAAGAAAGGAGAAGCAGGTGATGTGTGCTGGAGGGGGGCCTGTTTGGAGTCTTGGGATGGTCTTCAGAAATGGGGGGTGGGGAAGGAGGACATGTTGGAGCCAGCTCATCAAGACTGGGAGAGGGGACTGTGAGCCTTTGGTGGCAGCATGTGGATGATGGTAGTTTGGTGGAAGAGTTTTTATGTCAGGGCTGGAAAGAGGCCTCCAACCAGGACTCCCTCTCCTCTGTGAGAGCCAGTAGCTAAACAACTGTCAATGGATCTCAGGACAGAAGGAAGCTTAAATTTTTCCTTTTGCATTTCTCTGCCCACAGGCTCCATATGAACGGGAAGACCCTGGGGTTCAGGGAGTTGCTAGAGATATCTCAGGATGTGTGGCAGCTTCCCAACCAGGTGTCTTCAATGGTTTGGCTGGTCTAGGAAGGACAGGGGGATTTCCCTGAGGGGAAGGAGTCTTCCTTGGTTGGCAAGGCTTGGAAGTGAAGAGAAAGGGAATGGAAGGCCAGTAGCTAGAAAAGAAAGAAGCAGAGTTGAGGCCAGGAGGGAGAGGGCCCTCTGGCTACAGGTGCCCTCCACAAGGGAGTAGATAAAGGTCTGGAAAGAGGTCAAGGAAACCTCAGGATGCTTGGCACTGAGACAAAGGCACCATCCCTGGGCCTGTGCGCCAGGCCTTGGGCCACTTCAGAACCTGAGGACTAAACTGGGCAGGTAGGCTCAGAGAGGGTGGGAGCTGGGCATGGCTGGGGAGGACCATGCCAGTGGAGGCTCTGAGGATAAGACAGACTCTGAAGAGGTGGGACAAAGCGGTGACACTAGAGACAAGGCACAAGATCCCATGGGACATTGCACTCCAGGTTGCAACCAAGCCTTGCCTTGCTGGGCACTCAGGCCTGGGGCCAGTTGGCTGGCTCTGGGACCACTTTCCTGGTCTACCAGGTTGTCGCAACAGTCTCCCTTTCCCAGTTCCGGAGCTGGTGTCTGTGTGAATGTTCCAGACTTTTCTCCCCTGTGGCATCCTGGAGGGAAAACCTTGTGCTCTCTATTCCCACCTAGCTGAGACCCCATACACCTGACTTCTTGGGGGTATATGAGAGAAGGCAGGAGGCCATAGGGAAGATGAATGCCCCAGCCTCTTACTACAGAAACCTTCAGACACCCCACTACCACCACACACACACACATCAGCATGTACCCTGGTCAATGCTGCCAAGGAATGAGCAATTCTTGTTACTTCCCCACACTATGCAGACTCAAAGGGAGATTTCCCAGGAGTGTCTGATACTTTCTGGAAGTTTCTCTAACAAGAGTTCACTGAAAAGGGTTCTGAGCCCATGTACAGTTCTGCATGAGTCATTGCTACCAGCGTCCTGAAGCCTCAAACCTCTTTTTCTGAGTTGGGAAGGCTTGAGACCTGAGGGGCTGGCAGGAGCCCACATGCACCATCAGTGAGAATGCTGGGGGTCAGCCGGGTTCTGCCTCAGACCCCTGGCTCACTGGTGCAGAGCAGAGGTGTTGGCAAGGCCCATAAGAGGAAACTCAGCCCCTGTGCCTCGCAACGAGACTGCTCTGTGGACTAGCCTTTTGCTGTGTACAAGGGAGCAAGAAAGGGAGTGTGGGCCAGGGTAGCATTCAGAGGGCAGCTGCCACGGTGTGATGGAGAGAGGATGGCATGCACGGTCCCTGTTCATGCATGATTGGAGCATACTGGCGACACGGTCCTCTCAGGTAGATCACCCATGCCAGGAGAAGAGGAGGAAAGCAGATCGGTTAGCACGGCATTGTGGCTCCCCAGGGACACAGAAAGGACATGAAAGTCCCACAGAGAACACAGCAAGGTAGAGAGTGCCCACGAACGTGCTGAGAAGATCCATGGCCACCAGTAGAACGAGAACCCACTGCTCCTTCCCATCCTTTTCTTCATGACCGATGCACAGAATCAGCTGTGTCGTCCTAGTGGGGACCCATGCACTGAGCTCTGTGGTGATATCAGCAAGACTGCAAGGCCTGGAAAAGGTTAGTGTGTGCCCAGCTCCCTGAGCCCCGGTTTCCAAAGTGTACACCTCTCCAGTGGTCAGATCAGTCAACGTTTCAGAGGTGGGTTCCCAAAGGGGAAAGAGCAAGAACAAGCGATGAAAATTGGGGGGCAGACTTCTCAGCTGTGTCCCCCAGAATGGTGCTCCAGGCAGACCTGGGGGGGTTCCAGTCCAGGCCTGGAACCTGTGGTTAGAGGGGAGGGTGAGGAAGGAGGAGTGAGTGCAGCTGTTAGTAACATTAGCTGAAGCCAAGAGGGCCCTACCGATCTCACACAGGTCCCCTCCGTAGCTGGGAAGGCATAAGCATGTGAAATTGTCGATGGCATCCACGCAGGTGGCTCCATTCAGACAAGGGCTTGAGAGGCACTCATCAATGTCTGCAAGAAACCAAGGGCCACCATTAGGACCTCTGCTGGCAATTCACAAGCACCAAGGCTTTATTATTGAGTGGCCAGCCCTGCAGCTCTCCAGAGGCTGGAAGGGGCCTGGCTGGATTTCCTGAGAACTGTTGCTGCTGCTGCTGCCGCCGCCGCTGCTGTCGCCATCTTGGACTGCTGAACCAACGATCCCGACAGTTTTCTTTGGATGTCTGTGATTCTTGATGGGCAAACTTGGAGCCTTGGAACTAGTTTTTCAGGTTGGAGAGATCTGGTACTTCTGTGGCCAAATGCCTTTTGTGAGTCCGAGAATGGAGTTCCTTCACGATACCTTCTCCCATGAGTATTTTGAGAAGCTGGAGGCCAGAACTGGCCGTGGACATGGTGGTAGGCAAAGAAATTGGAAGTGAAGTTCTTAAAGCTTGGTGAGAAGCCTTGCTTCTCCTGGCTTCTTCCTCTATAGTTGTAAGATAAAGAAAAGAGAGCAAACCTGTGTTCTAGAAAGAGTCGGAGTATAGAGCCCTGAGGAAATGGCCATATGGGATTTTTGCAGGAGACTCATTAGAGTTCCAGGGTTGTAGATGGTGTCTTTGTTTTCAGTAAATAAGATTCAAGGGTATTTATGAAAAATGAAGCTCAAGTCCTTCTTGTGGGCTAGCGAGCAAAACCTTACCCAACATTTCCCCTGCGACCTCCTTCCAGCTCAAAGCCTCCAAAGGTGGGCCTCTTCAGTGAGTCGTAAGTTCTAGATGGGTACCCATCCTGGCCAAGGGAGGCCAGCAAGGGAAGCTGGCTCAGTGAGTGGCTGGCTAGATGCTCAGTTAGATGATGCAGACCTATCACCAGCCTGCGGTTCAGTCAGGTGCCCAGACCCCTGTCTCGGCCACTCTTCTTCCCTTCTGCTCTTTTGGCTCCACGGCATTCTTCGCAAGACTCAGTTTTGTAAATCATTGACCTTTGCCTCAATTTATCAACAGTTAGTCAAAGTGAGAACGGAACCTCTCAGACTCGTCTTTCAACCCCTTTTCTGGGAATCCAGAAAGCCTGGGGGTGGGTTGTTGTTTTCATAAGATAACTTTGGAGCTGGCCTTGAACTTGTGTTCTGAAGGGTGACCTTGAACTTCTGATTCTCCAATCTCCACTTCCTGAGTTCTGAAATTGTAGGTGTGTCGTCATGTCAGGTTTACGTGATGCTGGTGATCCAACCCAGGGCTTTGAACATTTTCCAGGCATGCACTCTGTCAGATGGGTTACATCTCCAACCTGGAAGAGCTAATTCTTGGTACATGTAATTATGTTTACTTGAGATCCAGGATCCAGCGGGATGCTGATAGATGGTCTCCTCGGGAGTAGCAGATCTTTGACTTCAGAGCAGAACTCATCCTAGGACTTAAGTCTTGTTACCTTTAATAGCAATCTAGACCTTTACATTAGTCCTGTTCTTAGGATGGTCAATGCACTTGCCTCTGGATGTTCAGGCTCTGAATTGTCTTGGCCAAGTCTATGCAATCTGTGGCCCAAGAATCCCTAGTTCTCAGGTACCTTGCTCAACCCATGTTGCTCCTCTTCTCCATGTCTTTGGCATCTCTTCTCTTCCTACAAAGTTCTTAGCTTCATTTCAAGAAGCACACACCATGGATTAGAAACTCACAGTTCCCAGCAACCCCAAAATGCATGGAGGAACTGACTGAAATCCCGGCATGCACTTGGTTTCCCAGCATGCACCAGGATTCCCAGCAGCAGCAGCAGTAGCAGCAATAGGTCAGGTCAGTGGGCATAGTGGAAGCTGGAGGCGGCTCTCCTGATTCAGGAAAGCTAGTGGTGTTCTCTTTTGTCCATTGGCTTCGTTACAGGAGATGGGAAGCACCAGGGCGAGGGGGTTAAGCAAATGGAGGCGCTAAAGCAGTTGTACAGAGCAGGGATGGGGTGGCCTCAGGGTAAAAGAGCCAGACATCAACTCTTGGGTCCTTGGCTGGACCATGAGACAAAGGGCAGGAAAGGCCTGGTGGAGGCCAGGCCAGGTGGCTTCCAGCTGTCTCAAGAGCTTAGAGAGGGCTGTCATTTGACCTGGGATACAGGAAGCTGTGTTGTTTTCCTTCTGTGTTTGGTCAGGGTAGGAAGTTAGAGAGCTGTTTCAGGGACCTGGATACCAAGATGAAGAAGAGTCGCAGTCCTGAGAACTGTATTGCATCGGGTAATTTAGAGAGGCCAATGAGCGAGCGTCTGAGACAATGGGAGAGGTGAGCACCTCACTTCCTCTTCCTCTTCTTGCAAGAGCCATTCTGGATCTGGCTGCACAGCTCTTTCTGTGTCAGGTATTTGGACATCTATTGGTTATTGGGACTAAGAGAAGTGGCTGAGACCTTCTAGGGGTTTCTGGACAAGGTAGTAGCAGGTGTCGGGAGGGATGGGCCCTGGGTGATGGCAGCCTTAATGGAAGAAGAGAGGAAGTGAGGGGACCAACGTCCCATAAGACTGGATGCTGTGGATCCCCCTTTTCCACAGGGTTCCCACGGTGTGGTGGTATGGACACTATTTTGCCTCTGGTGGCAGGAGACAAGTGAAATGGGTTGCTCACGCTGGCAAGTCAAGGAGACGAATTGAGAGAGATGGAGGAGAGGCAGGAAATGGAACAGGAAGCTGAGTCTCTGCCCCTGGAGGGAGCCCTGGCTCCTGGACTGCCACCATCTTGTTACCATTAATCTTCCTTTCCCAGGAACTTGTGTGTGGCCACCGGGTGGGGGCGGGGCACGGTGTGTTTCTTGAGCAAGCCCCCCCCCCCAAAGATCTCTAACTTGGGAAAGGCAACAACTGTGGGTCTCCTAGTAACAACTGAAGGAGACAGGCTTGCAAATCCTTTGGCGTCTAACTCAGACACGCCAGGCTTCTACTTTGTGTTGGTCTCATCTAGGTCTGGCCTAAATCAGAGCTCATGACCTCCAAGTGAACAAGAGAGGGTTTTTTTGTTTTTTTTTTTGATGGCTCATGGAAAATGCTGGAGAGTGACAGCAGGTGGTTTTCCTCAAGTGATAACTGAATGATTTATTAATTTTGATTATCAACAAACAAAACCCTTGTGATACCCATGGCACTCTTTAAGACACTCAGTGCATAGCCTGTATAGTCGTAGTGGATGACCCTGGCCATAACTTTTCTGAGACGAGGATGGAGATTTCTCGAGCACAGACAAAAAAGAATTCTGACCGTAATAAATACTGTTAGACTTTGATTTTCTGGGTGGGCATCTCCATTTGCACTGTAAAAGAATGGTCTTTGCATTTAAAAGTAGGCTACTAGTACTCGTACATTTCAAGTCTTCTATATTTTAAAAGTTGATTATTTTAAAAAGTTTTTAATATTTATTATGTGTACAGTGCTCTACCTGCATGTATGCCTGCAGGCCAGAAGAGGACATTCGATCTCGTTACAGATGGTTGTAAGCCACCATGTGGTTGCTGGGGATTGAACTCAGCAAGAACCCTTGAAGAACAGTCAGAGCCGTTCCCCTCTGAGCTATCTCTCTAGCCTTAAAAGTCGATCTTTAATGTACCTTCACTCTGCTGCTTTTCCAAGTCAGTTAGTTGTTAGCTAAAATAGTTAAGATCTGCTTATGGGCTTTTGGTAAAATGAAGTCAAGGAGGTATATAGTATTATATCTGTTATCATATCACTATATCATATTATTATTATATCTATTTGTTGGGTGTGGTGGCTCACACCTGTGATTTCAACACTTAAGAGGCTAAGGTTAGGAGATTGCCATGAGTTCGAGGCCAGCACGGAATGTGTAGAGAAAACAGATACGAACTCTGGTTAGAGAAGTATTTTTCAACCTTGGCTGTACTTTATAGTCATTGGAGTAGTTAATTTTTTTCAAAAGACTTTTTAAAAGGTGCAATTGGTAGAGTTACTCTCCAGGCCAACCAACAGCCTCAGAACAGCTCCGGGTGGAGCTCAGGATGGAGCTGTCTCAGGAGCTCCCCAGGTGCTTCTAAGCATCACAGAGATGGAGGCTCCAACCAGAAGCCTACTTTGTGTGTTTCCTGTCAGTCATAAGGGAGGAAGTCGGTGCTGGGTTTTATTTCATTTAATTAATTAATGTGTGTGTGTGCCCGCGCATGCGTGTGCGCTCGTGCGTGCGTGGAGGGGAGGTGCTTGCTATGGCATGAACGTGGAGGTCAGAGGCCAACTTGTGGAGATGTTTATTTCCTTCTACCCTGTGGGTTCTGGGGACTGAACTCAAGTGCTCAGATTTGGCAGAAGCTCCTTTACCTGCTGAGCCATCTCACCAGCCCCGAGTCTGCTAATTTTGAACTGGACCAGATTAAGAATCTGAGTATTCATGAAGCCAATGTTTTTTATTATTGTTATATTATTATTGTTATTATTATTATTATATCTATTTTGATATTGGGTTTAATTTGTCCTAGGCTGGCTTCAAATTACTCTGTATCTCGGGATGACCTTGAACTTCTGATCCTCCTGCCTCAGTCTCTTAAGTACTGAGGTTATAGTTTGCATCATCACACACAGTTTTAGATATTTATTCTGAAGTCAGAAGTACTGATTACTAACTTATCAAGAGCTTGTTTATAGTGGGGGCAGGGAGATGGCTCAGTAGTTAAGAGCACTGACTGCTCTTCCAGAGGACCGGGGTTCAATTCCCAGCACCTACATGGCAGCTCACATCTGTCTGTAACTCCAATGCCAGGGGGCCCCATCATCTTTACACAGATGTACATGCAGACAAAACACCAATGAACATAAAATAAAAATAAATTATTATATGAACTTGCTTATAGACAGAATACTGACTAAGCAAGGTGACAGTCATTACTGAATGTTTTTTGTTAGAATGAAATACAGTTCCTCTCCTTGGGAGAGGATGTCCTGAATGTTCAAATCTCAGAGGGATAATGTTGCACCTTGGTACCTGTGTCCCTTGGAAGGATCTGAGGTGTGAGTAGCGGGGACAGAGAGTGATGGAAGGTATGGGTAATGGGAAAGGCTGTCCTTACAGTGATTGTTAAGGTCTCTTCTTTTCTTCCTTCCTTCTTTTCCTTTATTTTGGCACAGTGTCTCACTCTGTAGCCCAGGCTGGCCTGGAACTCTTGGCAGTCCTCCTGCCTTGACTTCCTGAGTGCTGGGACCAGGATTATAGGCAAGAGCCACTATACTGAGAAGAAGAATAAATTCTATTGCTGCTAACTTTTACTAACTTAGGGCTGCAGAGGACATGAGGTCCCTCACCTCAGAATCTCACTCTGTAGCTCAGGCTCCTCCTCTTGCCTCAGCCTCCCGAGAGCTAAGATTATAGGTGTACACCACTATGCCCAACTGAGGTCACAAGTCTTGCTTGTGACTTTTGCAGGTTGGAAGGAGTTTCTGAGAATGGGGTGACCAGATATAGAGGGGTTTGGCCACATAGTCATTAGGGCCTTAAGGAAATATTGTCCTCTGGACAGTGAGAAAAGCCCATACTCTCTGTTCAATGAGAGGAAGAGTTGGGTAGGCAGCTGCCTACTGTTTATACACGCATATATTTGGCTTGTATGTGCCAAGTATGAAGCATGTTCACTCTATGTGAGGGTGTACTAAACAGGGAGACGTTAAGCATACAGAATCTTTTGTGTTTGACGTAGAGGCTGCTGAGGCTTGAGTCTTGGCCGTCAGGCAAATCTACATAGTTGGGTTGCCCTAGGATTCATTTCTCCATTTTGAGTATGGGCTTGAAGGTACTGGGTAGCAGAGATAAGATGAGAAGCATCCATACGGTGGCAGGAGGAATCTGAGAATCTCATTTTGGGGATCTACCTCCAATCAGGTGATCCCCACTTACTTTCCTCGCCCACTCACCAGCTCTTGTCCCATGGCGAAAGACAGGTAGAGCCGCTAGGACAGTGGTTCTCAACCTGTGGGTTGTGACCCCTTGTGGGGGTTGAACAACTCTTTCTCACAGGGGTCACCCAAGGATTTACAATTCATAACAGTAGCAAAATTACAGTTATGAAGTAGCAATGAAATAAGTTTATGGTTGGGGAGGGTCACCAACATGAGACACTGTATTAAAGGGTCACAGCATTAGGAAGGGTAAGAACCACTGCTCTAAGGTGATGGGAGGCCACGGGAAATATGCCACTGGTCACAGCTGCAAACTTCTAAGTTGATGGGCATAAAGAGGACCTATATCCCACCCAAACCCGGAGGGCTACAGGAGTTCTTCTGGCAGGGTTTGCTTTTACGATGAGAGACAGCTCCCATCAGGAATGTTACACCAAGGCAGAGGAGTGTCTGCTCAACTGATATTCACTCCAAGTTCAACATTTCTTTGAAGTCTGTAGGTTTGTGCATTTATTTGATGTGTGTGTGTGTGTGTGTGTGTGTGTGTGTGTGTGGTGTATGCATGTGTTCATGTGGATATGTGCATATGTGTGCATGCATGCATGAATGTGAATGGTAGAAGCCAGAGGCTGACAGTGAGTGTCTTCCTCTATGGCTCTCCACATTCCTTTTTAAGACAGTGTCTCTCATTGACCCTGAAACTTACTGATTTGGCTAGACTAGCTGGCTAGTGAGATCTAGGGACCGTCTTGTGATATCCCCCTTGGCCAGGGCTGGGGTGAGATGGGTACCATCGTACCCAGGTTTTTACATGAACTCAAGTCCTCATGATTGTATGGCAAGTTCTTCACTGACTGAGCCATTTCCTCCATCCTAGAAGACTCATTTTACCTTTAGAATACGTTTGGATTCTACTCACGAGACAACTGATGGCTTCATGGAAGACTACTCACCAAGGGTATTGCTGAACTTGACTTTTTCTCCTAATCTCTCAATTAGATGCTCCAGGAAGATGAGTCCTGTTTAACGTATGCCTTCTATTCTTGTCTCTGACTACCTCTTCTTCCCAGCTGACCTTGGTCAGCTTCTGCATGAGTCCCCCTCTGGAGACTGCAGGAGTCAGTCTGTCTAGTGCCTGTCTGTACCCTCATAGCTAATGAGGGCTTCCCTATGTCACACGTTTGCTAGTGTGGCCAGTGGGCCCCCTGGGCCATAGGGCTCCCCTATACAGAACCTAGAGGATGAGTGAGTATCAAGAATCCAGCTGCCTGGAGACCAGAACAGCCTCTCAGCCCTCACGGCCGGGGGATGAGGTCCTCCAAGTCCCTGAGGATGGCTTTGAGTCTGCTCACTCCTGCCTGGCTACTATGCCTTCCTGTACATTCAGGCCCTAACATGTGGGGTGCTTTTCATCTGACAGTGAAAACTATCCCTATGGTGGGAGGATCAAGGTATCCCCACGGCTAGGGTTCCTGGAGCTTGGAGCCTGGGAGTGGGTGGAGGTGAAGTACGGCAACAACACAGGGAGTCCTGGGGGGCTGGGGTAGGGTGGGACCACAGTCTAAAGTCAGGACAGAGCCAAAGTGAGACTTCCCAGTCCCTTAGTTCCCTCCATTCAAAACACATATTTGGACATAAATGCCATCAGCAGATCTACTCTGTCAACTCACGCTCACGTAGGGACAGGTATGATGATTTCTGTCACTGCTTAAATAGGTACACTCTCCCTGTGCCGAGCACAGATGGTGGAGCCCACCGCCCATGAATGCTCATGCCAGCTAACCCCAATGGAAATAAGTCTCCCCTTCTTCACAAGTTCCTCATGGCATGGAGCTTGGTGCTTGCATCCTTGTCTCACATCTATATCCTCTCTGGCACTATTTTTGCTTCATGGATAAGGCTCAGAGCGGTTCAGAGTATTCTCTGACACTGTCCAGCTGACCTTTGAACTTTAAAGGTACCACCCCTCCTTCTGGATTAAATTTACTCACACCCCAAACAAAGTTAAAGGGAAAACAACCACAAACATACCTGCGGCAGCTGCCTCTGTTTCCCCCGACCCTTCTGGAGAAGAGGGGGCATCTGTCAGGGAGATGCTTGTTTCTGCTGCTTGGGTCTCCTCTCCTGAGTATGAGGGGATCGGGGATTCGATTTCTTGATGCCTCTCTGCAGGGTTCTGGGTAGGCTGGGCCCACTCAGCATTCAGCTCTGAGGTGTGACCAGACCATTCTCCACTGACTTCAGTCCTGTCTCCCGAAGACATGGGAGTGGCAGAAGGCATGCCTGAAGTGTCTGTGTCTACATTGGAGGTAGTGGGAGATTCTCCACTCACTTCCGGAGCAGCAGACCCCTCCCTGGTGCCTTCCTGAAAGGTCCATGAGGTGCTGCTCACCTCTGTGCCTGAGGTTGTTGCCTCCAGATCTGCTGCAGGGAAGGCAGAGGTGATTTCGTGCGGATCTGGGAACCCAGACAGTTTACTGCTGGCCTCAGGGGCAGCAGAAGCTCCCGCACCAGCCTCCGGATAAGCTGAGGACTCACTGCTTGCTTCTGGGACTGATGCTTCTATCCCAGACCCAGGGGAGTCTGTCACAGCTCCGTCAAGGTTCTCAGAGGCTGAGCCTTCCCCACTGACCTCAACGAGCCTGGGAGCATGTGTCACAGAAGGCCCCTGGCCAAGTTCCTGGGAAACAGTTGGTTCCGTCACACCCTCTACTAACTCTGACGTGATTAAAGTGACTTCCAGAAGTCCTGAGGTTTCCCCACTGCCAGTTGTGCTAGCTATGGATTCTCCACTTATGTCAGTGCTGCCAGAAAAGTCCCCACTAAAATATGGAGAGCTTGGGGGCTCTGTGCTGGGTTCCAGCCCAGACTGTAGTGTGCTTAGGTCCAAAGACCCAGAAAGGTCCCCTGACATGTCTGGTGTTCCAGAATGGGTACCACTGAGTTCCAAAATGCCCGAAGGCCCTTCTCCTGCTTCTTGAGCAGTTGGAGCCTGGGTTATAGATTCCACCAAAGTTCTGTCTACAAGAGATACAGTAGGGAAACTTGATGCAAGTCCACTGCCGTCATATGCTCCAGAGGGCAAGCTGCTCCCAGTCTCGACTCCAGAGAATTCTCCACTGACCTCAGCTACTCCACTTGGGAGGCCACTGAATTCTGGAGCTGGGGATGGGAGTCCACTGGAATCGATTGCTCCAGAAAATTGTCCACTGACATCCACTGTCCCAGATGTGCCAGACAGATCCGTCTCCCCCGAAGGGAGGCCGCTGACTTCCACAGATCCTAAGCCCTCTTCTTCTTTAAGTGTAGTAGGGGTCGTCACTTCAACAAGACTGGCGTCCACAAACGTAATGCCAGAAGAGTCCCCACTGCCACTCATGATGCCAGAAACCAGGTCGGGGGTACTGGGTGTTGTTCCACTGAACACTGGCGACCCTGAGGGCTGCCCACTGAGATCTGGAAGCCCAGAGGTTTCTCCACTCACAAAAGGTATGCCAGAGGGCTGACCACTGCCAAAGAGAGTTTCAGACCCTTCTCCACTGACATCTGGTTGTCCAGAGGACAGTCCGCTAAGCTCAGTCACTGCAGACATTCCACTGGTGTCAGGGATCCCTGATGGTTGCCCACTGGTGTCAGGGATCCCTGACGGTTGCCCACTGATGTCAGGGATCCCTGATGACTGCCCACTGACTTCAGGAATCCCAAATGTTCCCTCACTGACACCATGAGACCCAAACGGCTCTCCACTAGCATCAAAAAATCCAGATGTTTCTCCACTGACATCAGGAGACCCAGATACTTGGCCACTAAATTCAGTTCCTGAAGGGAGACCACTAATGTCCCCACTACTGTCCACCTCACCGAAGGGCAGCCCTGATACTTCTCCTGCACCACTGATGCCAATGGTTCCCTTTCCTTCCAGTTCACTGGCGGTGGTGGCTGTGACCACTTCTACTAAGGTACTGTCCACTAGGGAGACAGTAGGGAATCCGGATGGAAGTCCACTGAAGTCAGGCAGGCCAGAGGATGGGCCACTTCCAATGTCTACTCCAGAATACTCACCACTAAATCCAGAGGGAAGGCCACTTGCTTCTGGAGTTTGGCCACTTCCTAGAGTTCTGGAAGGTAGCTTGCCAAGGTCCAGGGCTCCAGAAGCAGAACCTACCAAATCTTTTCCAGAAGGCAACCCACCAAGGTCCTCAATTCCAGACACTGAGGTCTCTAGGCCTTCTTTTCCAGAAGGAAGCCCACTGAGGTCATCACCTACCCCAGAAACAGAGGTCTCTAGATTCTCTCTTCCAGAAGGAGTCTCAGTAGCACCTATTCCTGAGGCAGAAGTCTCCAGGCCTTCCCTGGTAGAAAGATCAAGATCCTCCACTCCAGAGACAGAAGTTTCTAGACCGTCTCCTCCAGAAGGGAGGCCACTCATGCCTTCTACTCCAGAAGCAGAAGTTTCTATAGCATCTCCACCAGAAGGAATCCCACTAACATAGCCTCCAGAGATGGAAGTTTCTAGACCTTCTGCATCAGTAGGGAGCACACTGATGTCCTCTACTCCAGAGGCAGAAGTCTCTAGACCTCCTGTTCCAGAAGGAAGTCCACTAACATC
>JAQHUG010000250.1:2473486-2504685 GCA_028555095.1 Dicrostonyx torquatus | reverse complement strand
TCTACTCCAGAGGCAGGAGTTTCTAGACCTTCTCTTCCAGTAGGAAGCACACTGATATCCTCCACTCCAGAGGCAGAAGTCTCTAGACCCTCTCTTTCAGTAGGAATCTGGGTGACATCCTCTGTACCAGAAGCAGATGTTTCTAGACTTTCTCCTGCTGAAGGAAGTCCACTCAGGTCTCCCACTCCAGAAGCAGCAGAAGTTTCTAGACCTTCTCCTCCAATAGGAAGTACACTGATGTGCTCTATTCCAGAGGTAGATGTTTCTGGACCTTCTTGTCCAGAAGGAAGTCCACTGAGGTCCTCAACTCCAGAAGCAGATGTTTCTAGACCTTCTCTTTCAGTAGGAATCCTACTGATATCCTCTATACCAGAGGTAGAAGTTTCTAGACCGTCTCCCCCAGAAGGAAGCCCGCTGGTATCTTCTGCTCCAGAAGCAGATGCTTCTATTACTTCCCTTCCAGAAGGCAGCCCGCTAAGGTCTCCTGTTCCAGAGGTAGAACCTTCTAGGCCCTCCCCTCGAGAGGGCAGCCTGCCAACTGTAGGAGTCCGGGACCGCTCTACTCCTTCTCCATCCCCTGAGGCCAATCCACTTTCTACTGGCAGGCCTGAGCTCACCGTGGGGCTGAGGCCACTGGAGTCAAGATCACCAGAGGGAAGTCCACTTTCACTGGTCCCTGATGGCTGCCCACTGGAGTCAAGGTGTCCCGAAGCTTCTCCACTGCCTGTGAAGTCGCCGCTGAGGTCAGGTGTTCCTGATGCCTCCCCAGAACCTGGCAGCTCTGTCCCACGTGGCATTGCAGGTGATGCTGTATATGGCTCTTCGGAGGTGGAAGGCACTCCTGGGGCAGAGGGCTCTTCAGTGGCAGAGGGGATTTCAGTGTGGTCCTCTGCAGCTGGGGTAGTTGGAAGCCATGTGGGAGGGATCCCTGGAGGAAAGAAGGCAGCCAAGGTGAAGTGTGAAATGGTGAATTCTGCTTATTTTAAAGTCGCACGTGGATCTGAACACCTCCCTCCCACAAAACACATCTTCCAAGAGTGCAGGCACATGCCAGATGACTGCTAAGGGATATGCTTAAGTGTTCTGGCAAAGGAGGCAGAAAGGGGAGGTAGGAATGAAGGAAGAAGAGACAGGAGAAGGAGGGAAGAAGGAAGGAAAAAGGAAGGGCAGGTTGTTGGGGAATATTATTTTCAGGTGTGTGACTTTGGTTTCTGCTGCATTTGCTTAACTCTGTGAAGCTGTGTTACTGTGCCCATCTAAAACACCTGATGGTCCTAATAAAGAGATGAGCGGCAATAGCAAGGCAGGAGCAAGGATAGGAGGGGCTGGCAGACAGAGAGGATAACTAGGAGAACCCAGAACAGGGAGCAAGAGAACAAGGAGAGGAGGAGATCAGGGGCCAGCTACCCAGCTACTCACAGCAAGAGGGGTATACAGAAACCGAAAAGGATAAAAAGCCCAGAGGGTAGTCAGGATAATTAGTTAAGAAAAGCTGGCAAGAAACAAGTCAAGCTAAGGCCAGGCATTCATAACTAAGAATAAGTTTCCGTGTGATTTATTTTGGAGCCGGGTGGCAGGCCCCTCAAAGAGCCAGAAGAGTAAAGCATCTCGCAACAGCAGGTGAATAGCTCAAAGGAGGAGAGCAGCGTGGGAAGCTCCCTCTACACCCCCAGAGCCACAGGCTATATGAACTGTGCTTTGTGGGACTCTAAGGGCCACCATCTACACTGCCCACTGGACGTGGGGGCCGCCACTGAAGAAAACCAAGTCCCCCCTTCAAATGCTTCCATATTATTCCTTATATCTAACTCATGGTTTTCAGAGTGGTCCCTGGGTTACCATCCTCAGCATCTCCTTGGCTCTTGTTCAACAAGCAAATTCCAAATCCCTACCCCAGTCCTCTGATGATAGAGAAGCAGGGTGTTTAAGCTTAGGGGCCGTTTTCCCTAGCCCTCCCAGCGCAGATGGTGCTGTGGGAGTGGGGGAACCCATCTCCAGGTCAGAAGGGCCAGGTGGTGTATACAGGAGGCCCTATATAAAGATGCCTTTATTTCCAAGCTGAGGTGCCTATGAGTACAGAGGTTCTTGAGGAGTAGAGAAGAAAATCAAAACAGCCTTGCCATTTTATATACGGTTACATTCCCCCACCCGCCTTATTTTTGTGGGTATTTTCAAAACAGCTTGTATCTGGGTTTAGTAGTGCAGACCTGTATGTAATTCAGGCTACTAAGGAGGCTGAGGTAGGAGGATTCCAAGCTGGAGACCTGCCTGAGGTATACAGTGAGTTCAAGGCCACCCATCAGACTCCCACCCTTGTCTGGGCATTCCATCGCAGGCAGGTGTGTGGGTTTAGTGTGCACGGCCTCAGGGCATGCTCCAGAGCCCCGCTATACCCACCTGGCAGTGGGGATGTACCCACTGGGGTGTAAGCTGGTTCCCATTCTGTCTGCTTTTCTGACTCAGTGGTGAAATCTGGCCCTATTGTTGTCTCCGACCCCAGTGGCACAGCATTCACGGCAGGCCCCACCCGAGTGACGATCCGGTCCTCTACGTCAGAGGGTGATGTGGGCATGCTGCCTTCTCCTCTTCCTGGAGAGGGCACCACGGACACACCTGAAGGAGATGTGGGAGGTGAGGCCTTTGAGAGGATCCCATTCCTGCCCAGCCCTTCAGGAACAGAGAATCAAGGACAGCTCTGAAGTAAACCTGGCCAGTACAAGAGCCTTGCTGCCCCACCCCAACCTGGAAATCAGCAAGACAGCTGTTTGCGATTTGTATCTAGTGTATAATGTCACCATGTGTCTTCTGTCCCCAACAGCTTAGGACAGAGTGGTCTGGGATGTCTCTCTCCACAGTCTAGTGTATATGCTAGACCTAAATAAAACCTTTATGCATTTAAACAGATTTTACCTTAATAAAGATGAGATTCATCTAACAGGCAGGGACTTGTTATGTGACTCGCCCAAGGTCAATGGCTTAGAAGTACTAGGGTCAATCTTCCCGTTCAAGATCTATACACGATCCTGCCCACCTCGAAGCTAGGTTCGGAGTGTGCCAGTTCCTGATGAACAGGAGGCTCATCTTTAAATGCTACACAGCTATCATAGCATTTGCGGCGGGCAGGGTGATAACTGGATTCATTGATAAGGGTTAACTTCTGACTGGGTTCTCGAAGCCCCCAACTTGGAGGGGGCCAGGAAAGAACCAGAACTTCTCTACAGGGTAAAGAGAGGTTTAAAGCCAGGCATAGTGGTGCAGGCCTTTAATCTCAGCACTTGGGGGCGGGCAGAGGCAGGCAGATCTCCATGAGTTCAAGGCCAGCCTGGTCTATGTAGCAAATTCTAGGCCAGCCAAGGCAACTTAATGAGACCCTGTCTTAAACAGACAAATAAAGAAAAAAGACCTTTGAGTCCCCTGAAGGTCTGGGGTGGGTGGTGGGAGTTATGGTTAGAAATTGACTGGGAGTGGTTGCTGGTTGATCTCTGTGGCCCACTGTAAAGACCTAGTTTGGGACATTGGTGACAGGAAGTTAGGCAGGAGGATGAGGAGTTCAAGGCCAACCTTGGCAGCAGGAGACCCTTTTTTTAAAATACACAAGATAAAGTTAAAAGGTGTCCCCAGAAGCCTGGGAAAGTTGGAGGCCATCAGTCTTTCCCTTTTAGCTAAAAACAGTTCTGGAAGACTGATGAGATGGTTCAGTGGTTAAGAATGTGTGTTCCGTTTGCAGAGGACCTGAGTTTGGATCCCAGCAGCCATGGCGGCAGCCCCCAACTGTCTGAACTCCTCCTCCAGGGGTATCTGCTGCCTCTGTGCACATACCCACTCCCCACATACACAATCAAAAATGGTAAAAAAAAAAATACATCTTCAAAAGCTAAGACAATTCTGGATTCACAAGAAGTCGCCAGGACACTCAGCTTTGATGGGCTATGTTGAAAATGGGCGGCCTGCAATCTCCATTCTGGTGGGTTTATCATTACCCTATATAGATGCTAAGAGACTTCAACCAATCAGAGCCCCGCATATCACTCTCAAGGGTCTAACTGGTGATGATGGCTGGTAGTGCCTACACAGTGTGCATCAATTAAGCATGTCGGTGGCTGGAGACTGATAAAGGACACCAGGATTATTTGATTAAACTCATTATAAAAGCATTTATGAGAATTGGACAAGAATATGCAAATTAAAGCAATATATAACGTTATGAATAAACACATTTGGAGTGTTTCACATATACTACTCCAATTAACATCTGTATTTGTATGCAAGTTCCTTTGAAGTGGTGACCATTTTGTCACTATAGAGGAACTAGTATATAAGGGCAGATAGGGGTGACTGCGGTACCTCGGAAGCAGAAGGCATGGTGCCTAGACAACGGGTCTGGAAGGCCGGTCTGGTTGGGGTAGAGGTAGACAGTTCTCACGCCTGGTTTGTCCCCACCACAGGCAGGCCGAGGGGTGACGATGGGGTATCGGAGGCTGCCATCTGCCAGCCAGCCAGCATAGCACTTGTCCAGGCCGTGGCTCCAGGCAGCATAGAGCTGGCCGGTGGAGGCCAAGGTGGCATTCTGGGCTTCACAGAAGGCCTGCGCTTCCTGGAAGGTGAACTGCTCAAGGCGTGTGATGAAGAAGACTTCCCCTGGGGACAGAGACATTGGCAGTGGGATGGTTCATGTGTGTCATCAGAAAAGTTCTGTTCCCATGGCCTTGGGGCAGAACTCCCGGCTCCCTACCCTACTCACCGGGGCTGTTCACCCACCTATGTGGCACACACCTATAGATCCCAACCCCACTCAGTCACACCCTCAAGGCTATACACCCCTTAGATCTCTTGGAATCCTGGACAATAGAGATCATGGGCTCCACTTTGTACTGAGTGGGAATTTTCTGGGACTTGGGACTCTTGCTAAAAAAGACAAAGTCAGAGCTGAGCTGGGTTGAGCTAGCCAGTCTACAGGGAACTGGCTTCTATCCCTCCTTACTAGGTCCTCTTAGTCACTCCTAGGCATCCTTCCCTTGACTGATAGGGCTCAGCTGGCTACCCAAACCCCAAAGCACTCTTAGCTCTCCAATCCCTCATAGCTCAGTGACTACTACAGCCCTAACTCACATTCCTCTGGGGTCTTGGCACCCACATATCAGCCAGGATCCTATCTGGCTTAGGGAGCTCACATCTACCCAGCATTTGTACCAGGCTGTTGTTATGTGCCTCAATTCACACTCAGAAAACCCTCGAATGTGGGTCTAAAGTGGCTGTGTTATACAGATGGGGGGAACCGAGGCTTACAGAGGCTGAGTGGCCATGTTTAAACTTTTCTAGAACGTGGTCAGGTTTCCAGTTGGGTTCAGTAGGTTGGTGATATTCATGGAGGTGTGTGGTTGAATGAGCTTGGGCAATGCTGAGTTACAGAGTTAAAGGGATCTGGAGTTACAGGGCTTCTCATAGCCTCTGAGTTCATGGGCACTGGGACTCCATAATGCAGAGGGTGTATCTAACATCTGTTTATTATAAATCAATCAATTTAATCATGCTACAGCAAGAGGGGGAGAGGAATGAGCCTTTGGTGGGGAGACCGCCCTTAAACTGAGAGAGGTGAGGGGAGGACCTCTTTTCCACCTGGAAAGCTGTGTGGGGGCAGGACTAGGTGGGTGGTAACAATTCTACCCGTCTTTTGTGACTCTTCCCTAGTCCCTGCTTGTCTGCTGATGCGAATGTGGTAACATGGCCTGTACCCTCAAGCTTGTCCACGTAGCAGTAGACATCATAGGTTTCTGATGACGGCCGCATGCCATAGGTTCTGACTCCGGGACTGCTGTCCTTGTCACCCACACACGGGGTCCGTGGGCTCACAATGGGGTATCTGTGAAAGAGGATGGGAAGGGGGTGAGGGTCCATCCTGAGGCTAGGAAAGGCGCATCTTGGGTCATGTTGTGTGTCGAGTCTCTTGCGCACCTGGAGGACTTTGGAAGAGAACCCCTTACAGAAGAGGCACTCTGTCAATCTGCTGGGCATGGGGGAGATGGAAGGGAGTCCCTAGGGGCCTCTTCTGTCTGTCTCTTGAAGAGAAATGGCTAAGAATTGGCATAAGCACAGTTCCTGCCACCATTTCCAGAAAATGCCTTGGTTTAGGGGCATATGTGGAATTTAGGAAACTCTACAGTCCCTAGTGACTTCACGAAGCCACAAAGCACTGGGTGTTGTGTCAGGCTGGGGGCTTCTTGGTTGGGGCTGGGAATGGTAGGCTTGTCCTTTACCTGACGGTCTGGTCCTGCAGCCAACCGGCATCACACTGCTCATAGCCTGCCTCGTAGGCAGCCTGGAGCTGCTCCGGTGAGGCCATGACTGCTCCGGTGCGCAGGCAAGCCTGCCGTGCCTCCTCGAATGTCAGGGAGTACCTGGTGGAGCCCGGGCGATAGTGGAATACAACCCCTGGGTGGCGAGGAGAGGAGAGAAAGAAACAGAGGGTAAGACTGATGCTCGTGGGGTCTGTTCTTGGGCAAAATGGATTGATCTGGGCAATTCCACCTGAAGTTCCAGTGGGTGGTGTCATGAGTAGGTGGCTGTGTCCATCTGTCTATCCCAGGTGGGGAACACCATCAAGACCCTTTAGGGAGGCTACACCAGAATGTTCTTCCTATTTGTAGACTTGCATTCTGGGACTGTGCTGAGTGACATCCCTGTCCCCTAAGGTATTTCCTTAGCATAGAGAAAACCATCTGCCTGGCCCAAGGGCCACGAGTGTTTCCCAGAAAGAACCAGATAATGATATCAGGCTCTTCTTCTTCTTCTTCTTCTTCTTCTTCTTCTTCTTCTTCTTCTTCTTCTTCTTCTTCTTCTTCTTCTTCTTCTTCTTCTTCTTCTTCAAGATAGTCTTGTTATATAAACCAGAATGACCTTGAAATCACAACTCTTCTGGTGCTGGGATTACAGATGTGTACCAGTATCCCTGGTCTCTAGGACAGGCTTTGTGGGTTATGCGATTTCTGCTACAATTGCTCAACTCAGCCACAAGTATCCTGAATTAGCCAAGTCTTAAACACGTGGATGTGGCTTTGATCTAATCATCCTTTATTTGTGGGCACTGAAATTGGAAACTTATGTAATTTTCACGTATCAAAAACTATCTTTCTCCTTTTGACTCCCCCTTCCTCGATTACTTAGGAATGGAGAGGCATTCTTAGTGCACAGGCTACCTCAGGGCATCTGCCTTCAGTTTGCCCACTAAACTTTGTTGTTTTTTTATCCTGGTGGGAAGACAAGGCCAGGTAAGCGTTTTTCTTTTGTTTTTTTTTTTTCCACATGGGTCTGTTTTGTTTTGAATCAGGTAGTGCTGGCATCTGCCTCGAAATACACTTTGGTTTCCACAGGTGACTGAGTCAATCATTTGTGGTTCCAAGAGCGGACATAACTGCCTTGCTTGTCCCTCAGAAGCATACTTACCTCCTGGCAAGCGGGGCTGGCCAGGGACTTCAGCTGCACCCGGGGCGAGGGTCACTTGCACCACCAGGTCCTCACTGGTAAAGGCTGTGGCAGAGCCCAGCCCAGGCGTGGTTTCCTCAGGAAAGCTCCAGGGCCTGGTGGCTTCTTCAGTTCTCTCCCCAACCCCAGGGAAGGCTGTGACCCTCACATCAGGGACGACGGTAAGGGCCTCCTCTGGCTCTGAGATAGTGGGGGGCACATCGAAAATAGGCTTCGCAGTGAGGATCACAGTGCCCCGGACTTCTCCCTCCGTGATATTTCTGGGCAGGGGCAGCTCCAGGTCTGGCCAGGTCACCGTCTGGATGGTGATGTCATCTTCACCACCCACCCCGAAGAAGTTTTCTGGGATGTCTACAAAGTCTTCACCTGGGACAGGATGCAAAGATGAGGTTTAATTAGAAGCTTGAGGCTATTTCAAGGAAATGAGAGCTGAATGTACCCCACTTCCTCCTCGGCTGGAGCAGGCACCTGGCCCTGCCTACCACAAAGACCTTAGGTTCATGGCTCCTTCGTATCATCAGGCTTGTTCCAGAACCTCCCAAAGATGCCACACTCTTCGAATGCTAGCGTCCCTTACATAACCTATGTACCACTGCTGGAATCTTACATCATCTTTTGGTTGCCTCTAATTCCTCATACAGTATAAGTGATATTTCAATAACTTATGGTGTATTGTTTGGGGAGCAATGGCAAGAAAAATTCTGCACATATTCAGTATAGATGCAGTTTAATTATTAAAAAAACCCAAGGTTGGCTGACTCTGTAGAAGCACTAGGATACTCATGATATATTGATCAACCAGCTCACTGCTGATCAAATAAAACCAATTCCTGTTTCCACCTCTCCCCCAGCAGCCACTTTGCCCCCTGTGTGTCCAATGGGCTGATAGGAATCGGTTTCAAGGGAAATCCTAAATCTTGCAGAGGTGAACTGTGCAATCGATGCAGGCATTGGAGAAGTGCCTGCCTCAGAGGCCTGGATAAACCAGGGCCGGGCAGACAGAAGGTAGCTATTCATAAAGAGGATGCCCATGAGGGTGATACTTCACTCTTCAGTGGTGAGACTATCAAAAAGTGAAGAGAGGCTTTTGGGAGAGAGGGTGGCCCTCGTCATGACAGATCAGGCGGTAGAAGTAAAGCATGGCATGAGCTGTCACTGTATTGTCGCCAAGCGGATTGTAAAATGTATGCAATACATTTAATTTATGCTGTTCATTTTTTTCTTCCAAGAATTAGGAATTAATTATAACTCAAAGTGTGCTAAATAGGAGATAAAAGCTTACTTAAAAACTTTGTTCTAATTTTTCCAAATGAAGTCACGGAGCTTGCCCCTACCCTTACAAAAACACTTATTTTAGGTGCATCCAGATTAAAAGGGTACCAGTGGACTGGTGCTCTCTAACAGGCTCCACCTCCTCTCAATCAGAGGGGCTCAGGGTCTTGACTTCTCCAGTCTTGTTCAGCAAGGAGCAAGAGCTGAGAATTAAACATGGGAACACAGCGACTCTTTGAAGTAGATGCTTTAAACACTGTTCTGTGTGGATCCGAGGAAGCAGGGCTGGATATACTGTGACCTCCACTATCTCTGCCTTAAGAACCAGCCCAAACGGGAGTTGATAAAAATGCGGGGCTCAGAAACTCAGTGGTACTTTCCTAAGATCTTACTGGGACCTGATTTTGATGGCAGGTTCCTCCCCGCTCCCCTGTCGTCGTCCCCCCCCCCCCGCCGCTTTCTGCCCTAGTCCCACCTGTGTAACAGATGGCGTCATAGCGGGATGAGGGATCAGGATAGCCTGTTTGGTTGGCGTGCAGATAGACCGTCCTCACACCCAGGAGGTTGCCGCCGCAGTTGGGCCGAGCCTTGGAGATAGGGTAGCGCACACTGCGGTCGGCCAGCCAGCCGGCGCTGCACATGTCCATCCCGCCCTGCCAGGCCAGGTAGAGCTGGCCCGTGGTGGCCAGGCGTGCCCCCAGCCTCCGGCACTCATTGGCTGCCTCCTGGAAGGTGAACTTCTCCGGAGAAGTGGCATAAAAGACTTCGCCTGTGAAGGACACATCACACCGGGTGAGGCTTTCACTCCCATCCCACCCTGCCTGTGTCCCCAAGAGGTTCGTGTTTTCTCGGACGTTTATCCTTTTTCTCCCGTGGTCCCACGTTAGTATCTCCCAGTTTGTCTGTCATTCCCCAGTCTCCATTCCTTTCTGAACTTTTGGGTAGGATGACATCAATCTCCTAACAAGGACCTCCTCTCCCAAATAGAAAAGCTGCCCAAAGAGCAAGGGGTGGAGCAACCGTGAAATCAGATGCCCCAGCGGCCATGGTAATTGCTGTTCATCTTCCCACCACTAGGGGAGCTTTCCTTTAACACAGGCACTGCCGAATTCAAATTCTGATTAGAAAAGCAGGTCACCTTTGACCCCTTAGAGTATTGACTTCCAAACCAGGGTTTATAGTACCCAAAGAGCCATTACGGGCTAATTTTAGGCCTGCTGGCTTTTAAACAATATTTCCTAAAACCTGCCAAGGTTGCGATTGAGGCTAGGGAGGGGGTATCTGATCACACATTGGTTCCAGATCTCCTTGTTCAAGGGCAGTTCAGACAAGCTCTTGTATTCATCTTGGGTTAGTCAAAACTGGGGACACAAATGCTAGTTACTATACAGAGGGTTTGGCTCCTGAGATGAGAGCTAGAAGGAGGGCCTCAGTGGTAAGAGACTTGGGGTATGCCACCACCAGCTTCTCTCCTAGCTGGAGGAGCTGGGGAGCCATGGGAGGCTTGTTCAGAGAGTGTGGGGATGTCCAGAGAGATACATGGGAGCAGAAGGGAGAGGGCTGTTATCTACATGGTGGGGTAGCACTATGTTCAAAATTAGCACCCTTATTAAAGAGAGAAATGATCTCCCTCAAACATCCCATCCAATGGCCTGAGGTGGGATCTCAAGATGGAAGCAGGGAAGGGGAGAGAGTGACCCGGGAACATGTTTCCTGGGAAACTGTGTCTGTGGTGTCCTCCCTAGAGTGGCTTAGGGTGTCCCTCTTGAGTAGGGACTGGAGCTCAGAATCTGCCACTGGGCTACACCCAGTCCTGAGCCTGGCTTGGATGGCACTATGGATGGACCTTAAGACAGGAGTGGGTTGGCCAGAGATACTGAGGTTCTGGATAAGAAGGACAGTGCACGGGGCTTTGGAACTTGGGGTTTGGTGGGAGCACCAGATGGTTTGCAGATGCCTGTGGTCATCGAGACGGCCTCCAAAGTGGATGATGAGGATTCCAGTAAAAGACCATGCCTCTTTATGGCAGGAAAGGACTGAGCAAGGCCTGGTGTAGCTATCCCAAATGTGAGCATGGTGGTGGGGAGGAAGAAAAACGTGTCTTGAAGGGAGCTGGCTTTCTCACAACAGGAAGCGGAGCCTCACCCTCCATCTCCTCCGCGAAGCAGTACACATCGTAGGTCTCATTGGTGTCTCGGATTCCATAGGTTCTCACTCCAGGAAACTCATCCTTGTCTCCATAGCAACCTTCCCGAGGAGTGTGGATAGGGTACCTGTTGGGAAGTCAGCATGGGAGTGTGACGCTGGGAGCAGAGGAAGCCCAGGCTCCCTGTCCTTGTAGCCTTCACCTTCATAGGAGGAAACAAAGGCATAGTAATACCTCTGTCCAAGTCTGCTCCGAACACCGACTGCCTCTCCAGTCTCAATGCTACTTACCAGCTAAGACAGCCTCTGTTACTGCATAATTTTGGTCCCAAACACACTCTTCCCGGGAGCAGATGCTTTTCATGGAAAAGGCCAGAGTCTTGTGGGTTTTGTAAACTAGAAACCTCTGTGGTGACCGCTTTCACTACAGCAGCAAGGAGCAGCTGCAGACAGCAGGTAACCAAGTGGGCACGGCTATATTTCAACACAACTTTATTTACAGAAATGAAGGATGAGTCGGGTTGGGTTTGGCCTTGGTGCCTGTTTGTACCTGTTGAGTCTTATGTCACCAAGGGAGGCAGGGGTTGGGCTCTATTTTACACTTCAACTAAGGTCCAGAAATGTTAATTGACGTGTTCAAAGTCACACAGCTTCCAAATCCCAGTGTTTGGATTTGAGTCTAGCTCTTTCTGAGGTCAGTATGTGAACTCTTGACATAATAGACTGTTGTCTCACTTATTTTTTTTTTTAATTTACTGATTTTTGTGGTTTGTCCCAGTTAGCTTCAGCTGTCCACTTGACACAGTCTAGAGTCATTCGGAGAAGTCTCAGTTGAGGGATTGCCTAGATTAGCCTGTGGTCACGTCTGTGACAGGTTTTCTCGGTTCATGATCAATGTAGGAGAGCCCAGCCTAGACAGGCCAGCCTGTGATGGATAAGAAAACGAACTGAGCATGCCTGTGGATGATCCAGATAATGAGCCAGTGAGCCTCAAGCAACATGAGCCCTCCATGGCTCCTTCCTCCCAGGCCCAGGGCTTTTGCCCTCATTTGCCTCCATGATGGACTGGGACCTGGAACAAGCTGAAATGGACATTTTTCTCCCCCAAGTCGCTTGGATCAGAGTGTCATCTCAACAACAGAGATGAAACCGTGATCGTGGCCTTGTGACCTACGATCCCCTGGCTTGCCCAGGATTGCGAAGCTGTCTTCCTAAGGCCTTGTATTCTGGCTTTGGGACTATCACTGTGATGCACATGGGGTGGACAGTCTGTTTTTGCAGGTTCGGAACACTGAACTGGGATCCTCGAAGCAGGCTTCTATCTACACAGCTTTGCCATCTGGCTCCCAGGACTCACTTAGAAAAAGATGCGTCTAGATGATTGATTTATGTAGGTCTTGTCTTACAAAAAGGATATAAAAAAGGTTGTATACTAAAATAAATAAAACTCTAAGGTTAAAGACTAACAAACCAGAAGGAAAGAAACATTGACAATAGGAAAAACAGGCAGAGAGAGTAGTGAATTTCAGAACAAGGCTGCTAGTATTATTTGTTCTGGGAGAGAATAATGGTGACCTGGGAGTGTTGACAAGGCTGGACCCCGATCCCTAACCTAGACTGGCCACAAGGTCATGTTCACACCAGCTAAGTACCGCTCATCGCCTGCCCCATTCAGCTAGGCCTCAGCTCTGATGCATTCTTTAGGGGGTCGGGGTCTCACCTGACGGTCTGGTCAGCCAGCCAGCCTGCGTCGCACTGGTGGAAGCCATCTTCATAGGCGGCCTGCAGTTGCTCAGGGGTGGCGATGATGGCGCTGTTCTGCAGGCAAGCCCGCTGGGCTCTGTCAAAGTCCAGCGTATAGCGCGTGGAGATGGCTCGGTAGTGGAATACAATGCCTGTGGGACACACAGACCGGAGGGGCTGGTTAGGTGTGAGTTCCATTGAAGCTCTAGAGAAAGGGTGGCAAGAATCAAGGGGACCCTGGACACTCTCTGGTTCAGGCTGACATGGTTTCCTTCTCTGACTTTTTTTATTATAATATTTTGTTAACTCTTTGAGAATTTCATACATGCAAACAATGTCTTTTGATCATAGTTACCCCTAACTCCTTCCAGCTCCACCCCATTATTCCATCCACCCCCACACTGAGTTCAACTTGTGTTGCCTGTACACTCATGGGTATGAGGCCATCTCCTAGAGTGTGGTCAACCTCCCAGGGACTGTACTAGAGAAAACTGGCTCTCCCTTCCACCAAAGCCATCACCTGCCAATAGCTCCTCAGCTGCTGAAGTTGGATGTGGTTCTTCTGCTCTTGCTGCAAATCTGTCTCCTCTCCACCCTGCCCCACCCACTCCACTGCCTTAACAGGGTGTTCAGCACCTCCTCACAAGGCATCCTTTTTTAGAATACCCATAATAGTTCTGACAATAAGAAAGTTCTTTGACCTAAGGCAAAAACTGTCTCCTTGTGATTTTTTTTTTTTTGTTACTCCAGGATCCTTTGTTTTTCCCCTCCCAGGGAAGGAGACACCAAGGGTTCCATGTCCCCAGTAGCTCAGGGGCATCCTAATGAGTTTTCTTTGAGAGAAGGGAGATCAGGGAGTGAGTGCTAAGCCACTTAGGCCTCTGAAGCTGAGGATAAAGAGGTTGTGGAGGAGGAAATGCCTGGATGATAGTTAGGAAGCCGCTTTCATTCATTTCTAGGGTCAGATCATTTCTAGGCTATTTGACTCTTTGCCTCAGGTGCAGAGTGTGCACTCTTACAAGGCCCGCTGTGATGTAGGGTGCAGCCCTCTGGGTATGCCTGTGGGCCTTTAACTGAAGAGGGAAGGTGCGCCTTGACTGCAGGTGGCGCCATCCGAGAGGAAATAGAAAATGGAGAAAGGGAGGGAGCTGAGCTCCGTGGACTCAGCTTTCTGCTTCTTGCGTGTTGATGCAGTATGGTCAGCTGCCTCATACTCCCACTGCTGTGTTGCCCCCACCACGGTGGACTGTAATCCCCTCAAACTGAGAGCCAATGTAACTCCTTACTCCCCCAAGTTGATGCCTCTTGGGTATTTGACTACAAGAATAAGAAAAGCTGACACACCCAACAAGTCAAGGACGGTTGCAAGCACCAGCTGCTGATACCAGGATGTGTTTATGTGCCCTGCCTTCAACGTCCCGATCCCACAGAGCATAGCATTGCTAGCTCCACACTAGGGGAAGCCAAGCATAAAATGGGTATGTAGAGGGGCTGAGTGGGAAAGCTAGCCGCCAAGGTCCACTCTGATGAGGACATCAGACAATGTGGCATTCCCGTGGGAGGCCTCTACCTTTCACTATGACCTCCAGGGTGGCTTCGCTGTCCTCAATGCCATGCATCACTTCGCAGCGATAGATTCCAGAGTCATTGGAGCGAAGGTTCTGGATTTCCAAGGTGGCATCACTGGGGATGGCTGGATAGTTGGGTAACGACACCTTGTCTTGGTAGATGCTGTTGACTCGAACCTGTCCTTCAGTGGCCACTAACAGCACAACTTCTTTCTCCTTGGAAACACGGCTCCACTTGATTCTTGGGGCAAGGGGGGCAGTGGAGGGTGCAGTGGTCACAGGATGCATGGGGTCGATGAAGTAGCAGGGGATGGTGAGGGAAGTCCCGAGGAGGACCTTCAGGGGGGATGGTTGAGGGATGCTCACACTCAGTGAGTTGTCATGGTCTGTGGGGTCAGGGTGGGAGGACAAATAAAAACATTAGGATAATAGAAACCACAAGCCACCCAGACAGTCCTGGAGACGCAGCCACGTGAGAAGTCCAAATCCCGCCCACCATGGAGGACCCTGGGGATTCTCAGGGAGCCTCACAACACCCTCTCCAGGTCAGCATCCCTCAAGACCTCTGGTCTTTGCACCTAACACAAACCTTAAAGCTGGAAAAGGATTCCAGAGGAACTTGGGAGAGACATCACAGCCAAGACCTCAAACTATGGACACCTAGGTGTTGCCAAACCATAGAGAAACAGGACTCCTATTCTTAGGGTAGCTTCATGTTTGATTCAGAGATTTGAGAAAAATATATTGTCTTAAATTTACAGAACCCTTCCTTTCAGGAGACGCTATGAGTTTTAGATATGATGAGTTCCCCACAAAAGGTTCATGTTTGGGAAATTTGGCAGTGTTATTGAGAGGTGATTAGATTATGAGGATGCCAGCCTCATCAATGGATTCATCCATTGGTCAGTTCAGAGCTGAACTGGGATGTGGGACCTCACTGAAGGGTAATAGATCACTGTAGTACCCCTGTCTCTCCATATGTCTCTTTGTCTCTGTGTGTCTCTGTCTGCCTGTCTATCTGCCTCCCTGTCTGTCTTTCTGCTTCTAGACTGCTAGGAGGTGAACTGCTCTCCTCCACTGTACCTTCAGGCATGAAGCTTCTGCCTTGCCACAGGCAAGCTGTTTCCCTGAGACATTTTCTTGCAGAGGCAGGAACCATCCGACACACCGGGTGCCATGATTATCAAGGGGCATAGAAAATTCTACACAACCTTTAAACTTGAGACACTGAACTTCAAAGACATATTCATCTCATCCTGGGAGGTCTGCCTTGGATTTTAGCTGGAGCTTGTGGGAGGACAAGGCTTTTGAGGTAAAGGGTGAGGAGATGGGGGAAGAACAGGAAGTCAGACATTTTTGTCTGTAGAGTAAGATCTGGAAACCTGACTGGGTAGGACAGGACAACATAAAAATTATGGAGTGTGTCAGTAGAGAAGACGCGGTGTTTCCCGAATCCTTGTTGAAACGGGAGAGAAACAGCCTTCCACACAGCACCTTTCATGGAGGGTCTTAAATTTACAGAACCCTTCCTTTCAGGAGACACTATGAGTTGAAAGAAAAATGTTTCAGATGGATGTGGCTGGTGGATACATAGCAGGGTAAGGATGGGCAGGGGGCAGGAATGTCTGGACAGACTCCACCATCCTTCCACAAACACCTCCATCTGCTGCCCGGTTCTGATGCCACTGGCCACAGCTTGGCTCTGAAGTGGTGGCCTCAGGGAATAGCTAGAGGCCACTGTTGAGGCCAACTCAATGGTTATTGAGTGTGGACAGAAGTTTCTATTCTGCTTGATCTTGCAGCCATTCAGTCCCAAAGAAACACAGAGACTTACATTAATTATAAACTATTTGGTTTATTGCTCAGGCTTATTACTAACTAGCTCTTACAAATTAAATTAATTCTTATCTATGTTTAGCCATTTAGGCAGTCTTATTTTGCTTGCCCTGCATCTGGCTGGTGACTGCATCTTTGTCTTTCTTCTTCCCAGAATTCTCAGTCTGGTCACCCCGCCTATATTTCCTGCCTGGCTACTGGCATCAGTGTTTTATTAAACTAATACAAGTGGCATTATTCCACAGCAATTAAGCTCCCAGGCAACCCTCTCAGTGGACTGTTTGATGTGCACACATCTATCTCCCCAGGTGATGGCCAGTGTCTGGATATGCATGGGTCCCTGAGCACCAATGGAGGTCTAGCCACTACTACATCTACACATTCAAAAGCTGTGAATCTGGCCAATAAGAGAGGGTTCCTGGTGTGGAGAGATGGGATTCCAGGGCTAAACATGTTTGTGAGACCTCCCTCACAGAGGTGGGGGTGGGGACAAGAGGAGACTTGGACCCTCTTTCTCCCACAAACCCATGGCATCTCAATGCAAAACTCTAGAACTTCGCGGCTAACACGAGGGCTGTGCCCTCTCTTCTAGAGGAAAGACCAGTTCTTTCACCTCTGTTCCTCAGGCCCTTCCCTCTTATTTCACGCTCCCACCCATGCTCCCTGGCAGCCTTTACCTTTGACTTTCCAGGTCTTTTCTGTCCCATTCTCACTGTGCAGTAGTTCTGAATGAGATCCCCGAGGAGAGGGTGCCATGAAGGGGGCCCAGAAAGTGGATGCCCTTACTAGAGGGCATCCAGGAGTAGACGCTTGTGCACCAGGCTCTGGGTTTATGGGCCCATGTGTGGGTGCCTTCCTACTGCAGCTAGAAGGGGCCAGGGCCAGGAAAAGGCCAAAAGACGGGAGAGAGAGGCTGTGCCCCAGAACAAAGTTGTGTCCTGTACTCAGAACCTAGCACTTGCCCACTACTGAATAAAGGAGTCATGTGTGGAATTGTTCTCACCTGGAACTTCTTCTGAGCTCACTGCAGTGATGACCCTCAGAGTCACAAAGACCAGTAGTAAAGTGGTCATAGTTCACCTGGAAGAGGTAGCAGAGGTGTTATTTGACAGTTGAGGCACAGTAAGGTGGAAGAGATAGCGTGATAGAATTCACACCCAAGACTTTGAAATATCGCACAACAGGAGGCGGCAATGTTTACGCGGTTTTTCCTTTGACAATCCTCTCCTCAGAAACCGTCAAGCCTTTCTTAGCTCAATTCCAAGGTGGCTGGTCCATTGATCCTTCCATCTTCTAGCTAGTGGAGACTCATTCTAATGAATTCCTGTGACAGCTACTGATAGGGGCCTGGTCGGCCGTAGATGCTCAGGTTCACACACTGTTCTCAAGTGTCTGCTGGGGGTTTTGCATCAGACAAAAACTAGAATCTGTAGATTGAGCTAAACCTCCCCTCTGCAGTGTGGATGGGTCACAGTCAACCACCTGAAGATCTGAACAAAAAAGGACCCTCTCCCGAAGGAGAGAGACCTTATCCTTGGTGGCATTCCAGCGGTTTTTCCTCCCTTTGGACTTGACCTGAAGAACGAATCTTTTCTGGGGCTTAGAACATGTGGCACCTCAAACTGAAGAGGAGCAGATAGCTCCCTTCTGGCCTCCTTGCTACTCTCTCTGCAGCTCTGCGGACCCGCAACCTCCACTTACATAATCCTTATTCTCTCTCTCTCTCTCTCTCTCTCTCTCTCTCTCTCTCTCTCTTCCTGACACACAGTCATGCAAGGGATTGTCTTCTGCTGAAAAGGAAATGGCATATAAGGACAATTTGGTCAATGGTGGAGCACATGTATAACAATAAGTTTATCGAGGAGGTGAAAGCTCCCTATTGCCTAGTGACACGGCATTGTCCTGTGCAACACATTTCTCGACTGTCTGTAATGATGCTGATGCAAACAAATTCACCACATGCCAATCATATGAAAGTATGGGAAAATAATTATGTATATGGCACATACTACTTGGCAATGGCAATAAATGACGGTCACAATGTCTTTCCTATATTATACTTTGTGTTATTATTTTGTAAGCATTACTACTTACAAGAAACAATTAATTAAAGCAGTCCACCATGGACTCACTAAGCAGCCTCGGACACTTAGCATTTTCTGTGTATCTTAATTGCATCAAGAGGCCATGTAAACGGCTAGAATGTTTTCTTAGCATGCTTGATACCTAGTAACTCACACATGCACACATGTACACCCAGCAAAAGCCATGATGAATGAATGAACTCTATCACCTAGATATGTTCAAGAACACTAAGGACACAGGAGAGGGAGGAGAGAGTATGGAGGGAGGAGGGAAGAATGAAGATGGGTGGAGAAAAAGATGGGGAGAGGAGAGGAGGGAGGGGAAGAGGTGAGGGAGAGAAAGGGAGGGAGGGAAAGAAGTGGGGGGGAGAGAGTTATTCCATTTGAGAACCCTAATACAACCCTTCAGATGCAGAGCAAGGACAAACTATGCAGCTTCTCTGATGCAATCCTAGTGTGCCACCCACTTCAAATTCAGGAACCTTGTGCATTTTACCAAGGATCGTGCGATTTTAGATAAGATTCAAGGCCCTGGCTAGAACCATGATGACAGCTCTTAAGCAGGCAGTGAGATAAGCAACTCATACCAGGAAGTGAGAACCGAGGACTCCCGTGGCCCTCTTCTGGATCAAATGCAGAGACCGCCACATGCATCGGAAAGTGAAGCTTTCCTGACTGTCATTTATGGACACAGATCGGCTGCAACCACCACTTAAGGGTCTCCGCTGCACCATAAGGACCCCCAACTCCAGCCAGCAAGCATAAACGACTTTATCAAGGCACCAGCTGGAGCACTGGTCTTCAGCCAGCTGCATGTAGAAACCGTCTGGGTGCCATGGTACCACTGCCCTGGAGGGTGCACAGCCATATCACACACACCTGAGACTTGCACTGTGTGACTCTGCACCCCATGTTCAGCAGCCTCGGCATTTACTTGTGGTCTAAGAAGGAGAAAGGAAGACTTGGGGATGGGGCGGTAGGAAGTAGAGGACAGGACAGATGGGGTCTGCAACCATACAGAGCATCCTCAATGGATGCTGGCCCACATACCTCAGTCTCAGGTCTCTCAGAGTCTGACGGTCCAGCAGGTGTCACTCTCTGCTAAGTTACCGCAGGCTGGACTAGGCAAGGGCAGGGATCTGGAGAGCAAGTACCCTTAGGAGCTCAGAGGATGTGGCCAGGGGAGACACTGGCATTCCCATTAAGAACTGCCCAGGGAGGGACAGTCTGGGCCCAGGACAAGGTAATTCTTTCTTGTTGTAGAGTTTGGCATTTTTTTTCGACCATCCATCATCCACCCATGCCCTACATATCTATCACCTGAGAAGTGAAAGGCCCTCCTGTGTGGCTGAGGGCTTAGAGGCACCACCGTTCTGTAGAAAGCCTGGAAAGTTCCATCGTTCTGAGAAATGGTCCCTTGCTTCTCCTTAGGGATTTTCTAACTTTAAAAAACCTCTCATACCACTCGTCGGGTACTTGGAGGGGACACTGAGTTGGAGAGGAGGCTCTTGTTTAAGGTCAGTCGACCAGTCAGGGCTGAGAAACGGTTTCCTGGGGGGTCAAGGAAGATCGGCCTGAGGTGTGTTTGTAGAGGCCTGTTACCTCAGACCCAGACACAAAGCTAGTCTGTTTCTCCCTCACAGCGCCCTTCACTTAGAAGTTTTGTGTATGTTTCGGAGTTGTGTTTCTTCATTTGCTCCCTGAACAAGCTGGACATTGTCTGGTATGCAGTGGTCTGTGGGGCTTGGGCTTGCTCTGTTTTTCTCCCTGGCTTAGACCAGGAAATGTGAAGGAATGAGGCGGGGAGGGAGGGAGGGAGAGAGGGAGGGAGGGAGGGAGGGAGGGAGAGAGTCAGTGCAGAGTGGGCAGCAAAACTAATTTTATTTCTTCTTAAAAACTTTGGGATAGAAATATCGCAATAAATATGCTCTTGTGTTTGTGTGTGTTTTCTCAGTTGTAAAGAAAATAGGGAGAAATTCCATTCTGTCTGGGCTCCAAGCCTCTTTGGGACTCACTGGGTCTTTTATGTGAGGAGGGCTGACTTTGCCAGCCCATGCTCGTTCATGGACAGAGAGACCTTTCTCAACGGGAAGAAAAGTGAAGCAGTGGGAAGGGATGGTATAGGTAGGGCCTTGAGCATGGGGAGGTGAAGAAAACTTGAGATGGACAGCAACTGGGACTCAGAGGCACTGGGGATGGCCCAGCAGAAAGCCCTGGGACCCCTGTGTGCCAGGGATTGGCCTCCTCAGGAGAAAATTGTTTGGAGTCTTAACTAGGAAAAGCAGCAGGCCCCTTGCTGTGGGACAATGGTCTCTCATCCTGTCACTTAAGTTATTTTTAATAAAACGCTGATTGGCCAGTAGCCAGGCAGGAAGTATAGGTGGGGCAACCAGGCAGGAAGTAGAGGCGGGGCAATAAAAATTCTGGGAAGAGGGAAGTTTCAGTCTGCAGTCATGACCCAGATGCAGAGGATGCAAGATATGACTGCCATGCCAAAAAAGGTACCAAGCCACGTGACTAACACAGATAAGAATTATGGGCTAATACAAGTTATAAGATTTAATAAGAAGCCTGAGCTAATAGGCCAATCAGTTTTTAATTAATGTAGACCTCTGTGTGATTTCTTTGGGACTTAATGACTGCTGAAACTGGGCAGGACAGAAAACTCAATCAACAGCCCCTGCTTTTCAGCTCTGTGTGTGTGTGTGTGTGTGTGTGTATCTGTCTGTCTGTCTATCTCTGTCTCTCTCTGTGTATCTATCTGTGTGTACCTCTTGTGTATATATCTATTTGTCTCTGTCTCAGTCTCTGTCTCTTTCTCTGTGTGTATGTCTGTATCTTTCTTGTGTGTCTGTCACTCTGTGTATCTGTCTCTCTGTCTCTTTCTTGTGTGTGTGTGTGTATCTGTCTGTCTGTCTCTCTGTGTATCTGTCTGTATGTACCTCTTGTGTATATATCTATTTGTCTCTGTGTCTCTGTCTCAGTCTCTGTCTCTTTCTCTATGTGTATGTCTGTATCTTTCTTGTGTGTCTGTCACTCTGTGTATCTATGTCTCTCTGTCTCTTTCTTGTGTGTGTGTGTCTGTCTGTTTGTCTCTGTGTGTGTGTGCCTGTATCTTGTGTATCTATATGTTCATCTCTGCCTCTCTCTCTGAGCATTGCATGTGCATGTACATGTGTCTGTGCTCCACAGTTGGAGGCAGGGACTCCATCAGATCATGGACTTGAAGGAGAAGCTCATTCTCTTATCCTGAATTCCTTTTCCAAGTCAAGACTCGGACTCTGGCCCTGTGGGACCGCTTACTGCCTATTAACATAGGACAAGTCCATGCTGTTTCAGAGATGGAATAAGATGTCTAGCCAGCCAGTTCTTCTCATCTGGGTTGAGCACTGTGCCTTTGGCACTGCACACAACACATGCAGGCTTTAGCACTAATAGGCACTCACCAATGCCACTTTCTCCCATCACCCATTTGTTAGTCTGTGTGAACCACTTAGAACCCGTGGATTAGAAGTGATGGAAGGGTTGTGGGAGGGGAGGCTTCCTACCAATGATGAGGACTGGACTAGGTGACTTTCCATAAAGAACAAAACTGTTTTCATTTTAACAGCAACATCCCCACCTTCCAAATGCCAAAGAAATGGGAGACAGAGCTGCTGGGTGATCGCCCTCCTCCTGCATCCCAATCCCACCAATGTTTAAATTTTGTAATGGCCATCTTTTTCCAAACTATTTTCTGTTTCCACAGAACTCAGCTGATCAAATGTCAGTTTTGTTTCTTCAGAAAAGTTTGGGGTTTAGAGTGTGACCTTCTTCCCAAGAGGCCTGTACAGGTAGGTAGCTCAGGCAGGAGGATTTTCATCTCTTCTTGAATGGAGAATCAATGGGAACTTCCAGTTCTACCTCCAATCCCAGTTTAACCAGTGGTCCATTCCAATGCCAATGGCTCCCACCATCCACTCCACATAAGACCCAGGACACAACTTCAGAGATCTGGTGTACTCCCTCAGAGAATTGGTGTGTTCCCTCAGAGATCTGGGGTGTTCCCTCCGGGATCTGGTGTGCCCGCTCAGAGATCTGGTTGCTCCCTCAGGGATCTTTGATGCTCCCCCAGATATCTTGTATACTTCCTTAGAGATTAGGTGTGCTCCCTCAGAGATCTCGTATGCACCCTCATAGATCTATAGTGCTCCCTCAGATCTCTATAGCACTCACTGAGGGATCAAGTGTGCTCCCTCAGAGATCTTATTTGCTCCCTCAGAGATCTTGTGAGCTCCCTCAGAGATCTTGTATGCTCCCTCAAGGATCAGATGTGCTCCCTACCTGCACACAGTTCTCCTGTGCACAGCCTCAGTCCTTCCTTCTGTAGCTCCCAGACCTCTTTCCTCCTCAGAGCCACAGAAGGACAGAGCTGGGATTAACTGTCGTGAACTTCAAACCCAAGGCATTAATTTTACAGTTGACAAAGCCAAGGCTCAAAGAGGTTCCGTATTTTCCTGAGACCCACACAGCATCGTTTCTCACTTCCACCTCCAGTGGCAGTCACATCCCCACCTTGTACTTGGGTGTTATGGGAGTGTTTACACTATGGTACTCAGCAAGCACCCATGAGGCAAGAGCACTCATGTTTCCTGAGAGTAGATTTGCCAGCAAGCTGGAAATAGCTTATGCTAAACAGAAAAGGCATATGGGAGAAAGACAACAGGCGCTTTTCTTTTTCCATCCACTGAAACCTTACTCTCTATCTCTTCCTCCACCCTATGTATTTTCTAGCCCTGAAGGTCTGGGCTACCTTCATCTCCATACCCACTGGAGTCTAACTTCTGGTAGACTGATTTCGGGATGCATGCCCCTCACCTTCTCTGGCCCTAGAAGCTCCCTCTTCCTGCACAGAACCTTTTCTGTCAGTAGAACCTGCCCTGTGAGTCGGCCTCTCAGCTACACCTGCACCCACAGTGTCCTCGGCACTTCGATTTCTCCCCTGATTTCACACGTGCTAGCTTTGCCTCACCATGCAGAACACGACCTTCTTAAGTCTCAAATTCAACACTCCTGGGCAGTGTTAACTCGCATGGGACCTGGCACGGCACAGAACAGTATGTAACATCTCACTGAATGGAGGAGTGGACAGTGGATTTGGCAGCTGTCACCTGCCCATGCATGAGACCTACCCTGAGGTCTGTGCATGACAGTAGTGGAATGTGCTGTTGACACTGGAATTTCTAATATTGCATGAGGAAGGGCCATGTGGCAGAGGGGTCCCAACCGTAGTGGTTCATTTCCCGTATATCTCGAACAGACATGGTGGGATGGCAGTTGAAAGGAGAGACAGAAAGCAGATTTCATATCTCAGTTCTGTCTTACCTCACTGAGGGACACACAGAAGAACTGTTTATAGTCTTTGTATATGCAAGTCGGAGACATCATACACACACACACACACACACACACACATTAAGTTAATGTTACTTTTCTTGTCTGCCCTCCTTTCTTCTCCCACTCTTCCCTTTCGCTCCTTCCTTCCTTTCTTCCCTTCTCACCCAGTTTATTGCATGATCTATTACTACTGAAACATCCCAAGTCCAACTCCTCATCTGCACCCACTTTCTGGCTATTTAAGTGAGTCCTCTGGCAAAGGTATCAGTGGTTCCAAGTGGGGTGGGACCATGGCAGATAAACCATCACCCAGAGAAACTCTGGGCTGAGAGGGGCGGTAAAGTTGAGGGAGGCACTTTGCTCCCCTAAGAGTAGCTATAAGCTATAAGGCTATGGGTCAGGCAAACATGAACCTAGAGATAATAGACATGGATAAGGGGCTCTGAGCCCTAACCTGGACCCTGACCAAGATGGACTTTGAGCATCCAACTTTTCTTTCTTTCTTTCTTTCTTTCTTTCTTTCTTTCTTTCTTTCTTTCTTTCTTTCTTCCTTCCTTCCTTCCTTCCTTCCTTCCTCCCTCCCTCCTCCCTCCCCCCTCTCTTTCTTTCTTTGACAGGATCTCATGTAGCACAGGTTGGCCCTGGACTCACTATGTAGTTGAGGATAGCCTTGAACTTCTGATGCTCTTGCCTTTTACTCCTGAGTGCTGGATTTAGAGGCCTGCACCTCCATGCTCAATTTATAGGGTGCCAGGGATTGAATCCAGGGCCTTGTGCATTCTAGACAAGCACTCTATCAACTAAGCTACATCCCCACCAAAACCTCAAATTTCCCATTTTGGAAATGGAAGACTCAGTCTTGGCATCTCTGAGATTAGTTACACACTAACTCCATGCAGTCTCAGTGGCCTTTGACATCTAGGGACAGTGTAAATTTCATGCCTCCCTTTTATGAACTTCTTTTTGATTAGAGGCTTCCTCACACTTGCCTGCTCTGTTCCAACAGCCAGGCTGTAGACAAGCACATCCTCTGGTAGAATTCCACACATGTGGAAAGATGCTGTACTGAGGGAGGAGGGGAATAGGGTACTGAAGGCATGAGGGTCCTGTCATTTCTAAGGAATAAGAGGGCATGTAGGGGGTGAGAGCGAAGGCAAGAGCCAGACTCAGGTGGCACAACTGGGCAAAAAGAGAACAAGATATGGAGGAGTGACTCCTGACTGGGCGTCTGTGGTTGTAGCTCTATGTGAATGTGGCGTGGCCTTGGATCCTCTTCAAGCTCTGCTTGACTTTGATCTGGCTTATTCCCAACCTCCTTTCTGCAACACAGCTCTGCCAGTGCACAACATGCTTCCCTCAGCTCCATGCCTGACTTAGTCTGGCTCTCTTTTGAGGCCCAGCATAAACGTCACCCCTGGAAGACACGACTTCATCCCTAGAGGATATCCTCAGGACTTCACCCCTGAAGATGTCCTAAGGACTTTGACTGAAAACAGCCTCCTCTGCCCATACTTTTTCCTTTCCCTCCTTGTGGTGCTAATGATGGAAGCTATGGCCTCCTGTGATGGCCAAGTGCTTTACACCATGCTTCATCCTCAGCTCATTTTCACTTTTTATTTTGAGACAGAGTCTTGCTAAGTTGCCCAGGCTAGCCTTGAACTCAATGGGTGGTCCATGCAGGTCTTGAGCTTGTGATCTTCCTGCTCCAGCCTCCCAACTATCTGTGATTACAGGCCTACACAACTAGGCTTGGCTGCTCTTTGCCATTTCGTATGTTAAAACCAATTGATGAATGGACACATTCTGGCAGGTGGCTTCTCGCTCAGAGATGCTTTAATCTATGAGGTGGACTGCTTACAGGGCCTGAGGGGGTGATTCTAAGGGATGATTTTCAAGTGGTTTGGGGATGCCGTACTGTGCAATTTTAAGAGTGTGGCACTGGAGTCAGAGAGATCTTGTTAAGTCACAGTCGTGACACACAGGAACACACAATGCTGGTGCAATTATTTAGTCTCCTTGGGCTGGGCTTCCTGCATCTACAGAGCTGATATGACAGGATCGATTGCACAATGCAGGACTGCTGCAAGAATCTAATGAGCGATGCTGTATGGCCTTCAGTGGATGCGTCTCCTTGAATCTTAGTGTCTTATCTGATCTGATTGGATTCTCCCTCATTGAGGACAGAGGACCCCTACATCACTCCCTACCTCCATCGTGGTATCTAACCTAGTGTCCTGCATTGGCTACCTACCATGGGCCTTGAACCTTAGGCCTCTGAACCTAGGAAGCTCTCACCCAATGTGTGTTAGTTTAAGTGGGATACATGCCTAGTTTTAATTTAAAGGATTGTCCCAAGTGCACGGCCATGACCGTCAGTAACAGCAGGTAATGAGACCGCCCCTCCTAGTTACTTTACTGAAGGCTCTGACATGTGCTCAGACTGGGTAAAGGATGTAGCTTCAGGCAAGACTGCAGACCACAAATTAGGAGCCAAAAGCTGCCACCTCTGTCTTCAGTTATGTAGGGATCTCAGTAGCTCTCATGACTTCCCTGGTCACTGAGGGCAGCCACCTGTTTTCCATCCTCAGGGAATAGGGAACATTTTACAGCAAGAATGAACCTACACGATGGCTTCATGAACTGTCTAAAGAGCTACAAAGGGCCTGCTGTGCTGCAGGAATTGTGTTCTTAGCTGTACCAAGACTTTCTCATCCTTAAGGCCACTTCCCAAGACAGGCATGGTGGTGCATGCTTGAAACCCCAGAATTTGATAGACAGTTAAGATCATGAGTTCAAGGTTATCCTTGGCTACACAGTGAGATGTAGGACAGCCTGGGCTCCATGAGACTCTCACAAGACAAACAAAACCCAAACAGACAAAGCACCTTGCAAAAGATAAATATTGCTATTCTCTATAAAATATTGTGGAATTGAAGATTTGTTTAGTTATATTAAGAAGTGTTGCATTTGTTTGTGTTGCTATAATTGCTTCACTATGTAGAGGCGTGTTGCTTTTGTTTATGCTACATTTGTCTAGCTATGCAAAGATGTGTTGCTCTTTCACCTTGCCTGCCAAAGGCACCTGGTTGGTTAAATCGAAAGATGCATGGCCAATAGCTAGGCAGGGGAGGGATAGGCAGGGCTGGAAGGCAGAGAGAAAAGAGGAGCCAGCAGTCAACCAGCTGGCCGCAAGCCAGCCAGACATGGAGGAAGCAGGAAAGCAGGATGGACAGTATACAGAGATGAGGTAAACAAGTCTTGGGGCAGCACATAGATGAATAGAAATGGGTTAATTTAAGTTAAAGAAAAAAAACTAGCTAGAAATAAGCCTAAGCTAAGGCCAAGAGTTCATAAATAATAATAAATCTCATGTCATGATTTGGGGGCTGGTGGCCCATGAAAACTTGGTTACAATAAATGGTTGATAGATGCTCAGAGAGGCTAATTGACTTTCTCAGACCTCACAGGTTGTAAGTGGCCGGGCTTGGTCTGAAGTACAGATCTCACAGCTACAACAGATTCCTTCAGCATTCCCAGACCCTCTGCATTTGTCAGTCTTGCTCACTCATTATTCATTCAGCGAACAGATTTCAACCAATGAGGAGAGAGAGGAATATCAGAGTTAGAGGTTAGGGGCTTCCAGGTAAGACGGCAGATTAGAGACTGCCTCTTTGTGATCCAGCGAAGGAGAGAATCAGAATCAGGAAACACAGACTATATCCTGAAAAGAGAAACAGGAGAGCCCAACAATCCACAAAAGAAATGAAAGGAAGCCAGGAAAGGGTAGGACAAGGAAGGTGTGCAGTACGGAGAAGTGAGTGACTGTATGCTTCGTTAGCTTATAAAACAGAGCAATCAATATGAATTCTAGTTTGCCCTGGGGCTGGAGGGTGCAGGATTAGGGGAGCCTGTTGTTGTTGCTGCTGCCCCCAGTCTGTAGAAGGCAGCTGGCAAGCTGGATTCCCAACTCACTCTGGGACCTTGTACTCATACAGAGGGCTCTTGCTGGACTCTGAGTCCTCTCTTTCCCAGCATTGAACTGCAAGTCAGAAGTCCGCTGTAGGACCGGATCTACCATCCATCCTAATATGGTGGCTTCTGCCACCCTTCACCAGGCCGATTGCACAAGAGTTATGAGGTAGATGGGCAGCATCCAAAGCAATAGCTCTCTAGCTGGGCCACAGGCAGGCCTTGTTTCCTTCCTTCTAGGGGCTGTCAACATGGTTGCGGATGCTTTGCTTGTGGAGGTGAGAGGAAGCACAATGGAATGCTGGCAGGAGAAGACCTTAAATACTTTGGAAGACAGCACTGACTTCTCTCGGTTCCCTCTACCCCACAGATTCATGTGACAATGGTGATATTGCTCGATTCGGCTCCATTGTGATCACTATTATGATCACGTGTGGGGTACCCCTAATCTATAGCATCATGTGTGAGGTACCCCAATCTATAAGCATCACATGTGGGGTACCCTTAATCTATAGCATCACATGTGGGGTACCCCTAATCTATATTATCATGTGTGGGGTACCCCAGTCTATAGCATCACATATGGGGTACCTCTAATCTATAACATCACATGTAGGGTACCCCTAATCTATAGCATCACTTATGGGGTACCTCTAATCTATAACATCACATGTAGGGTACCCCTAATCTATAACATCACATGTAGGGTACCCCTAATCTATAGCATCACATGTGGGGTACCTTTAATCTATAGCATCACATGTGGGGTACCTCTAAACTGAAGAATCCAGAAAGCCTCCTCCAAAACAGAGCATCAGCACACGCCCCCCCCCCACGTCAAATTTCTCACCATGGAACTTTGTCCATGCCCCAAATCACCTTCAGACTATGAATGGGGTGGAGATGAAACAAATGAATTTATTGTTTAGATTTAAGACCCATTTTCTAGACACCTCGTTATGCATATGCAAATATTCCAAACAACAAAAACAACAACACAACCAAAACAAAACCCAAGACTAGATCTCAAGGGATAGTCCACCTGTATCATCATTTCAAATTGTCTTTTTTTGTTTTTTTAATTGTCTATTTCTCTTACTGGCATTATGCTCTATGAAGGAGGAAGCTGCTTTATTCCAAGTGTCTAGAACAGTGTTTGGCATACTGGGGAAGCTCGGTATTTGTTGACTGAATGAATGATTCTTCTGAGTTCATTCTGGGAATGCAAGCAGTGCGGAGCTTAAGGATGGTGGTTACAGCAGTGTCACCTGCATCCCTTGCCCTGGGGGGCTTCCAGAAGTCTGGAGGAGCAGATGCCTCCAGGGACAAAGCAGCATTGAGAACTGGGCTCTGTCCTGACTAAGGTCGCCTTTCTGAGGAGTAGGAGGCCACATCTAGGCACTGGGCAGGAGAACGTCACAAGGATTGGGTGCTGGAGCCACGGCTATCATCATTTTTATGACTCCCCAGTGAATGCCTGGAGAAAAGGGGGCACTGACTTGACTAGTTAGCCTCCCCCCACTGTTACCACCTGCCCTGTGCTCACTTTCAGAGTTCTTGGAATTTCCTGCTGAATTGGAGGAGCTCTGGTCTCTGGTTCTGGCTCCTGGCTCATACACCCAGGGCCTCAGCTCTGCCCTGCTCTTCTGCAGAAAGGACCCCAGTTCTTGTGATCAACCTCTTCCTGTCTCAGCCTTCCACACCAGCCCGGGGGACTCGGGCATTTCTTCTGCATTAATTTCAGACGTTGTGTAAATATCAGACTTGGGTCTTTGGAAAAGAGCGTCCCTCAGCTCAACTTTCCAGCAGGAGCAAGCACCTTTCCAGGGGCAGGGAGGGATCTTGGGCCCAGAGCTGAGTTCCTGCTACTCAGTGCTCACTGCCAATAGCAGGACTAGGAGATGTTGGGGGCAGGGACCCAGAGTGACGAACCCTCGATGGTGGCCTTTCTGGGTGGCAGTTACGCTCACACTTTCAAAACCATCTTTAATAAAGATGAATGAAAGCTGAGGGGCCTGGTGCCTGCCTGGAAGAAGCTGCCATCAGATGCGTGTGGGGACAGCCAAGCTCCTAGAAAAGCAGAGGCCATGTGCTGGGGATGCAGCTAAAAGAACTGGCCAATCAGCCCAGTTCCTTAAGCCTTGGGACAGATGTGCAGAATCGTGTTTAGTTTAGGAATCCATATTGGGGGGGCGGTAGGAGAGGGAGGTGGGTTATGTGGACTCAAATTGCATTCCTTAGACCCCGATGCACCTCTGAGTTTGGATGCTGTAAAGGAATTCACAGGGAACATGCGTTGAGCTCCTTTTGGGTCCTATTTTCCTTTGAGAGCTGATGGGAGTTATGGGCAAAGTTCTTAGGATATAGTGCCCATGCTCGTGGGAGTTTGTGGGGCTGATCAGGGTATCACAGAGTGACCCCTCTGAGCAGTAGGGAACTGACTCTATCTAAGACAAAGTTTAACTCTTGCTCTCAGCTCCCAGGAGGTGAGCTCTGAGTTCTTAGACTCAGCCTGAGCCCGGTGTGGTGGTACGTGTCTTTAATCCTAGCACTTGGGAGAAAGAGGTGGGATGATCTCCGTGAGTTTGAAGCCAGGCTGGTCTACAGAGCAAGTTTTAGGACAGCCAGAGCTACACTGAGAAAACCTGACTCAACAAAACAAACAACCGAAACCTGAAACAACAAATTACCCTGCCTCATAAGAGAGACTGTTTCCCTGGGGGTCTTGGACCAGGGTGGGCAGTCTACATTAATGGTGGGGATTTGTGTTGGAGCTCTTGTGCCATCAGCTTGACTTCCGGCAGGATTGGAGGCTGAGGTCAGCCACTTCTACGTGACCAATCCCACCAAAAATCCTGGATTCTTCCCCGATCCACCAGTCACATCATGTCCGATCTAGTGACAATGGGCAGGACCTCTGTATCCTGTGCTGGCCCTGCAGTGTCACTGCTGTCTGTTCTCGGAAGAGCTTGCTTGTGTATCAGGGATAGCTAGCTGCCTTTTGTTCAGAAAGTGCCAAGCCCTTCTTGGTTTTCTTTGCTCCCTTCCTTTCTCTTTGCTTTATCAGGCATCCATCCTCCGCAAACTTCCAGTACAGGGGTCCAAAGCTCCACTGATGGATCAGTATGTAGCATAAGGTTGGAAACAACACTAGGTTGGGTCTTAAAGAGCCTCCCTTAAAGGACTTAATGGCATTGGTGGTGGGAAGGCGCCGAGTTTTGGGAATGACACAGTGCCAGGTGTGGGCAGAGAGGCTAACACAGCCAGGATAGGATACCATTTTTGCCAGGTAGCCTCTCCTACATGAAGTCTCCAAAGAACTGTTGTCATGATCAAGTTCACCATTGGTCTCAATCACAGAAGGAGCATAAGCTGCCCAGAGCATTTGTTTGACTCTGCAAGGAGATTGTACTGGGGGTGGGGGAGGGGGCAGGCACTGGATCGTACTCATCCTTGGCCATTCCTCCTTCATGGGCATGAGCCCAACTCTGCCCTCAGGGTGTCCCTAGATGGTGGCTGGGCCCCATGTTGGGGTGGTAACCAATGGAGCCTGAATAGAAAGTAATCTTGGGAGAGGCTCACCGTCATCAGTTCTATGTTAGAATCTATAGAGGGTTTCTGAGGGGGTGACTGACCTCACCTCCCATAGCCAAGGAGCAGCAGAATCAGAATATAAATCAGATGATTCTGATGCCATAGAGGGATTAAACATGCTAGCAAGTTCCCT
>JAQHUG010000250.1:2453784-2473126 GCA_028555095.1 Dicrostonyx torquatus | reverse complement strand
TTAGCACATAAGAACACTGGCTGTTCTTCCAGAGGACCTGGGTTTGTTTCTAGCAATAACACTATGACTCACAACCATCTTTAACTTCAGTTTTAGGGGATCGGATGCCCTCTTCTGGCCTCCACTGGCACCAGGCACAATGTGGTACACAGACATACATGCAGGTGATCTACCCATACACATAGAACAAAAAAAAATTGATAACAAAACAATGAATTATGTTGGGGCAGAATGTTCTCACAGCCTGTGTTCCATCCCTAGCACCACCAAAGCGGGTGGGACCACAAATTAAGAGATACACATAGAAAGCCTGCTGTTGGGTTCTCAGATCAGTTCTGTTTCAAAGTTGGAGGACCAGGATAACTCTAGCTGCAGAGTAGGGAAGGCTAGAGCTCTTAAAGGGGTGGAGCTTATCTCTGAGTCCCTCACAGAACACCCTGAAATCAGGGCTTTAAGCAGAACAGTCAGTGAAGAGCTACAAGTGCTCACAAACTATCTCCTCCTTTCTTCTCCCCTTTCCAGCTGTCCCCAGTAAGTCCCCATCCTCGGGTTGGTCTGTCCTGACTGTGTGATGGCTGTCAGGATTATAATGTCCAAGAACCTCTCAGTGGAACGTCAGATTGGCTGCTTGCTCCTTACTGCTGCCTCTGTCTCTTAAAAGGTGTTTCATTCCTGAGATTGGGCTCACAGGCACATCTAACTTTTCTTTCCCTTTATCTTATTTTGAGACAGAGGTTCAGGCAACTCAGGCTTGTCTAGGTCTCAAATGTAACTGATAATGGCCCTGAACTTCTAATTCCCTGTCTTGACCTCTCAGGTAGTGGGGCCACAGGTGTGAACCTCCACACCTGACCTGTGTGGTACTGGGGATTAAACCCAGTGCTTTTTGTATTCTAGGCAAGAACTCTGCCAACTGAACTATATCCCTAGTCCTGCTTGTTTTTTTTTTAAAAAGACCTCCCAAATTGTGTTAAAATATACATATTATAAAATGTATCATTTTAACCACTTTAAGGATACAAGTTAATAGCCTCAAGTAGCCATCCTGTTGAGTTCCCATTAGCTCCATTCATCTCCTGGACCATTTTCTTCTTACAGAACTAGAGGTCTGTATTGATTAAACAGCCACCCATATTTTCCCTCCTCCCAGCTCCTGGCAGGCATCCTTTACTTTCTGTCTCTGCGAATTTGACTCCTGCCTCTCTTCCTACAGAGGGAAACTAATAGCTCCCCCAACACAGTTTCTAGATCTCCTCCCATCCTATCTGAGTTGAACAGCTTTCTTGTCTTCTGGAGTCCCTTATATATCCAAGGAAGACACCCTGTTCCCCGTGAACAGGGTCTTCTCAGGTGCCACACCGCCAGCAGCATCCACAGCAGGGGACATCTCACACGTTCCACAGAGAGCTGTTTTTGTGGATGTCAGCTCCAAAGCATCATAGAAAGCAGAGGAGAGGTTGATCAAAAATTTCCCTCAGAACTCCCCGAGGCCATGTGCCACATCGGGGACCCCCAAGCTGTCTGCTAAGGAGTCCAGCATAACCCATCTGTTTTCCATGGTGATGTCAGGCTATTGATTTTCTATCTGAGCAGCATATTAATTAGTTTTGTTTAAGGGTCATGTGGTATGAGAGATACTTAACATTCAGCACCGGATGCTCACACACAGGACAAGGGAACCAGGATCAATTCAGAGCAATAAGTTCAGGTCTCTGGCTTATGGCGACACACACCATGTGTGTCTCTTAATTTGTGGCCCCATCCCTTTTGGTGGTGTTAGGGATGGAACACAGGCTGGGAGAGCATTCTGCCCCAACATAACTCATCATTATTTTCTTTAATTTTTATTTTATTCTATGTGTATGGGTATTTGGCCCACATGCCCACTGAGAGGAGCCCCTGCAGACCTCAATGATACGAAACTGTACTTCCGTTGAGACTCGGATCAATTTGGAATGAATGGGGGCCGCTGTTTTTTTTTTTTCCTTGGTGGAAAAATTCACTGGTGGTTGTGGTATCCACAGCAGGACTTGGGCAAAGAGCTAGGACTCCCTTCACCATGCTGCCGAGGAGAATTCCCGACAGATGGTCTCTCACCTACACCGCCACGCCAGCTCCTGAGGACAAGGAAAACTTCCTATTCCTCTCATCGTGTCCCCTACTGTGACAGAAAGGAGTTTGGTGTAAAAAATACTCAAGTTTAGAAACAGCATGTAAACATGTTCACCCCAAGAAGCAAGCCACACAATAATGTGTAGGACATAGCCTCATTTTATTCTTATGCACATTCATGGGAAAGAAAAAAATAGAAATGTGACATTGGTTATCTCGGGTGGAAAGTTTAGAGTAGATTTCATTTTTTCACTCCAGTGTTTATCTTTCTCAAACTTTCTGCACTAGTTTTGTCTGGGAAAAGAATTTCTATAAATAACATAAAAAATTAAATTTAAATCTGCCTTTAATTCACTATAATCACAGGAAGAAACCAATTCTGGACCTGGAAGGCAATTAGGAGGATAGGAATTTGTGTCAAAACCAATGGACTCCTCAGTGACCATGTTGGCAGCCAACTGGGGACCGTAGGGGAAGGAGTGTCCTGATGGGTTAGAAAATACATACTCTCTGTGTTAAAACTCTTGGAATTCTGGACTGAGAGATAGCTTAGTTGGTCAAGCACTTGTTGGCACAAGCATGGTAACTTAAATTCAAGCCCCAGAACCCACTTTTAAAAAGCCAGGTATGGTGGCACATGCTTGCAATCCCAGTGCTGGGGAGATGGAGCCAGGTAAATCCCTGGGGCTAAGTGTAGCTGAACCTGTGAGCTCCAGGCCAATGAGAGACCGACCCTATTTTAAATAACAAGTTGGCAGGCAACTGAGGAATGAGATCTAGAGCTGACCTCTGGGATCCAGACGAGCATGTACCTCTCTCTCTCTCCCTCCCCCCCCTCTCCACGAGGGTGGCAATATGCACATGGAGATATCATTTCACATCACAGGGAGGTATTTCTGTCCTTGCTCAGTCTTCAATGAACATTAAAGTATGAAACTTGTCTCCCTAGATAGAGCTTCCTCTAGCTATCTGGACTTAAAGGTCTAAATCATAGTAGTTAATCAATCAAGAATTGTTACATGCTGACTGGTGTATCCCCCCCCACAAGCATATTGAAATTCTCTTCTTTATATGACTGTGAGTTAAATAAGAAACAGGACTTTTGCAGGTGTGATTAAGTTCAGATGAGGTCATAGGGATGGAGCAATATGACTGATGTCCTTATAAGGGGAAGGGGGGACATCCAGACACTGGGGTGACACCAGGTGGAGACACTGGAGCCAGAGCCAAGAGCAGTGGTGTAGCAGACATACAAGGGATGCCGTGGGCCCTTGAGCTCGGAAGGGCACTGGGGGGCTTTGATTCCAGGTTCTAGAAGGAGCATGTCCATTCTTGACACTTTGATTTAGGGCATCTAGCTCTCAGAACTATGAGATGATAAATTGCTGTTGTTTAAACTGCCCAACTTTGTGGCACACTGTTACGCAACCCTAGAGAATGAACAGGAGGAACCACTTTTGATCACATTGCTGTGACTGATTTTGATTTAAACCTTTTCTTGTAGAGGGGCTACCTACTCTGTTCTTATTCTAAGATGGGTAAGCTGTTTTAAGAGCCTGAGTGAGCAAGAAAGCAGTTCAGCTTGGGCCATTGGAGACAGTTGCGATACCAAGAACAGCAGCTGGAGCTTGGAGAGCATCTGCTCTGCAGAGTGCAGAGTACCATGGCTTAGTTGCATCACCTCATTTCACCCTACTCAACCTCGGGGATGAGTGATTACACGCACTACAAAGATAAGGATCTGGGGGACAGAGTGATGAACCAACACTACCGGTGGAGGCCATGCTAGGCTTGGAACCTCTTCGCCCCACTCATGTTTGGATGACAGTGGCCTCAAGGATTCTTTTGTGAGCTCATCAGGAAGGGAGCTACCAACAAAACTAGAATCTCTGTCTCAACTGAAAGATGACAAGATGGTGCTGTGGTTCCAGAAGGACGCCAGGGGTGGAGCCTGGAAACAGATACAGATGAAGCTGGAGGAGGACCATGGGCATCCCCTAATAAAGACAGTGAGAAACGAGAACTTAGCTGTCTATGGAATCATCCACGCTGAACTCACAGGGGCTGGAGAATCATGCCCTGTCTCCTTCTTGGTCTTATAGTACCTGGCGTGCTTCCTAGGGACCCTGAGCTCACAAGATGGGAAAACTATCAGAGGAAAGATGATTCACAGCACATGTGGAGTTGTTAGGGGACAGAGCCTGAGCACCAGAGGGGGTAACAGTGGAAAAGTCTGAATGACCCCTTAAGGAGCTGCTCCCTATGTTGCTTAGGAGCTGCTAAGGGAAGACTGCTGGAGTATGGATGTGGCCACCCTTTTCTTCTTTGGGTCATTGGTAACCCACCCTGATGGTAGAACATGGCCCAGGTGGCTGTGCATTGGTGACCCCCACTGATGGCAGAACATAGCCCAGGTCACTACGTGAAGTCCCCTGAGCTCTGGCTAGGCTGGGGAAACATTCTTTTCTGGTCCCAGTTTTCTTAACTATTGCAAGAATAGAATACAGCTTAGTACTGTTTTTTCAAAAGACAGAAAATTGGGGTGGTCCTGATAGGGTCTGATAGAAGGATTCCCCAAATTTTTGACTCTACCCCTCTTTCTGAAGCTCTGTGACTCATGTGGGGGTGTCCTAGACCTACTCCACTGCAGACTCCCTGGAGCACAGTTTGAAAGGCACTGGGCTGAGGCTGTTTGTCCATCATATGACAGGGCTGTAGCAGGGGACAGAGTCATCAAAGAAACTTGCGAACAGTGATCAACTAGCCACAAAAGCCACAGCCAGGTAGCCAGGGCAGAGGAGCAGGAGTATTTGTCTTCTTTGGATGGGGTGACCAAAATGAAAGTGACATGTGAACCTGAATAACCAAGTGGGAAGAACACGTAGGCTGCAGAACAGAGAGGGTAGAGCCCAGTGGCCAGCGGGGTATGGGGAAATGAGACCGAGTGGGCATGTCTGGTTTTTTTTTTGGTTATATTGTTATTACTATTATTATTATTATTATTTTTCATTATTTGAGATGAGTTTTCTATGTGTAACAGTCCTGGCCTGGAACTCTTTGTGGATCAGGGTGGCCTTGAACTCACAGAGACCCACTTGCCTCTGTCTCCCGAGTGCTGGGATGAAAGGCATGTGCCATCATGCCAGGCTCCCATGGTCATGTCTTTACACCAGCTCCTGAGGGCCCTCGGGTTCCAGAAGAGAACTGGACCTAACAGCATGTGTGACAGGCCCGCTCTCAGGTCCTTTGGGAGTTTCTGCTATGCAGCGCTGAGAAGTGTTATATAGATGGCCTTGATTGATTGATTGCTGCATACATCTCAAGATGGATCATTCCACACAGGGCTTTGGGTGACTAAGGAACCAGGGGCATCAGTCACCCCTTTCCAGCCATCACCTGTGGCCAGAGCCTTCCTAGTTTGGCTTCTGGTAGACCAGGAGTCCCCAAGTACTTGAGATGCTAGGTGGAGCTCCCAAGAGGAGGACGGTGGGAAGGCTAGGTCAAAGTCTACCAATCTCAGGCCATAACCCAGTGCCAAGATTTTCCTTGGTAATAGCCCTGCCCATCCTTACCCCAGCCAGAGTCAACACTCCTGTCCCCAGGAATGGCGGTGAAGGCCACAATAAGCAACCATATTAAGATCTTAGAGGTATGGAGGACTCTACTAGAATATCCAAAGAAGCTACAGAAGCCAGTGTGGGTTGGTTTGGGGGAACTGAGTGGGTATCCCAGAGTGAAGCTATTGTAGAGGAGGCAGATGTCTTGAGATGCAGTAAAGGAGCTCCTGGCTGAGCCCTCTGGGCCTGGATGATGCCGATCCGATGGATGGGGTGATAAAGGCAAGTGCTAACCAGGACACGTCCTTACTGGGCTGCAGAGGCACTGCTCACCTCCTAGGGATGCTGGCCACAGACATGTGGCCTCTGCTGTCACCCAAGAGGGAAATGGAGCATACGGGGTTCAGCCTCAGTTATGAGGCTTGGAGTGAGCTCAGTCCTGCAGCAGGGACTGGCCCGAGGCTCCCTCATCCCACCCCACCCCCACCCCAAACACACAGAATGCTCTTTAGATCCAGAAAGCAACAGCAGCAAATAGGAGCCCAAAGGAGTGTGTACCCCCACAGGCCTTCGAATGGAAGGTAACTGGTGTAAAAAAGAGGCTGAACCCAGCGCACAGCAGGGTGGAGAGGGCTTCTGGTCAGGGATAGTAGGAGACTGAGGGGTTCTATTTGGTTTTGCTTTTGAGAAGGGGTCTTATGTAGCCTAGGTGACCTCACTATGTGACCAGGGATGATCTTGAAGTTCTAGTCCTCTGACTCTGATGGACTGGGATTGCAGGCGTGCACTAACGCACACCCAGGGCAAGCTAAGCAAGCACTCTGCCAACTGAGCTTCTGTATCAGCCGCCAGAGACCGAGGATTCTTAGGCAATCTTCCGGGCCTGCCTCTTCCCTGGTCTGCCCTTTGGGTTCAGTGCAGCAGCCTTTCTTGCCACAGAGATGCCAGATCAGCATCTTTCTAGACTGAGTCCCTCAATCTGCTGGAAGGAGAAAGAGCTTCCAGTTGGTCACATTCTGCCTGAGAGACTTGAAGGAGATTCCAGGCCACTGGTACCAAGAGAAGTCTGGTGGGAAGGGGACCTGCTTAATTTCTGAATTTCCCTAAGAGATGACACTTTTTAAAACAAAATAAAACAAAAAAACATTTTGCCTATTGTCTGTGAGGCATATTTTGTAGAAGCCATTTTGGGGAAACATCTGTCTCACCCCAAGGGACAAAAGGATTTATTTAAACCAAAGGCAAGACCAGCTGTGTTCTGGAAGCAAGGCCCTGTCTCGGGCATCAGGGAGAGAGCGGAGGAAGCATCTGCCCTTCCCCTGCAGAGGAGAACTGCGGCATCAGCCACTGGGCTCTCAGTGAGAGGCTCAGAAAGGACGTTGAAAATCAGATCTCTGTCACCGCCTCTCCTCCCACAGAGGAGGCTGACTCCATCTATGGTGTGCAGCGGCTCCTTAGACGGTTCTAATTCCCACACTGAAAGCTATTTTTCTCTCTACCATAGTTCCCTTCGGTCAAGTTGGACAGCATTCTCCAGCTCGTAGAGTCACCCTGAGGTCTAGCTGTCCCCTCAGCCATCCACAATAGAGGGAGAGGTGGCAAGGCCTGGAAGTGAGGCAGCTCTGGCTTGGGAGGTGAAGGGTGGGGGTGGGGTGACAAGATGAAGAGTGTGAGCCCTCTTCCATAGGACTGGGGTGGAGGCTGGGACCAGGAAGAGATGCACTCTAAGGTAGGGAAGAGCCTGGGATGCCCTCCTGGACCGTTCTCTTATACATGACTTTATTCCTTAGTGTGACCCTGGAGGCAACCAGTTAGGATGTAGAGGCTAGAGCCAGGAGGTGAGTCAAGATGGATGATGGTGGGTGGTCCCTGGACTGTCTGCGGTTAGGCTCTTCACACTTGTTGTGTTTTTGAGACAGGGACTCACACAACCCAAGCTGTTCTCAGATTTATGTAGCGGAGGAAGATCTTTAACTTCTGACCCTCTTGCTTCTTCCTCTTGAGGCCTTGGGTTACAGGCATGCATCGCCATACTCAGTGGAACCCAGGGCATTGAGCACGCCAGGCAAGCACTCGGGTAATCCAGCTACATTTTTTTTTTTTAAAGGCAAGGTCTTGCTTCCTAGACCAGGCTGACTTCAAACTCGAGATCCTTTTGGGCTTAGAGTCTTGGGAGCTGGGACTGTAGGCCTGTGTCACCACAACCAGTTATGACTGAGCTCTGATTGGATGAAACAGTTCTTCTAGGATGTCCTCCCCGCCCCCACTGCTTTTCAAGTGGCTTGGGGAATGAACGGAGAGGATTCAGATGTCTGCTTGAAGCTGAGACGGTGCCAAGAGCAGCTCCCTTCATTCATGTGCCCCCTTCCACCTCCGTGCCAGCTTAATTAAGAAGGAGATGTGGCGAAAACTGAAACCCTCTCTGCTTTATTGTCTTACGGCCCTATAAAATGCAGTTCAGGGACACTGGGTGAACTACCAAAATTCATTCCTTTGGCTGGTGGCTTTCAATTGGGCCTTAATTTATTGTAATTCCATTTCTCCAAGTAGAGGCTTGCCTAGGCCTGCAAGGAGGTCCTGGTCCCCATTTTGTTTTCTTCTCTGGAACTGGGCTGGTCTCACTTCTGCAATGTCCCTGACCCACTCAATGCCCACGAGGATCCAAGTGCTGTATCTTCGGTGAGCTCTAGGGGGCGCTACCTCCCAGAGAAGAAGAGCGATAGAATTTACTGGATACCAGGAGGCTGTCATTTTTTTTTGAGGGGTGGGAGATGGTTCCTGTGGGTGTTATAGGTCTCCTCCTTGTCAAGAAAGAAATGTGAAGTGTGGTAGTCTGTTTGTTCATGTGCTCATTCATTCATTGGCTCACCCCATTCATTCACCCACTCGTCTATCATGTGTGCCTGCCACTGAATTAGATAAAAGACATATAAAATCCCTGCCTTGGTTTCCAGACAACCCTATACGGGGTTTCATAGACAGTGGATTCTTTCAGGGTCTTGGTATATCTCCATTTTCCAGATAAATAACACAGAGCTGGCTTCTTGTGACCCCCAAGTCTGGGAACGCTTCCACTACCCAGCCTGGACACTTCTAGCTTCTCCCCAGAGCAAGCTCTAGTGGCCTTCTCACTCTCCGCTGAAAGCTGTGTGTGAGGGGGGTGCTGATACCTTCCCCAGCAGAAAACATCGCTATGGCAACCAGCCCCAAACAGAAACCTTCTTTGGCTTGGAGATCACGTGTCCTCACCTGCTGATGCTGTAACTTTCCACTGCAGGACCTTGAAAGGCCTCAAAGATAATAACGCCGGAGATTTTATTGTGGGTCTACTTTGTACCAGCGTCTTTATTTGCTTTATCTTGGATGTCCATTTCATAGGTGCAGAAATGTCCATGTCCATTTCATAGGCACAGAAACAGGCTCAGAGGGATCAGCACATTGCCATAGGCATACAGCTAAGATTTCAACTTTCATTGCTGTGTTCTTTCTGTTAGTCACCGAGGGCTACTTTCTCCCAGCTTCCCGTTTGTTGCCTGCGATTGGTTGCTACCCAGACCCTTCCTCTAGCCTCTTGGTTGTCTTGTTCACTCAGTTGGGTGTGGCTTGACTCAGGGACTGACTGAATGATGGTCTGGAGCCATTTTTTTCCCTCTCAGCTTTAGCACTAGTGACATTTTGGATCTTGTGCTGCATGAGTGTGTAGGTGTGGGGGGGGGAGGAGGGGTGTCATCCTGTGTATTAAAAAGTGTTTGGTAGGGCTGGAGAGATGGCTTGGTGGTTAAGAGTACTGACTGTTCTTCCAGAGGACCTGGGTTCAAGTCTCAGCACCCATATGGCAGCTCACAACTGTCTGTAAAAGTTTCAGGGGATCTGACACCTTCACACCAATGCACATAAAATAAAGTTAAATAAAAAGTGTTTGGCAATTTCGTTGGCCTTTCTCTACAGCATGTGGGTAGCATCCCCCTTTCAAATAGTGGCAACGGAAATGGCTTTAGGCATGTTCACGGAGGGGACCAAAAGAGCACCCAGTTGAGAACCACTCTTTTAAAGAAATGAGGGGCCAGGGTCAAATTGATAGCAGTTCTTGCTCCAGTTAAACCACAAGGAAGACAGGGCAGGATCAGCTACGTAAAGAGTCCAGTATGGAGCAAGTACTGGTAATGAATGAATGGTAGCTGTGGAGGTGGAATGGTCTAGATGAAATCCTGGTGCTCTGGGTTCCTATACAGATCCTCATGAGTCTGTTCCGGGGTGAACCAGGGTCAGTCCGTCCCCTCCCTAAATCCCCTTGGCAATCTCTAAAATGAGGATTGTTACAGGTCTTGAAGACCCTGAGCCAGAGACCAGAAAACTGAAGGTAGGTTCCCCCCAGATCAGGCACTGCAGCCTTGCCTGGCTCTGTCTCTTTCCTCTTCTTGCTCCTCAAATCAATTATGGAGACAGGCAGCCCCGTTCCCCTATAGTTCCCCCTCTCCCAGGAGACATAGCTCCTATTCTGGATGGATGTCTTAAAAGGAAAAACAGGGAGCCTCAAAGGTAAGCAAACATCCAATTTGTGATGTCCAGCCTCACACTCCCCAATCCACCTACTTAGGAGTTTAACAAAAAGCTTCTTTAGGATACACTGTAAGGCCATTGAGGGAGCAACGTTGCCTCTCACACACCCCAGCCAGCCCGCAGAGCCCGCCCTCTAACATACACACACACACACACACACACACACACACGCACACACACACAGAGCTGCATACAAGGAGGCTCTGAGTTTTTCAAAGTAAACTCAACCATTTCCGTTCTTGCCCTGGATTCAACTTTCGAAAAAAGGAACCGTTTTACCGGTTTTTCCTATAAATTTCTCCTCTGATCCTGTCCTCTTCTTGCCTGCATTCTCTCTCCAGATTGCTCTCCCTTTTCTCCAGATCCTTTTAACAGGCATCCAGTTGGTTAGTGTCCAGGAAGGGAGGGGTGCCATCCTCAAAGGAACTTTTACATTGACTGACCTCCTATATTCCCGGGACACAAGAGCCCAGAATGTGACTCCCGACAGCAGGAGAAAAACACTCCTATCTCTAAGCTGTGTGTCTATACCATACCCTACTTCTCAAGACAGCACTTACCTATATACCTGTACCCAGGGCTGTCTTCCAATATCTCTCTCTGACACTGAGGGCTCTCGTCATTGAACTGGTCTTTCTTCCCTCACCCCAGGTTCTGGTTCTAGCTGCCTCCAGTCTGGCTAGGTGTTGGTACAGTTGCAGCAAGGACACTCCAACGCCTGCCACCTGGAGTCACAAGGCTGGAATTTCTCAGACAGAAACACCACTGCTATTGGTGCCTTGTCTCCTCCCTCCTTTCTTTCTGTTTTTGAGTTATATTTGAAGCCCGTGGTTTTTGAAAAAGGATCTCACAATGTAGTTCAGACTTGCCTCCAACACATTATGTAGCCCACACTGGCTTTAAACTTTCAAATGCTGAGATTATAGAATACCATCACACTGGGCTGAAGTTGATATCTTCCAAATTTTTATGGATTATAACTTGCAATAAAAGCACATTATGCAAATATAAAATATGTCTATTTGCATATATTTTATGAACACACATACCCTCATGGAGAACTGCAAAACACATATAGAAATGAAAATTTCCAGAAACAATGCTTTCCCTTATTATATGGGAGGTATTAATATTATCTACGATTTCATTAAAGCCCTGTTGACTTGGTGTTACAGCTTGAGGTTGGCTAAATCTTGTCGGCAGTCATGGACTCAATGACACTCCAAGCCAAAGTCTATGGGCTTCCCCAGGCTTAGCCAAGGCGTCCCAAATGTCCAGCCAGCAGGGCCTGGGAAGGATCCAGTTCTAAAAGGTATCATTAAAAAAATCCACACCAAAACTTGAGACATACAGTCTCTAAGAATGTTCAAAACTGGCACTACCCAGAGTGTATGATTTGTGACCCAATAAAGGAGAACTGAGGTTTGTAATGTCTGTAATGGCTTGGAAAAGCACACACATTATGCCGTTATATCTTTGAAGAAATCCACTCCTGAAGGTCCCCCCTTCTTGCCCTTTTTAGAGATAGGAAACTGAGCCTCAAGGAGGCTCAAGACGGTAACAAACTCGTGTGACATGATTGTCAGGGTTTGAACCCTAATCTGCTTTCATTCTCAGGAAGTGAATTCTGTCATGGAGCACCCTTGCTGTTAGGGCCAGGGTAGAATAATGCCAGAGGATGGGGGGGGGAGGTATTCGGAGTATCCTGAGTGCCTAGGGGTCATGACGGCTTTCAAACACTAAAAAGTCGCAGTATGAAGACAAGTAAGCATGGTCTTCAGGGAAACATTTCAGGAAAAGCAAAATTACTTAATATTAAAATGAATAACAACAGCACACACTCTCCAAGTACTTGCTGGGTGGTGGGTGTGTACTGGCCCTTTGCTTGGGTCATCTCAGCTGGTTAGTGGGTGCCTGCTGAGCCACCACAGCCCAGAGCCTGGCTTCTGAGTGGTACTCTGGAGAAAGTGTGCAATGAATGAAAAAACTGGGCCTGCCACTAGAAACACCACATAATTACATTTAAATTAAATTAAATAACACAACTTCAGGGAGTCCAGTATATCTAAGAGAGATCCCCCCCTTTTGATAATTCCTTCATCTAAAATGTTTTAAATGGGGGTGAAGGGATTGCTCATTCTGTAACCTTTTCTTTAGGTGAGTAGAATCTCCTTTGAGGTGGTGACTGGCTGGCCAACATTCTTATCTTCAGAGTCCCTTACCTAGCCTTGCCCAGCAGATATAAGCAACTTGATAATCCTCATCATAGTAACCCAAAAGTAAGGAAGAGCTGAGATTTCTGGTTCCTTAAATCAGGCTGAGAAACTGATTTCAGCCTCAAAAAATCTAGACCTAATCCTGCCTTTGTCCCCAAACCAATGTCCGGTAGAAAGTTATCCCCAGAGGAGATGAGATGGGTGTTTTTCAATGTTTAGGGCTGTAAACGACAACCTACTGCAACATTCAGAGGCAAAGGCATCATGCTAAGACATCTCACATAGGTTCTTCCTCCCGCTGCTTCTCGCTGCCACCCACAGAATTGGAATCCACACACCCGCCAGGCTACCTGGAACCTGAAATGCTTGCTAGCAAAACTCGAGTGGATACCTCCTCCAGGGTCCACTGTGGGGACCCAACTGTGGAGAGCGGCATATCCGAAAAGTTTGGGCCGGATCCTTCCTCCTAAAGGAGACAACCCTCCACACCCACAGCTAACTGACACGCTGCCTCCCTCCCACCCAGCCCGGGAGTTGGAAGGGTTGCAGAAAAGCCCAGAAATGGAAAAGCTGCCCTGGGACAGTCGTGAGTCCCCATCTCCTCTCCTCTTTCCAGCTTGACAAATGCCGTCTTGGTAGAGACGGTCATTTCTCAGCTTGGCTCTGGTCTGCCCTTGAGCAGCTTCGGTAGCCCTGTCCCATGTTCTGTCAACCTCTTCCCAGATCCTCCCCCATCGCTTTGGGTGCCCCGAGACCCCTGCAGCCAATCAAGAGAACCCGCTAGTTCTCTGAACTCTGCTGCCTGTCTGACCAGCTATCCACATAATTTTGTTGATTCCCTGGTCACTTGGCCTTTTCAATGGAAGCCAAAACCTCATGGAGCGCCAAGAGGAACGGGGGAGGGGGTGGATTTGAACCCACATTTCTTTGGCTTTAAAACTGCCTCTCCGTTTGCACTTCAGTTTAGCGCCCCCAACCCTTAAACTTGTAAAAGCTCTGGTCTTTCTTAATCCTGTGTACTAGGAGCGAGAACCCCTCCACGTGTTCCCTGAGTCAGGGCAGCAGTTGAGTTTGCTCAACTTCGGTGCCCTTGCAACTGAGGTCCTGAGCCCCAACACACATGCCCAATGGGGATACGGAGGCACACCACCCCCAGCACATAGTCGCGTGGCCTCAGCAGCATTCCCAGATGCCCCAGACAGAGCTCCTCTGGAGAGGAGATCTTTCTTTACCTTGAAGAGTTGAACTTGCTCCTCCAAGAACTTCAGTCCCGTAACGCTGGCGAGGCAGCTAGGGATTCCTGGGGGCTGTGAGCCCCGGGTCTTCCTGCGCTACAGCGGGGATGCTCTGCGCGGAGGGTGCCTTGCGCACCCCTCCTCCCGCCGGCGTCTTGTCCGCAGGTCCCCTCGGGCGGTGGCCGCAGTGGCAGCTAGCTGGCTGGGTTGCGGAGCAGGGTCGATAGAGGGAAGGGACACAGAAAGGTGCCCGGAGCCCCCTTGGCACCTGCGTCAGATGTCAGGCGGCAAGGGTGCGGAGAGAGAGTGAGGGACCTTGAGCGGTGCTACGCGCGCGTCCTCAGCTCAGAGAGCCCCCTCTGGCACCGCGGGGAGGTAGGTGGGCGGGAATGGCGAGCCGTGACACATACATAGGGGCGGGCGGGGGAGGGGTGGGCACACATGAGGGGTGGAGGTGGGAGGGGCGAGCACACAGGGAAACCCCACCCCCGGGGCCGGTCTGCAGGGGGAGGGGAAGGCAGAGGCGTTCAGAGCTTGCTGGACCCGAGCTGGAGACCGCGCTCAGCTGGGAAAGCCTCCCGGAGCTCAGGGCACGAGAGGAGCACGAACCCCACAGCTCCGGGGCCAGCGGAGAAAAGCCGCGCGGGCAGCGCTGGAGGGCCCCGCGTCTGCATTGCGGTCGGCAGCTCCGCAGTCCAGGCGGCCCCGGAGGGCTGCGCCCGCAGAGTGCGGAGAGCTCCGGGTTCGCGTAACCAGGATGGCAGGCCGAGGGTTCCCCGGGCATCTAGTGGAGATTTGCTGTTGAGACTCAGAGGGACCGGATCACGCAGGAGGACCCCCTATTCTGGGGCTGCGATTTTGGAAGAACCTTCAGGGAGCATTGCTGGAAAGTTTTGGGGATGGGATACCCCGAGACTACAGGGAAGAGTGGATAGAGATGAGGCAGCCACAGAGGCACAAGGGACAAGACTAGGGGTCTTCAAAACTCAAGATAGGCCAAGGACATCTCAAGCAGGAATTTACTATCGCCTCTACGGCATTCTTTAAGAAATTTGTTTCCTGGGGAAAAAAATTTAAAAACTAAGTTTTTGAATATCCACTATGATCTAGTTGCAACATACAGTAATAGTAATGTCTCTAAATCGTTCAATAAGTTAAACAACACTTCCCCTTACCTCCCTGCGGTGCGCATCCCATGGAGCTCAAAAAGTGGTGGAGTTGCCCATCAAGTTGGGGGCTAATTTCAAACCAAGGTCACCCCTCTGTGCCACAGGAGCAGCTGGTCAGGCTGCAGCACGTTTGGGGGTTGGGGATTCGGACTGCTGATGGCCTTGAGAGGAAGCTAGTGTCCTTCTCAGGAAAACAGCAGCCTCAGGCAGTGCGGTGGGCAGCTCCCACTTCTCTCCCTAGACAAGAAGTGGGCCCTTTGCAGACTACACAGTGCAGAGAGATCTATCCGAGTGTTTCCTTGACGGAAGGGTCAGAAACGATGTGCCTCAGTTTCCTCAGACTGACTATGCAGGAATTGTGTGGGCACCTCATGGGCTAACTGTATCCGGTTCTGGCCCTGGCCCAGGACATTTTCTGATTATTTCTCCCCTGTGTAGAGGGCTGAAGCTCAGGCTGGGCTGGGCTGCTCAACCCACCTGCAGGGTCTGAGAGCTGCACTGTGTCTCAGGTGTTCTGTTGCCTGGCCATCCTTGTCCTGTCTTCTTTTCTGCCTGTGCATTGCCTGCTCTGGGTCACAGTCAGCAAGTTTCAGAGAACCAAAGGGACAGTCACATTGTAGTCACCAAAACTGCTCAGAGGTCAGTCTTCCTTTGTTAGAGGAGTGGAAAACCTGGGCCAGGAGCAAAGTGCTTTCTAGAAGCATCAATTTCTCCTTTTTGAAATATTAAATTAGTTCCTTTTAAAGCCAGGGGTGGTGGTGCATGCCTTTGATTCCAGGACTTGGGAAGCAGAGGCAGGAGGATCTCTGTGAGATCAGACAGCCAGGACTGCTACACAGAGAAAGGCCTGTCTTGAAAAACAAAAACAAACAAAAAATAAACTAAATTTTTTCTTTATGAGGAAATGCCAGTCTCTTAAGTTCCAATGCATTTCTCATGTCACATTCCGGTTGACAACAGACTGGCCTTGTCTGCAAAGTGGGATCATATTTGACATGCATTGTGGGGTGCCTCGATGAAGAGCAGTTCCAACAAGGGCAAAGATTCACTAGATAATTCATCTTTGTAATGATGGAAGCACGTGTTTGCTGATCATCTATTAGTTTTAACAAAAAGACAGAAGCCATTTTTTATATGTCTGATGCTTTGTGGCAGCATGGATCCCGGGTGCATACTAAGATACTCAGACTCTAATGAACACCCCAGCAGTGAATGGGCCGTGGAGGCAGTTTGATATGACAGCACCCTGCCTTCCAGAGGATGCAGACAGCTCACGATGATGTTCAATCAGATACTTTGAAGACTGGATTCTGAGAATCAAAGGTCACAACTTCAGAAAGCCCTGAGTGGTGCACAGACACGTGTCCCACCTAACACAGGAGTCCGATTCGCTGAGCAGTCCTGATTCTGTTCACTGTTCTTGGCTAGAATAATTTGTAATTTTCTAAACTACTTTGCAGTCACTCGGTGCCTTTGAGAAGCCGCCTGATGCCAGCAATGGCCACTGGTTAAGTTCTGATTTCTGTCTGCTGTGTGTGTGGTCCACAGACTCTCATGGCAGCAGGGAGCTTGTGAGAAACACGGACTCTCGGGTCCACTCCAGAGCCTCTGCCTTGGAATCTTCACTTCCCCAAGAGTCCCCAGGTATTTCACACACAAGCTGAAGCAGGGGTGTCACATGACATCACTCAGCAGTCCGTGGGATCATGGAACCATTGATGGAGCCGCTCAGAGTGGCAAAGGGCTCAGACTGAACTCAGGAGACGCTCCTTCCGATAGATAGCATGCAGGCGGTTTCCATGACACCCCTGCAGGCTGGGCAGCACACTTTGCTCAGATTTGCCCATGGTCTGATGTTCAGAGGCCTTGCCCCGTCTTCTCATGGTTTCTAACACTTAGGAAGTTCTCGCCTTAGGTAGCAGCCTGTGCTCTTGTCTCAGTGTGGAATCTGCAGTGACTCAAGCAGGTTCATTTCCACCCTCTCTCTGTGCCCCTTGAACCTCTTGTACACAGCTGGCCTCTCCATTTTTAAGCCAGTGCGTTGCTTTCTCCATCAGCATCTCCTTCTTTTGGTCTGGGCATCCTTGCTTCTTTCTACCCTTTCTCGTTTGTCTCAACCAACAGATCTCGAGCCGTTCATAGAAATCTCCATGAAGGTAGACTGCCTCCATTGCTGTGAAAGAGCGATTTAAAATGGAATTCAGCCCTGCTGATATGTCCAACGTGGGAGTATGTGCGCACCACCTTTGTCTGAGTCCTGTGCATTTAGTTATGCAACCTACATTTTTGCATCTTTCTGATAGTCGCATCAAGGCTGAGCCTGCGACTTTTTCACCTGGACCGCTGTGACCCCATCTCTATTGTGTCATATCCTGGTCTGATGAATGGGTGGGACTTCATCTTCGCTGTGGCTTATGATTACCCTCTCATACATTCAGCTCACCTCTCCACTGCATCTTGGTGCTCTGGGATCGCTATTGCTCTCAGTAGCAGACCGTCTATGACACTCGCCAGCGTACCACACCCAGTGTGAGAAAAGAGCCTAGGGCCAAAGCCTAGAGCAGGACCCTAGAGGCAGTCCAGGATGTCCCAGGATGGCATAGCTCCATATTCTAGTTGTCATGGTGGTGTAACAAGCCTCCCCCATATTTAGTGGCTTTAAAACAGCAGTAATTATTCACCATTGCTTGCGGTTTCTATAGCCAGGGATTTGGGAGACACTCAGCTGGGCATTTCTGGCTTGGTTTGTCACATGAGGTTACACTTGGATGCCAGTGTAGCTGCAGTGAGCTGATAGCTTTCCAGAGGCTTGAGGGCCCACAGCTAAGGTGGCTGGCTCACATGATTTCTCAGCTTGGGGCTGGCTGTTGGTTAGCAGTCGAGGTTCTTCTCTATAGGGGTCTCCTAGTATAGCTACCAAGCGTGCCCATGACATGGTGGCTGAAATTCACGGTGGGTGATGTAGAGGCTAGATGGGACCAAAATATTTCTGCATCCTTTTTAGCTCTGGGAGTCAGACACATGTCACCTCCACTATTTTCGATTGGTCACAAAGGCCGCCCCTGATCTAGTACACCTAATAGTGTAACAGGGACTAAATATTGTCGGATGCATGTTGGTGGCTGTGCTGTATTTTCCATTCAATTGACTCTTAGAACACAGGCAATATCCCAGGGCACCGCACTGTGTCACATAGAATACTTGCCTCTGTTTCTTACAGGGAGACACCATGGAAGTGCCTTGCTAAGTGTGGTTCTGTGCCACTAACAGAGTTCCACAGATATATCTGTCCAGGATCTCAGCATCAGCAAGCAGTTCATCGCTTAGGAGCAACACAGTCTGTCCTAGGTAAACAGGACAGGTATCCAGGAATCCTTAGTGAATTGCCCTGGGCTATCCTTAGACCTCTCCGTGCTTCTCTCTCCTCACACCTCAAAGCTGCTGGGTCCTCACCTGTTTTCCCAAGGAGATTTGCTTCTGGATTCCTTGGTCTTGGGCAATGCTTACTTGTGGCTGCCTCTTTGAAATACAGCTTCTAGGACGGGCTGCCGACAATGGGTGAGGACGGGGCCAGGGAGGGGCAAAGGTGGCTCTTCCTTCTTATTCTCCTCGTGTGACCAGAGATAGATGGTCACATTTCAGGGCACTGTCACACCTTTTGTCTGACACTGAAACTTGGAGATAATTACAATCCGTCTAGTGGGTCTACAGAGGTAGTTCAGTGGATAAAGTGTTTGTGGCGTGGGTGTAACGACCACCAACATTCAATCTCCAGAACCCCTTTGTAAAACCCAAGCATGTGGCACACTTTCAGTTCTAAGGCTAGGAGGTGGAGACAAGGATTCCAGGAGTTCATGGGCCAGATAACTTCTTCCATCCGGGTTGCGTCAGGCTAGTGAAAGAGAGTGTCTCAAAAAAAACCAAGGTGGATGATGTTTGAGGGATGATTGACCACTAGCCTGCACACACACACACACACACACACACACACACACACACACACCTCCATGCATAACCACCCAAACATACCATGCCCATATACACATAAAATAAAACAAAACAAAATGAAATGAAACTCTTCACCACAAGAAACAGATATCCTGTTTATCTTCAGCTAGAAAACAGTTAAGGACCAGGGCAATGCCTGTTATGTCTGATAGTCTGGGATACAAATTTCAGTTTTGTTTAGAAACTTTGGGCAAGTTTCTTAACCCCCTGGGCCTTTGTTTTCAACCTGTAAATGAAAGCACCCCAGAGATTTTTGAGAATTAGAGTAAGATGTAGACTCTTGACACCTGGACCTGGAGAAGGGACTGGTGTTGGGTGCATATTTTAGATAGACATTCTTCATATCTTTCAAAGACTACAGAATATGGCATTTAATATTTTAATAACTTAGAGATTTTCATGACATGTGAGGAGACACGTCTGCTCCTGACAGCACCAAGCTACTTCCTGAAGAAGATGGGCATCGAAGAGGCTCCTTATGGAGT
>JAQHUG010000250.1:2408891-2444905 GCA_028555095.1 Dicrostonyx torquatus | reverse complement strand
AAAAAAAAAGAGCCTCCACATGGCCAGCTCCCTGTTGGCTACAATCTACTAGATCCTCAACCTATCAGGCATCAGTTTTTGGTCAGATTCCAGCATTATTCAAGCAAACTGATGACATCCACTTAATAGGCCACGTCACCCTCATGTTAATACAAAGTAGTAGTTGTTGGCCATAACTTGGCTGTTTTTCTTTGCTCTCAGGCTTGACACCTGGATGCCTGAGTGAGATTTAGTATTATTCCTCCCCCCACTGAGCTGTGGGACCAAGCAGCCACAAAAGTTTTGTCATCACGGTCACTCCAGTGTTGGGTGTTAGGTGTGACTGTCTCGTGTTCTTCGGGGGAACATGAAGGTGGTTCCTTCACCAACAGGATAAACAGGAAGTGATCAGCACACAGGCCTTATTCATCTTCATCAAGTATATTTCCAAAAAAAATGTATTTTTAAAGTCATGGTAAGATAAACATATCATATAACATGACATTTCAACCCTTTCATATTTACACCTTGGTGCAATAAGCACACAAACATTACTGTGCAAACAACCCTTTCGTCCAGCTCTAGAGATTTTTTTTAAACTTCTAAAATTGAAACTTTATATTAATTAAGCAGCAACTCTCCATTCCTATAGGCCCTGGTGCCGGTTGGTCTACTTTCTGCCTATGAATTTGACAGATCTACATGGCTTGTGTTGTGAAACTGTGTACTATTGTGTGTGTGTGTGTGTGTGTGAGAGAGAGAGAGAGAGAGAGACAGAGACAGAGAGAGAGACAGACAGAGACAGAGACACAGAGAGAGAGAGATTGGCTTATTTCACACACTTAGCATCTCTAAGATTCACCCATATTGCAGCACGTGGCACTCTCCTTCATTCTTAAGACGGATTACTATTTCATTAAATATGCTTACCATAGTTTGTTTATTAACTCATTTGCTAATGGATCATAATTTAGATCCTTTTGGAGTGTGTGTGTGTGTGTGTGTGTGTGTGTGTGTGTGTGTGTTTTACTGGAGATTGAACCCAAAGACTTGGTTATACCAGGCAAATACACACTACATTCCCAATCTATATTTCTTTTCCTAAATATTTTATTTGCTCAGATCTACATTTTAAAAACTCAGCCACCTCTGTTGACCCTTACTGTACTACATGAGAACCTTTGATTGACAAGGCAGTGATTTTTTTTTTTAAAAACTTCTTTTCATAAAGATACGTTTATTTTATGTATATGCGTGTTCTGCCTGCAAGTGCATATGTGTACCACGTGCATGCCTGGGAGATCAGAAGAAGGCATGAGATCCTCTGTAACTTACAGTGGGTGGGGCAAGAGCTGCAATGAGGATGCTGGGAATCAAATCTGGATCCTTTGCAAGAGCAGCAACTGCTCTAATTTGTTGAGTCTCATATCTCCAGCCCCAGGGGCCAAGATTCTCCATGAGAAATGTAAATGTCTCCAATACCCAGGTCCCACTTTTGGGTTTGGATAAAGCTTCCAGACTGGCACACTTGGAGGGGAAGACTTCCCTGGATTAAAACCAGTGGAGTTTTTGCTTACAAACCCCTCCCCCATCCCCCATTCCTCCCCCCATCCATTCATGTGTTCCTTACACTCAGCTTGGAGGCCCCACAGTGAGCAAAGACCAGAAGTGGCAGTAGAGAGTCAAGCAGACACTGTAGTCCCGTGTGGGGTACACATGGAGGTTGACAGCCTTGTGGACAGAGTTGGTAGATTTTTGTGGTCCTGGGTGCCTCTGCTATTGTTGTAGTTTGGGGATCTGAAATGACCTCCCCTTAAGGCCTCATTACAACCCTCCAAGAAAGAGGTTCCTTCTTGAGGTTAAGCCTGTGTGGGGGTCATGAGCCCTATAGCCTTGGCCTTTATGATTTTGTCTTGGGAGGGCTATGTCCTTAGTGGAAAGTTTTGGTCTCTGAACATAAAGAGAGAAGAACCTGTCAGCTCTAGAGTGTTTCATGACCGCTGAGCTGTCCACATTATTTGGTCTCGGTCCACCCTGCTTTGTTTGTTTACCGTCTGGGTTCCTTCTTCTAGCGGGATTGCCTGTCTCTCTTCCCGTCACACCACATTGGAGCCATCTGGTCCTTCTTCTCTGGGCTCCTTCACCTGAGCAGTGTTTTTGGAAACATTGTTCTCCTGATTGCCCAGAATCTGTAAACCCAGCTCACAAGCCAGGGCCTGGGACTTAGGGAGGTGTGAAGGAGTCTTAAATTATATGATTTACTTCCTCACAGTTATGTAAAGAGGAGAGACTCTGACAATCGTTCACCAGCATAGTCCCAGAGGCCTCCAGAGAGCAAGTAGGGGCTTCAAGCAGGAGAATCAGAAGTTCAAAGTCATCCTCCACTACATAGCAAGGCTAAGCCTGGGCTATGTGAGATCTGTCTTAAAAACAAACAAACTCAAATACTAGCTTTTTACTCTTTCTCCAGCCCCTAGAAATCATCCCTGTACTGTCTGTCAATATGAATTTGACTCCTAGGCACCCATCTGAGTAGAATCCTAGCATTTGTCTTTTGTGACTTCTTTCCCTCTGAGAATGTTTTCAGATGTCATGGTAGCGTGTGTCAGAATGTCTTTCTTCTCTGAAGCTAAGTTATATTCTACTGTACACTACGTCATGCTTCACTTCTCCACCTGTCCACCAACAGACACTCGAGTGGCTTCTGCTCTTGGGCTGTTCTGGAGAGTGTTGTGATGGACACGGGTGCACACGCATTTCCCCCAAGGTTCTGCTCTCAGTTCTTTCACATACTGTCCAGAAGCAGAGTTTGTGAATTGTATGGTAATTTCTGCTTCTAATATTTTTTGAGATGCCATCATTCCATCTAGTATTGCAGCTACAGCATTCTGCAACCACACCAACAATGCCCAAGGGTTTCGCCAAAGCCTACCAACACTTGCTATTTTCTAAATTTATCTGTAGTAATTGTCCTAATTGGGTACAGGAAACATTTCATTGTAGTTTCAATGTGTATTTCCCTAGTTATTAGAGACAATAGTCTTTCTTTCTTTCTTTCTTTCTTTCTTTCTTTCTTTCTTTCTTTCTTTCTTTCCTTCCTTCCTTCCTTCCTTCCTTCCGTCCTTCCTTCCTTCCTTCTTTCTTTCATTCTTTTGGGATGCCTATTCAAATCTTCTGCCTGCTTTAAAATTCGGGTCGTGTTTTTTGCTGCTACGGTTACATTGTGGAAACTCTTTGTATATCTTGAATATTAATCCTTCATCAGATATGTGGCTCACAAATGTTTTCTCCCATTCTGGAAGTTGCATTTTCACTTTCTCGGTTGTGTTCTTTGGCGCACAGACATGTTAAATGTTGCCGACTAATTTGTTTTCATATTTGGTGTTGCCATGTAGTTGTTCCTCTGGGTTGGACATGAGCATTGCCATCTTGGGTCAGGGTACCTACATGAAATTCTCAGCAGATCCTGCCTGTTAGCATACTCTAGTGGGGGAGGGACAGAGACACACAAGGCTCCCAAGGGTTCCCTCTTTCCCCTGAGATCATACAAGGAGCAAACCATTGTTAGGAAGAAACTCTTTGGAGCAGAACTGTCTATAAGTTGTGCAGGGTGGTCACACCCAGTGGTGTGACTGCCCTTGAGTTGCCTGTGTTTTTGCAAACAACCGCCGTGAAGTCATTGGTTCACCTAGACAGACTTGGAAAGAATCATTCTGCTCTGGGGTAAATAGTCTCCCCAGGAGAAGTCATGCAGCAAGTGTCAGACTTTGGTGTCACAGTTAGGAAATCCTTGCCAATCCAGTGCCATGAAGACCTCTCTGTACAAGTTTTACAGTTTCGGGTCTTAGATCTATTTTGAGCTAATTTTGTACACAGTGTCAGGTCTAATTCCATCCCTTTGAGTGTAGATTTTAAATTAAAAAAAATATGACCATGTTTGAAGGTTCCTTTCTGGGGTCTTTATGTCTATGATCCACCTCTGGAAAAAGTATAAAGCCGATTACACCTAACAGTGATCAACAGTTTCATCTAGTTCATCTTTTCCCCTGCCAATATCATGATTTCATTCTTCTTTACAGCTGAATGAAATTCTAGCATGCATGTGTGACACCTTCTCTTTAGCGACTGTTGATGGACACCTGGGATTGTTCCACGTCTTGGTGTTTGTGAATGTTGTAACAGAGCACGTGAAGGTATTGCTTTTGATTCTGAGTCCTTTGGGTACAGACACAGAAATGGGACAACTGGATCATATGGCAGTTCTAGTTTTAGGTTTTTTTAGAAACCTCTGTGCTGACTTTCACAGTGACCAAACCAGGTTATACTCCCACTAATAACAAATAAGGGTTCCTTTTCCTCCACATCCTCACCAGCGTTTTTTTGTTTGTTTACCTTTCTGACTGAGATAAAATCTTAAAGTAGTTTTAATTAGTATTATCCTGATTGCTAAGGATGTTGAACTTTTTTCTTTGAAATATTTATGACTACATGTTTCTTCTTTTAAGAACTGTCTATTTAATTAAAACAAGGAATAATGAAATTGAAGGAGACACTAAAAGGTGTAAAATATACTCAGGATTGGGCAGAATTAATACTGTGAAAATACTATTATATAGTATATTACTGAAAGCAGATTTTAGACTCAACACAATTCCCTTACATTTCCCAATGATATTCTTGGCAGAACTAGAAAAAATCAGTTGTAAAATTCATATAGAAACAAAAGGACAAAATACCCACTAGTCAAAACAATCCTAAGAAACAAGAACAGTATTAGAGATGTCATAATTCCTGACCTCAAACCATACCTGAGAGTAATAGTGACAAAAACACATGGTACTGGCATGCATGCATGCACACACACATGCATGCACACACACACACACACACACACACACACACATGGCTATAGAAACTGATGGAATAGAATAGAGGACCAAGAAATAAATCCACAGTTATAACCATCTTATTTTGGCAAAAGTGTCAAAAATACACATTGGGGGAAAGCCTTCCAACATGTGGTGCTGAGAAAACTGGACAGCCACATCCAGAAGAATGGTACTAGATCCACATCTCTCACCATGCACACAAAAAAAGTTAAAAATGGATCTAAGAACTGAAACATTGAAACTATAAGAGAAAAATGCCAGAAAAACATTTCAAGATTCAGGTATAAGAGCTTTCTGAAAGGACTCCAACAGCACAGGAAATAATCCCAAGAACTGAAAAATGGTTACATGGAATTGGAAACTTCTATACACAGAGGCTGTGAATTTGAAGCTTCCAGAGCTATATATCGAATTCAAGGGCTGTCTGAGCTGTATAAGAAGACTCTCTTGAAAAGGAATTTGGTCACCAAGTGTCATGGTAGCCTTGATGGCCAGCCCATGAAAGGTAGAGATAGGAAGATCTCTGTGAGTTCTAGTCTAGCCTGGGCTACACAGTAAGGTATCTAAAAACAAACAGATAAACAGAAGAAACTATCACATGCAAGTATCTGGACATTGGAAAATGTTAATAAATAAGGACTTTAAGCCCACCCTGAGAATCAACCATTGAACGTTCATCAGAACGTCACCGTTCTGGTCACTTTGCTGTGGTCATCGGTAGAAACAGGTCTGGACACCAGATGGCCTGGTTGAGGAGTACATACTCTTAACTTCTAGGTTAAATTTAGCCTGGAGATCTAGGAAGACAAACTGAGGCTACTGTGTGGAAATCCCTAAGTGCATGTCAAAAATTTGGGCATTACACAGTGTATACACTGGATTTTTTCAGAGTATAGAATTGGGAAGTGGTAATGATTGTATGTTGAGGCAGGAGAACTAAATGGGTGGCAATGAGTTTTTAATTTGTAAATATGGTGAAGAAATGAGACGAGGCTGTATTGGAAGGAGATGGAAGGGCTTGCTTCATCGCCAAGGGCTTTGCGTAGCTGCTGGGCTGCCTGTTGACAGAAGAGCCTGTGGAGAACCGCAGAGTGAACCCCTTATGTCTCACAAGCCCTGCTTGTTCTTCCAGAGAAAGGACCCCGGCCCCCACTCTAGCCACCTGCCACAGGGTGTATTGGACTTAACGCAACATTCGCTGAATCCTCAGCTCAGGTCAAAATTCACTCTGCAGTGGTGACACCAGACTGCATGTGTCCCTGTGAGAGTTTGTCTCTCCTTTCTCAGAGAGCATCAGGAACTTTGCAGGTGTTCTTTGCTTGCAGACAGCTGCATACTTCAGGGGAGGCCAGACCCATCTTTCAGCCTAGAAGATGAATTATGGTTGGATTTAAGTAAGTAACACTCAGAGCTTTTGGTCTTCTGACACTCTTAAAATTTGTTATCTTAGCCAGGTGGTGGTGACACGTGCTTTTAATCTCAGTACTCGAGAGGCAGAAGCAGGTGAATCTCCATGAGTTTGAGGCCAGCCTGGTCTACAGAGAGAGTTCCAGGACAGCCAGGGCTAAACAGAGAAACCCTGTCTTGAAAAGCAAGATGCAAAACAAAACAAAAACAGATGACAAAAACTTGGTATCCTAGGCTGAGGATGCAGCTCAGTGGTCCAGCACGTGCTTAGCACAAACAAGACCTTTACTTCCTTCTCCATCATTGAAAAATAAATGAAAACAACTAAAGGTCCTGATCCTTTTTGTGCTGCATAAGCATGATGATTGGGTTTCATGCTGCTGTGTGAGATGTATCCTTGACCTATCTTTTACAAAACATCAGAAAACCCATCTTTGTTAATGCAACCACTAAAAATCTTCATTGGGATGTTACCAGGATAGTTTGTGATACCAGACACAAGTTTTAAAATTTAAGTATTTTTTAAAATTTAATGTTATAATTAGCCACAAACTCTATCAGTTGTTTCCCATGAGATGACAGGCTCATTTTATTTTCAAGAAAATTTCTGCTAAATATCCAAGTTTGAATAACAGTTTTTGGTTCATTGTTCTTTCATGTAAAAATGATGTTCTCCGAAAAGAGCAGATAGTTTAGCTGGCAATTCAGACAGAAATACGGGTGCTTTTTCTTTGGTTAACCATTGACTGTGCGTGTTACTATTGATGGAACCCAGAAACTTAATGTTGACTAAGGGTTCTACCACTGAGCTGTGTCTTACTTAGGGTTATTACTGCTGTGTCTAAACATTATGACCAAAAGCAAGTTGAAGAGGGAAGGGCTAATTTTGCTTATACTTCCATATTGCTATTCATCATCAAAGGCAGTCAGGGTAGGAACTCAAAAGGGCAGGAGCCTGGAGGCAGGAGCTGATGCAGAGGCCATGGAGGGGTGCTGCCTAATGACTTGCTCCTTATGACTGGCTCAGCCTGCTGTCTTATTAAACCCAGGACCACCAGCCCATGGGAGGCACCACCCACAGAGGGCAGAGCCTTCCCTCATCTATCACTAAGAAAGTGCCCAACAGGTTTTCCTATTTTCTCAGTTGAGCACAGTCTGCCACTGTCCCGATGCCGAGGCCTCAACAACTTTCTCTTATGTGTGCACACATCAACCCCACTGATCTAAGATGAACTGCATGGTTCACAAGAATCTCCAATGTGGCAAACTTCAGCATAATTTCATGTATTACCAAATTCACAACTTAAGATTGTTTGGCTGGTGCAGGGTTGCTAGCATTTGGATCTAACTGCCTCCAAAGACTAAGTACCCAAGGCTTAGTCCCCATCTGATGGCACTCTGAGAGACAGTGGAACCTTTAAGAGGTGAGGCTTAGTGGGAGGTCTTCAGGTCATTGGTGGTGTGACTTTGAAGAGGATATTGAGATCCCAGCTCTTTGCCTTTCCCTTCTCATCCCAGACTAGGGTGAGCATGATGCACTGTCCCACTACCCTAGTCTACTAAAGATCTAAAAGCAGTGGGACTATTCGATATTGGATTGAAAACTCTAAAGCGGTGAACCGAAATAAGGGTTTTCTTTATAAGTTGGTTTTATAGGGCATTTTGCTACAGCCATGGAAAGCTGACTAACACAGGAACAAAGCAATGCCAAACAAGGAAGGTTAGCTTCATCTGCTCCTCCACCCGTTGCTGAGGTAAGAATGCCGTTCTGCCAGGGAGAGTTTAGCTCAGTCTTCTTGTTTACAGCACAGTCTGTGGCAGGATGAGTTGCGTTCAAACCTGGAGATGACAGGGATAGTGTCTCTTTTATTGAGTTTTGATTCAGCAGGCGTTCAGCAGTGTCAACAGCATGAGATTTTATTGCTCTCATGGCTAAGGCGGTTTGATTATGTACTCTGTAAGATTCTTCCATGACTTATTATTGCTAGCATTAAAAACTGTAAGAAAACCTTTCATTTTTTTAATTTTAAGAACTTATGGCATCTATGCTTAAGTATTTGATTCCCTTTTCAACTCTTTAAAACGATACCGCAACTTAAAAGACCTCATTAGGACTAAGGTTAGACTAGGGTGCAGCAAGGGAGGTACCAGGGAGCAAGATTTATGGAAAGATGGTGACGACCAAGTCCTTGCTCCAGCAGAGACTGACACTGTCTTCAATGTCACAGTTTATGAGCCTTGCTCTGTGTCTCAGCTTCTTCTCCTGTGCGATGAGATATCCTGACAAAAGCAACTTGCGGGAGAAAGGGTTGGTTTTGGCTCCCAGTAGAGGGAAGTCCTTGAGACACATTGCTTCCACAGCTAGAAAGCAGAAGTTGATGGTGTTCCCGCTGTTCGTGTTCTCCTTTGTATCCCAGCCCAGACTCATGTCCAAGGAATGGTGCTGCTCACACTTAGGGTGGGTCTTGCTTCGTCGATTACTCTAATCCAGATAATCCCTTACAAGCATGGGCAGAGGCATGTTTCCTGGGTGATTCTAGATTCTGTCATGTTGGCAACCGAGAGTAACCATCCCACTTAGCTCCCAGTAGGACTGCTCCTGACCACTGTAGAGCTCCTTGAGAGGTCCTGCTGTGGGCTGGGGATGCGACTCAGTGGTAAAGTGTTTGCCGAACACACACAAAGCCTGCATTTCACCCCCAATACCATAAGCAAAACACAGCAAACAATGTGCAATGCAAATGCACATGCAAGATATTCAAAAAATGCAAATGCAAGATGTCCTGTTGCATGGGGCTCACTTACTTAGCACGTAGACAGGGAGCTTGCTTCATCTGTACTTTTGCTTTCTCTATGCAGTTTCTCCCAGGTTCATTGGGGTGGATCCTGTCTAGCCATATAAGTCAGCAAACTGATGTATCATCACCATTTCTTCCGCAGCTTTGAATTTAGATGGTGAGGTGGGTAGCTATGGTGGTTTAAATAGGTATGGCCCCCCAATAGACTCATGTGTTTGAATGCTTAGCCCATAGGGAGTGGCACTATTAGGAGGTGTGGCCTTGTTGGAGGATGTGTGTCACTGTGGAGGATGGGCTTTGAGGTATCATATGCTCAAGCTATGCCCAGTATGGTACTCAGTTCATTTCCTATTACCTACGGCACGAGATGTAGAACTCTCAGCTACCTTTCTACCATCGTATTTGCCTTCATGCTGCCATGCTTCTCACCATTATGATAATGGACGAAACCTCTGGACTGTAAGCCAGCCCCAAGTAAATGTTTTCCTTTATAGGAGTTGCCATGGTCATGGTGTCTCTTCCCAGCAATAGGAATCATAAAACAGTATAAAACAGTAGCTGACAGCAAATGGTGTCAATCTCTGAAAAGGTGTATGTTAATTTCCTTACTAACAGGCCTGATAGCACAGGCCTTTAATCCCAGCTACTGGAGACTGTGTAGGAGGATTAGAAATTTAAGGCCAGCCTGAGCCACAGTGTGAGTTCAAGGTCAGTCTGTGAACTTAGTAAGAGCGTGTCTCGAAAATGAAAAGTAGAAAAGAGGGATTGAGTCTATGAAGTCCTGCATCCCATCCCAACCACTACCATACTGCCATTACACACACACATGCACATTCATGCATGCGCGCACACACACACACACACACTATGTATTCATTACATATCATGTATTGCACAATCTTTGCAATGATCATAAGAGAATGAGCAAAAAAGGTATCTCAATATTATTATAAAAGTGAAGTTGATCGGACATACTTGAGGATGATAGTCTAAGGTCCTGTTGGTCTCCTTGCTGCTAATTGGTAGAGGCACATGATGTGACTCAGTTCTGACTAATGAGACAGGAGGATAGCTTTGCAGGTGGTTTCTGGGACAGTTCCTTAGCTAGAAGGAGAGAAACACCGGAGATAATCTCTTCTTCCACTGGGCTTTGCTGAGTCTGGGTAGAGATGCCTTCAGCTGTTATAACCACTTTGAATGGCGCTTGATTGCTCACATTCAGTGTCTACCAGCTCCCATGAGTTCCACTGACACCCAGCACCTGGAGGTCACCTTCCAGCACTTCCACACCCCCACCCAGTCCTAGCCACTTCCCACCATGTCCACACCCCGACCCAGTTCAAGCTATTATCATTTCTTGCATGTTACTGAAATGTTTTCTTAATTTTGCTGTTACCCTTGATCCTTATAGGACCCACAGGGTAGCCAGGTGAGTCTTTCCAAATGAAAGCGAAATCCAGGGCTGGTGAGATGGTTCAAGAGGTAAAGGTGCTTGCTGCCCAGTCTAGTGGCTGGAGTTCAATCCTTGGAACTCACTTGGTGTGAGGAGGGAACCTATTCTGGGAAAAGTGTTTTCTGATCTCCACCTGACTCCACACCATAAATAAACAAACAAACAAATAAACAAATGTAAAATTAATTAGTTTCGTAAAAAGAAAAGAAAGTTTTCTTGTGTCACTCTTTTGCTTGGAACCTCAAAAACATTATTTATTTAGTCGTGTGCACCATGCTAGGGTGAGGGGCGGTGGAGGTCAGAGGACAACTTTTGAGAGTCTCCTTCCATCATATGGAAGCTGGGGCTCAAACCCAGGTCTTCAGGCTTGGAGGCTGGTGACTTTACCCACTGAGCCATCTCATTTGCCAGGTCCCTGTTCACAACCTTTTTCTGGCATTTTCCTTCCCCATATCTTTTATAGGGACTCTGAGACTTATCTGGCTTGAAGCTATGTCTGTGCTGCTCTTCCGTCCCTTGCCCACACTGTGCTCCCACATCGCTGTCTCTCACACAGGCCAGGCCTGCTCTGGTGCCGGTGCCTCCGCCTCCGCCTTTGGCCTGGCGTCTCTCTCCCTCCACAGTTGGGAGGCTCTGCATGGCTCCCTTCTGGACTCTTTGGCACCGTTGCTCAGAACTGTCTTCTTGTCAGCCTTCGGCCTCACCTGGGACCCTGTGCCCCCTTCACCTGTCCTGCTTTTCCTCTGAGGCACTTCTCTCTTTGACATATAATTACCAGCCTATTGCCGATCCTCTCACACCGTGTTCAAGCTCGTGGTTTTGCCTGGAGGGGCAATCCAGTCACTGGGCAATGCGCTTGGCGTTTCAGAGAGCTCGTTAAATAAGAATTCCAGATTCCAGATAGAGAAAAGCATATGGGAAAGGGGAACTCAATACTGAGAGTTTCACACATAGCATTGAAGAAAGGGGGAACAAGTTGGATTTTAAAAGTTTGTGAGGCGCAAGTCCAGGGACAGAATGATTCAAAACAAACAAACTCGAGTCAGACATGACAGAAGTCTCAGAACACTAAACACTGTAGTAAATTCTGAACATTTACAGAAAGAAAGAGTGGGTTCTATACACACACAAGGGCTGCGTTAACATCGGATTGCAGTAGCAGGAAGCAATGAGGCATAGGAAGTAAAGGCTCACAAATAACTTCATAAGATTTGCTAGTCTTTAAGAAATTCTGAATAAATTTTAAAAAATGGTTTCTATGTAACCGCTCTGAGTCAATTTCAAATGGTACTTCTGCTGGAGGTGGGGGTGGGGCAATGTGGAAGGGGTAGAGAGCCCAGCAAGGAGTGAGTGAACGCCAAGGGAAACAGATTAGCAATGAAGTAGGTAAGTATGGTTCATAGGAAGTTGGGAGAAACAACTAGAACCACAAAAACAAGACACGTGACCGGAAAATAGGGCAGCAGAGAAGAAATATCGGACCCAAAAAATGGAAAATAGAAAAGAGGGGAATGTCACTGACAGATGTGGTAAATTTGATTTTTAGGCAGCCTTGGGTCCGGCCAGTGGGCAGGGGACAGCCTTTGACCTGGGCTGAGACTGCGTGTCTCAGCAAACTTACTACTTCTCAGCTCTGTCCAGGGGCATGGACTGTGGGAGGGTGTGGCCCAATTTCCGGGGGAGAGAGGCCACTGGAAGCTCTGTAGAACAGCCATGAGGTGGCTGAAATAAGACCTAGATATTAGCAATTAAAGTAAGTGTAAGCGAGCCAAACTCGTCGGCTGGATTCGAAACAAAATGAAATGAAAACAAGAACAAGCAATGTCTTGTGGTCCAGACTGTAGTAGATGCCAGGGTTATTCCCAGACCTTCTATTCTTTCTTCTCTCTATAGGCTGAAACATTGAGTTGTTAGTCTCTCAATCTCCATTATTTATAAGCGGGGTACTGCAGATGCCTGCTGGAGCACACTGGCACAAAAAGAAATTGAAAACATAGAGCTAAAATAGTAATCAAATACTTTAATTCATCATAAAGCCTTTGATTTAGATGTTTATATCACATATTTTTTGGTTTGTTTGTTTTTTGAGACAATCTCACAATATAGCCCTGGTGGGCCTTAAATTCATTATCCCCCTGCCTCCACCTCCTAAGTGCTAAGATTATAGGCATATGTTACCTTGACAAGGTAACCTAACCTTGATTCCAAAACTAATGAAGAGCACCACAAGAAAAAATGCTGTAGACCCTTTTCATTTATGGACCTGAGTGCAAAAATATCCTAAATAAGATACCAATTGAACTAATCTAGATGGGTAAGTCTTTTTCAAGAAAAAAACTAAGTATAATTCATTCTGGTAATAGACAAAAGGAAGAAAGAACACAGAGACAATTCTGTTACCCTATTCAATAGCTCTAGTGTGGCTTTGATAAAGTGCACAGCTGTTTATGTTCTTCTTAATTCCTGCAACATTAAGACTAGATGGGAACTGTCTTAGTGAAAATCATCTACCCCAAACGTCATAGTTAAAGACACAGTTTAGAGGCATTCCTTCTAAAGTTAACACAGAAGGGATGGGGAAGATTGTTCCGTAGATGAAGTCCTTGCTGGACCGCTTATGAGGACCCGAGATTGGATCCCCAGCACCCATGTAGAAATGATGACTGTGGCACGTGTCCATGACCCGTTACTGGGAGGAAGAGATGGGAGGGTCGCCTGAACTAGCTAACCAGTCAGTCTGCCCAGTCAATTAGAATCACTGTCTCAGAACAAGGAGGAGAGGCGATAGAAGAAAATATGCAGTCTTGACCTTTGACCTTCACACAATGCTATGAACATGCACATACACAACCCATGTGCACACATACAGTATTAGAAGTAAGAAAATGTTTATTTGTTATGGCATTTGGGATGTGGCCAACTTAATAAGAAAAGAAAAATAAACAATGGCAAAATAATAAGAAAAGAAAGAGAAAAATTATTATTGTCTTAGCTAGCCCTTGTTGAGATTACAGGTATATTCCCTTATGTCCAGTAAACTGAGAATTATTTCTTTTACCATGCTGCTAAGAAATAAATCTAGGTCCTTCATATGGTGTGATTTCAGGCAAGTGATTTACCACTGAGCTGTGTTTGCAGGCCTCAGTTCCTTGATACAGGGTCTTGCTATATAGCCCAGGTTGGCTTTGAACTCAGGATCCTCCTACCTCAGCCTCCCAAGTGCTGGGATTGCAAACACACACACACACACACCATGCTCAGTAGTTTGATTTTCTGAGACAAGGTTTCTCTGTGTAGCCCTGGTTGTCCTGGAACTCACCCTGTAGACCAGGCTGGTCTCGAACTCACAGAGATCCACCCACCTCTACCTTCTGAGTGCTGAGATTAAAGGCATGTGTCACCACTGGCCAAGAACGTATTAAAGAGATCTTATATCTTAGTTCTTATGAGAAACAAACCAACATGATTAATCAAACCAACAAAGTTGGAGATGATCAGAAAGTTGGAGAATACCAAGTGTGAGGAAACAGACCTTGTGTATTATTGACGGAGATTACAGGCATCCTGGGAACCAATCCATCAGCAAAATCATGTGAGTGTGAGCCTTTTTCTCACAAGTCAGCAACCCAAGCCTCGTGCAAATAAACCCAAGACACAGATGCTTGTTACTATATTATTCGTGATATGCAGGAGTTGAGGACAACTGGGTCCTGATCACCAGGCAAATGGATTGACATATTGGCAGCATATGCTGCCTCTGTGCACTGAAGAGAACCTATGACAATATAGATGCATCCTCTAAACACAATGTGCCTTGCTAGATTGAAGAGTTAGAAACAGAGAGAGTGCCTGACAATACCACTTATGTCATAGGCTAAATGTCCACATGCTCACCAGAACATTACCTTATCAAAGACATATAGATATAAAGAATGACCAAGAAATATCTGAAGGCCATTGTCACTGGACAGGGCATGAGGATGAGGGAAGTGGAAGACATGGAAATAGAGAGAGTATAGCCATACATGAACGGTAATGCGGACGGTTACACAAGCCCTCCAAGTTAAATAATAAGTAATAGGATATCGGGAGCCAGCCAGATGGCTTAGTGGTTGAAGGTGCTTGCTGCCAAACTTAATGACCTGAGTTTGGGCACACGTGGAAGGAGAGGGCCTACTCCTAAAAGTTGTATTCTGACTTCACACAAGTACCGCTCGCTGTGACATTTAAGAAGATGGTAGAATTTTGTTTTTTCATTTTGTGTTTTAAAGAAATGAAGAAAAAAAAACTGCACAGATGTGAAAGTATCTGCCTTGTTCAAGAAGGTTCTTTATCTCTTGAGGAAAGTTATCAGTCTCAGTTGCTACTGAAAAACCCCTCCTGTTTCCGAGATGGCCTTTTCCTGTGGCCTTATAACATGCAGGGCATGTCAAAGGCTCAGGTAAGCTTATGTGGAAGACACAGGACAACTGAGCCCACCTCTTTCCTCTGAGGGGTGGGCAGCTTCACCGGCCAGGCATGGGAGGCACCTCCGTGGGCAGTCAGGCAGCCTGTGAAACAGCTGAGCCTCTGTGTAGCCTGAGGTAACCCGGCAGCAGCCAGGCCCTGCTGCTCCTAGGCTCAGAGAATGGGCTTCTCTGTGTGTGCTTGTTTGCTTTGGTTTAAGCTAAAAAAAAAAAAATTATTTCACACATAATTAGGGCTGTGGCAGCAAGATTGTGTTCAAGGTACTTTTACTGGAAATATCAAGAGGGGGACAAGGGAGGGTTGTGTTCCTTTTCCAGTTAGGTTGTGAGGAGGAGGAGGAGGAGAAAGGATTCTGGAAGGATGGGATAATGGGCAGTGTTTAAGGTGGGAAGCAGCAGCTTTCCCAGAGGCAGGCCCAGTGTGGATTGTGGAGGTGGGTGGTTTGCGTGTGGTACGTGTATGCACATATGTGTGTGTGTGATGTACATGGTGTGTGTGTGTGTGTGTGTGTATACGCACGCATGCACATGCTCTGTGGCGTGGCAAGGAGAGTTGCTGCTGTTACTTATTCCTGCCTTTCCTCCCTGCGGTCACCTTGCCCGTAGAGAAGGATACCCCACAGGGACAAGAGGCAAGGGCGTGGATGAATGAGATGAAGGATGCAGGCTGAGGCGCTGGCCACAGGAGAAGCTGAGAGATGGGGAAGAGAAACAGGAGAGCCGCTGGACACTTCTGCTGGAGTCTGCACCACCCGTATGAGATGGCTGGTAGAACAGCCACCAGCTGGACCCAGGCTACCTGAGTTCCGGTTCTGACTCAGAGCGTATCCAAAGGTCTCTGCATCTTCCTGGACTTCAGGTGACTAGGCAGCCTTCTGTAGAATGTCAGCTCATGGAAAGAACATGTTCAGGGAACACCTGCTGCTCCTCGTCTGGCTCCTCCCCTGCCACATGGCACCTGGATGACCTTTAGCGCATCATGGGCCACAGCAAGCCAACCAGTGGGACCCACAGTTTGCTTGTTGTCTCAGTTCTAAAGTCCTCTGGGGTTGGTTATTCTTTCCTTTGAGGAGAGATTTCATTGGGAAACTTTGGGAAGGATGGGACTGACCACTTCCTACTTAAAGGGTTATCTCATCCCTGGTTTGAGGAGGCCATTTCTATGATAAGAAATATATTTTTGTTCATTGTGGCGACCTGAATGAGAATATCCCCTGTGGGCTCATGTATCTGAACACTTGGTTCTCAGTCAGTGGCACTGTCTGGGGAGGTCTAGAGTTGTGGCCTTGCTGAAGGAAGCCTGTCACTGGGAGGGAGCTTTGAGGTTAAGAAGCCTTGTGCTTGCTTCTCTGCTTCCTGTGGTTCAAGATGTGAGCTCTCAGCTTACTGCCCCAGTGACCATGCCGGCTGCATTTTGCCATGCTTCTCTGCCACAATGGTGATGGGCTCTTGTCCCTCTAGAACCGCAAACTCAAACAAACTCTTCTTTCTGTAAGTTGTTTTGGTCATGGTGTTTCTCGCAGAAACAAACACAAAAGTGACCGGTAGAGTCATGGTCTGTCACAGAGCTACGCCCTGGTAATTCTCCAAATAATGAGAGCCTCTGGTATGCTAATGAGATGCCTGACTAAGGAGGTCACGAAGGGTTTCAGAACTGGGACTGGTTGCTGTTAAGTCTGGGACCTGATCAGGTGGTGAGAACTCTTGGTTCCATCTACCTCCTCTCTGGAAATGGAAGACAGCCTGAAGGTTTTGTTCCGTTATAGAATGGCCTATATTTGATCGATTATGTCTGTAATAAAACCTCCATTGAAATCTTCGGACCACGGTGGGAGGCCAGTAGCAGCTTGCATGCTTGGTGTCCTCAGGACTCTGGGTTCCAGCTCCAGCAAGAGCAAACCCCAAACATACCACCCCTCACTGAGCCTCAAAAGAGACACAGGTTCGTGCAGTGAGGCTGGAGAACCTCTAGATTGAACGCAGCTGTGTCTAGAGAGAGAAGAGCTCCTCAGATCCACGGCCAGAAGTTTCTGTGTTCAGGAGCTTTTCCGACTTTTCTCATCTGGCTGGCAATTTGGAGCCACTAAGAGAAGACCCTACTTGTTTCTTTATTGTGCGAACGCACACCCACACCTCGGTGCGTGCCATGGCATGCTGTGGGGATCCAAAGACAACTTGTTGGCGTCTGTTCTCTCATGTCCTATGAGTTCCCAGTCACTGAACTCAGGCTGGGGAGTGATCATTTTTAATCATTAAGCCACTCTGCCAACAACAACTGGTATATTAAAGGATCGTGTTTCCCCAAATTACGAACCATTCTAGCAATGGTTTAGCACTATCGTGCTGAAGGAGATCATGGGGACCCTGATTTCTAGCTGGTCAGCAGAACTACAGCAGACACTTGTAATTGGTGTCTAGAGTGGGGTTAAGACTCGGGAGACTGAGCCCTCTGCCTGTGGCATCTGCACTGAATATGGGAAATTAGGACTTAGTTCATGGGGTGGCAGGAAACGCAGCTCGAGAGTTTGAGACGTGATTGGGCTAAGGAAAGATGAGTCTGTGTCCCAAGTACTGTGGGTAAAAATGGTTCCTCCTAATCCATTTTCCTTATGTCATTTTCCTCACTTCTCTGTCCACACCCCTTACCACAAAACTTCTTTCCTTTTTTGAATCACCACCCTAGACCCAACTCCAGCGACTGGCAGAATTTATACCAGTTCATTAGCAAGGAGAGACAGCCAAGCAGACGGGAAGACAAGTCAGCCTGGAGTTCAAGGGTGAGTGCAGCTTAGCTAAGTGGGCAGGTTGGGTGAAGAGAACATTTCAAACTGGGAAAGATGCTGAGGTGGCAAGGAGCAAGGCCGGCTCAAGGAAGTAAAGCATTGCCCATGGTAAAAGAGGACTGTAGATGCGGGAGTGGCCACCAGCTGAGGGTTTTAGAGACGGATGGGACATGATGACAAGTTCACCTTGGAAAGAACGGACGCCAGGGTGAGCAGGGACATCTAGCAGGGTGCTTGAGCAGTGACGCAAGTGGGAGGAAGTGATGCTAATTCAGCTGTGTAGGAGACAGGGCCTAGTTATCACATAACCAGGAGGTAGGCAGATGTAAAGGTGAGAGTTCACACCAGAGCCTTGGGCTGGTGACATCACGGTGGCAGCGGAAGCTCGTAAGTGAAGGGAGGCTTTGCAAGGAGAAGGGTGGAGAGAAGGGACAGCATAGTAAGGAGGTGACTTTCTAGGTTAACCGCTTCCTTTTGATGGCCTTAATTGTGGGTGAATGCTTGCCAAATCTGGATGGAGCAGGAGATTCTCTGCCCATTTGTCTTGTGCCCGAGAGAGGACTGGGCTCCCTTGAAAGGTCTCCACCCTTGCTCTTCTGTGAAGAGAAGGCAAAGCAGGAAGGTTTGAAGTGGAAGAAACAGCAGAGATCTGGACCACTTCCACGTTTGGAGTATTCTGCTGTGGTAAAATAAATAAATAAATAAATAAATAAATAAATAAATAAATAAATAAATAAATAAATAACTTTCAAAGTGGAAAGAATTTCAAGCTTACAGAAATACTGAAATTATAGTAAACTATAAATTTATCTTTAAGTTTATATCTGTAAAGTTACAGATACACCTGCAACCCTCTAGTAAGATTTTCCTACTGTTAATGTTTTCTCACCTGTTTTATCACTTTTATCCATTCCTTTCTCCTTCCCTCCCCCTTTCATCTATCTATCTATCTATCTATCTATCTATCTATCTATCTATCTATCTACTTAGCTGCCTGCCTATCTATCTACTTATTTACATATTGTCTATCTATATAACTCTCTTATCTGTCTGTCTACTCTCTGTTATCTAAATAACTGTTGTAGTTTGCAGTTGCTGTGTTAAATGTCATAGTCAAAAGTACCTTGGAGATGAAGGAATTTATTTTAGCTCACAGGTTATAGCCCACCATTCGTGAACCTAAGGCAGGAACTCAAGGCAGGAGCTTGAAGCAGAAACCACACAGGCCCCTAGTAGGTATCTTGTTTGGCCTGGAGTCTAGTTATAGGTCTAGAGAAAATTACAGGTAGTCCCTGAGGGCCATCGGCCTTGTCTTGTCTAACTTCTTTAGGGAAATTTGTTGTCTGGTCTATCAAAGAGGCAGAATTGATTCCCTCAGGCAGTGCAGAGAGGGCAGTACTGCAGGGGGTCAGGTGAGGATACATCCTCTGTTAAGGCTGGGGATACTATGCCAGTGGGTGAATGAGCCCATCATTATCTGATAACACTCTCAACTTCCTCCCGATCCTCCCCACGGTCCTCCCCCATGGTCCTCCCCCGCCATGCTCCTTCCCCACGGTTCTCCCAAATGTCTCTATCCCAGGCCACAGATTACATTCTTTTCTAATCAGTGCCCTCATTTAAACTGCTACTGCCACTCAAGGCTGGGAACTAATGTGTTGTAAATCGGCTTATCTTATAACGAGGGCATGGGCTTGGTTTTCTGCAACTTGAATTCTATGGCTGCTGGAGAGGAGATTCTCTTCCAGGGCACACTTAGAAACATTTACATTGTTTATGGGCTTCCGGGGATGGCTAGTTTTATCACTCAGCACATTTCTTTGTCTTTTGTAGCTTTGGCCAAAGATGCGGAAAGAAGCCAGTTGGCATCATTATTTTCCTTGTTTCGCTACAGTATTTTGAAGGTTTTAAATCCAGAGCCAATAAGTTCCATACACCTCACAAGAGGTGGCTTGGGAGTCTCAAGTATGTTTATCTTGATAAGTTCTATAAACAGTTGATACCATGGACTTTCAGGGTTCTCAATGCTTCCAGAAGACTCTTTAGTAACTGTAGGTTTCATCCAGTTGGGAAACCACCTTCTGATACCACCAAGCCCACTTGAGAGATTTATCTTTATAATTCTCTCTCTAGAAGCACTATTTGTCAGGGCTTTCTAGTGAAATAGATTGATAGAATATTCAAGTATTTATATTTTATATTATAAAATCATAGTAGTGTATTAATATCTAGCACTAGCACATAATACCCATATGTGATCTATTTAGCATACATTAAAAAACACTTATTAAGTCAGTGACATTAAAATAGTAACAACAGTTGTCCTGCCCATGATAGGCTGAGAACCTGGTAGTTGGAGGCTAAGCAGCTGGGTACCTCAACAATACCAGCCTGGAATTGAAAACCTGGAGGCTTCCTGGAGAGTGGACAGTTGCTGATCTTCAGGCACTGGAGGAGGCAGGAAATGCTGGTTCTGGTATCAGGAAGAAAGCGGCAGCAATGGAGTAAGTCAACTCAGCGGCAAGAAGGAAGGCCAGGCAAGTAAAAGGTAAATATCCTTCCTTTGGTCATGACATTTTATATCAGAGCTTTTACCAGAAGGTCTCTCAAACATTAGGGGTGGCTCTTCCCACATCATTTAAGATAATCAGAACAGTTCCTTAGCTAATTCTAACTGGCGGCAAGCTGACATTAAAATCAACCATCACAGTATCTTCCATCTATCCTCTGTTTTCTCTTTCTAATTCTCCTGGGTCCTGGGGTACTGAACTCGTGTCCTTGTACTTGTACATCAGGCATTTACCCACTTAGCCATATCCCAAACATCCAGCACATGCTTCATAACAAAGCAAATACCTTGGTTGTCATTAATATTTCCATTGCGGCAGGAATCCATGTATGAGTCTTGTCTGATCTAGTTTTTGCTCTGGTTGAGAGATGATATCCCAAAGCTTCAGCATCAGTCCTCAGTACACGACTGAAATCCTAAACCTAAACCTAAACTTAACTCTAACTAAAACCTTAACAGTAACAACTAATCCAAAAAATAACCCCTAACTCCTAATCCCTAACCCTAACCCTAATACCTAAATAAACCCTAAACTGAACCCCTAACACAAACCCTAACACTAACTCCTAACCCCTAAACCTAACTCATAAACCCTAACCCCTAACTTAATCCCAACCCCTAATCCTAACCTTAGTCCAACACTAGCCCATAACCCCCAAACTTAACCCCTACCCTAGCCCTAACCCCTAACCCTAACCCTAACCCCTAACCCTAACACTAACACTAACACTAACACTAACCTTTAACCTCAACCCCTAACCCTAATCCCTAACCCCGAATACTAACACTAACCCCTAACCCTAAGAGTCTCTCCTGTCTCCTCTCTATTTATCATCACCACATCCCATTGGCTCCTATGTTTCTTTGGTGCTTTGCTACGCATTATAACTTTGATGCTGGAATTCTCCTACCCACTTGGTGTACTTTTCATCTAAGTTCTACTTTTTTATGATACAGTCCCACAGTTTTTGAATCTGATAAGATATTACAGGCTCATCTTTTACAAGCCCTGATATGGGTCTGCAACTAGCCTTTTCTCTGAGTATCTTAGGCCTGTTTTAGTGAAAAAAAAAAGTGAGATTAATGGTCAGGATTTGGACCCCAGGTTGGCTCACCATTACCCAGATGCCTTTGCTGTGTGGAAGTGTAGACTGTTGAAAATGTCAGCCAGAAGGTGCAGAGAATAAGAGACTTCAGAACACTGAGCCATCAATGGGACATATATCCCACAAGCCCTCTCCCAAGGCTCAGTGATCATTATGGAAGATGGAGCAAGCAGAGTATGAGAGCTAGAGACAGTAGATTGCTACAAGGAAACAATGTCCTCTGGAAATAGCAGGACAACAACATGTATGAACTCATGGTGGTTGGGACAGCATGAACAAGACCAAATCCCAGCTAAGAAGAGAAGTTAGAGCTGGGTGGTGGTAGCACATGCCTTTAATCCCAGCACTCAGGATGCAGGGGCAAGCGGATCTCTGTGAGTTCAAGGCCAGCCTGGTCTACAAGAGCTAATTCCAGGACAGGCACCAAAGCTACAGAGAAACCTTGTCTTAAAAAAAGAAAGAAAGAAAAGAAAAGGAGTTAGGCATGAAGCCCCACCCTTAGATGTGGAGCCATTGGCAATTGTCAGCTTCTGGAAGCAATAACAGTTTTCTCTTAAGAGTGAACCCTGTTGTACATTGACCATGCTCCAGTGGAAGACCACATATCCAAGAATATTTGAGCAACACAAATTAGTCTTGACAGTTTGAAATAATAGGGCATAAAGTAGGATGAGCAAGAAAGGAGGGTGGATCTAGGGAGAACTGGGGGGAATGAATATGAAACAAACATGTGGTACAAAACTCTCAAGGAACTATTAAAGCATTTTATAAAGAGAAAATGCTGTAGCCAGAACTTGGAAACAACCTAAATGTCTCTTGACCGAAGAATGGATAAAGAAATTGTGGTACATTTACACAATGGAGTACTATACAGCAGAAAAAAATAACAACAGCTTGAATTTTGCAGGAAAATGGATGGAACTAGAAAACATTATTTTGAGTGAGGTAACCCAGACACAGAAAGACAGTTGTCACATGTACTCACTCATAGGTGGCTTTTAAACATAAAACAAAGGAAGCCACCCTACAAACCATAATCACAGAGAACTTAGACAACAATGAGGACACTAAGAGAGACTTACATAGACCTAATATACATGGGAAAGTATAAAAAGACAAGATCTCCTGAGTAAAATGGGAGCATAGGGACATTGAGGGAGGGTTGAAGGAGGAGGGGATAGGCAGGGAGGGGAGCAGAAAAAAATGTAGAGTTCAATAAATATCAATAAAGAAAAAAAGAGAAAATGCTGACCCATTTTAATGTTTTCATAAAACACAGCATTGGAGGACTGTGCTATTTTCAAGGAAATAATGGACTTTTTACAACCGTGTTATCTCATGTACTGTGGTTGTATCCTGAGATATTGAAGCTGAATGTCCTGTTGCGGGATAATGTTTTTGTATACTGTAAAGATTTGTCACTTGTGCTGGTTTAATAAAATGCTGGTTGGCCAGTAGCCAGGCAGGAAGTATAGGTGGGTAACCAGAGTAAGAGAATTCTGGGAAGAGGAAAGGTAGAGACGCAGTGGTCAGCCAGAGGCAGAGGAAGCAAGATGAGAATGCCTTACTGAGAAAAGGTACCAAGCAACATGGCTAAACATGGACAAGAGTTAGGGTTAACTTAAGCTGTAAGAGTTAGTTAGTAGTAAGCCTGAGCAATAGGCCAGTTTATAATTAATATAAGCCTCTGTGTATTTATTTGGGACTGAATGGCCACAGGACTGGGTGGGACAGAAACTTCCACCTACAGTGTTCTTTGTTTTGTGATGTCGAGTGCCTCACTGCAGAGAATTTCAAGAGTTTGGATTGTAGGGGTAGGGAGATGGATCAACATGTAAAATGCTTTCTATACAACCATGAGGATCTGGATTTGGATCCCCAGCACTAACATAGGAGCCTGTTGTACAGCATGTTTATGTAAGCTCAGCATGGGATTGGAGCAGGAAGCAGGAGAACTCCACCAGCTCACCGCCCAGGAACTCCAAGTTCAATGAGAGGTCCTGTTTCAGATGACAAGGTAACAGCAATAGAAGAAAATGCTAGACATTATCCTCTGCTTACCACATGCACATGGGCAAGTGCACTCTCGTGTGCACACACAGAAAGTCTCATGTGAGGTGATTTATGCATGTGATGTCGGAGCCAACTGGTCCTTCTGAGCTCTGTCCTCCATTCCTTCCACCTCCTGTTTATAGCATCTGAATTGTGTTAATTGCAAAAGAGCCTCTCACCTGCCACACGCCTAGTATTGTTTACCTCAAGAACAAGCTACCTTCTGTGACCTTGTTGGTCTTTGGTGACATGAGATGCTGACCTGTTCCCAGCTGAGCACCTCAGTCCACTGGGTCCCAACAATAGATCTTTCTTTGGCTCTTCGTGCTTTTCCCTCTCTCAATAAACAGTTGTAAAACATGCTGTCCCTCCCAAGCTGAGCCTGTCCAATGCCAGAGAACAGCTTAGATTGGCCTCAGTATAGGAGATGGCCAACTTCTCATGTTTTGAGAAAAAACACAAATGTTTAATCTTCTTCTTATTACAGCCTCTTCCGTGTTTGAAGTAGAGGTCTCGCTTTCTCACCCACAGTGCTCTGGACTTGCTGGCTGCGAGTCTTCAGTAGGTTGCCAAGGAAAAGTGGGGCCACTGCTCCCTAGTCATCCTACAGGCCTTAATCCGTGAGAGATTAGATACTAAGGCCACTTCTCTTCAGAAACATCTTCAGCACAATACATAAGCCTTGTTGAGAGGCACTGCCACGCAGGAGTCCATACAGTGGGGAGGCCAGGGTAAGTCCACTTCCTGCATCAAGAAGCCTCTTGTTTAATGGAGAATCAGACTTGGGCACAACGGGAGTCTGATAGGCAGAGCTTCTACTTTAAGGAGTGAGAAGAACTGGGATGTCAATTCAAACAAGCGAGCCAGCAGTTGCTGTGATTAGGAGAGGCTGTGTGGAGGAGGGGTGAGAGGCGAACTCTGTAAGGATGGAGGAACAGGGGAATCTGAGAGCATACTAGTGCATTAGCTACTTTTCTTGTTGCTGTGACAAAATACCCAGAAAAATGATTTAAAGAAGGAAGGGATTATTCTGGCTTGCGGGTTGAGGCTGTAGTCTAGCATGGTGCGGAAGGCTTGACACTTGGGTACCCCAGCAAGGAGCTGAGAGACTTGGATGCTATACCCAACCTGCTTTGTCTTTTCTGCTTAGTCCAGGACCTCAGGACATGAGATGGTACCACTCACAGGTTAAGATCTTCTATCTCATTCACTTGCTCTAGAAGCTCCTTCACAGACACACTCCAAGGTGTGTTTCCTAGATGATCACAGAGTCTGGAAATTTGACAGTCAACATTAACCATGACAGCACACAAGCCCTATATTCATAGACTAGATCCCTTCCCAAAGTCACCCTAACTGGTTTGGGCTATGGCTTCAAAGGCTGGTGATACATAGAGGGTATATGGTATCAGGTGGCCAGATGGTTATTGGAACTAGAACCCTATCTTTTGTGGTGCTTACTGGCATCTGGGTTGGGGCCTGGGCTCTTGTATGAGCATTGCACAAAACAATGTCCTTGGGGTGAACTCAGGCCAAGATGAAGACCCTCCCAGATCAGTGGCTTCCATTAGTGGATTAGGGAAAGCACTGGCAGGGGACTCTGGCCAACCTGGATGAAGTGGGCTTGGGATAGGAAGGAGGCTTCTCCACGACACACATAGCCAGCCAACCATGGGAAGGGGCCGTCCATCAGAGTGAAGAAAGGAGCTGCTCTTAAAAACAACTTCTTGACTTCACTGCTAGGCTTCAGAACTTAAACCATAGCTCACCTTAGAAGCCCCATCAAAGGGCAATGAAGCCAGGAAGAAAGGCTAGAGAAACTGGCTTCTTACACAGGAAGAGTTGGGATGCCTAATGTCACCATGCTGCCAGTTCTTAAAAGATTTGTGTCACCCAGAGACCTAAGCATTAAAACAGCACACCTACAGTGAGAAATACGTTATAATGAGAGTCCTAAGAGTGATGCTTTCAGTAACCACAGAGCTCCAGGGCGGACACAGTAAGGAAGAACACATTAATAGAAGCAGCATCAGATAAGTGACAGCTGATACTGATTTCAAGTTTACAGGACTTAAAATCACACAGGAGACCAGTCTCTGAGTATGTTTGTGAAGGGGTTTCTAGCATTGGTTAACTGAGGTGGGAATACCCACTCGAAATGTAGTGATGTCATCACATGCGCTAGGGTTTGGGGCTGAATACAAAGGAGAAAGTGGGCTGAATACCATGCTCATCTCTTTCTGCTTTCCAACCGTGACTACGTGTGACCAGCCACTTCATATTCCTGATACCACAACACCATGGCTTCCCAGACATGTCGCCCTAGAAGTGTGACTTCAATTAAACCCTTTCTCAAGTTGCTCCTGTCAGGTCACAAGAAAAGAGACTGATGCAGGATGCCAGAGACAGGCAGCTATTGGACCAGCTAGGGAGAAACCATTGCAGCTACCAGTGACATTGGACCAGCTAGGGAGGAAATGTTGCAGCCACCAGTGCCATTGCAATGCTGTAATCCTTCTAAAAATTACACCGAGGCCCCTACAATCTGAAATTCCCAGTGTTACTTGTTAATATGTGTATCCACTTCATCTCTCTCTCTCTCTCTCTCTCTCTCTTTCTCTCTCTCTCTTTCTCTCCCCTTCCCTCCCTCTTTCCTCCTAGAGCCCCCCTTTCTGTCTCTTCGCTCTCCCCACCCCACTGTAGCTCTACTCGGGGCTTTATACATGCTAGGCAAGTGCTGCTACCAAGATAGCTTTTGAGGACAGGGGCATGTAACCTAGACTGGCCTTGAACCTCCAATTCTCCTACCTCAGCCTCCTGAGTGCTGAGATTTATAGGAGTGTATCTATCACTACCCAGCTCTCATTGGCTTTATTTATTTATTTATTTATTTATTTATAGCAGTGAACAAGAAACAACTGTGTTCATTCCCCAAATTTATTTATGTCAGTCATACTTATTTTTTGTAATTAAATAGTTGAAACAAAACAGATAAGGAAATAATAGAGTTGTTGCTTAAAAATAAATGGGTTGTTTTGGAAAATATAAGAAAAGTAAGTCACTAGAGAAGAAGGCTGAGATATAAAGCAAAATCACTCCATGTGTTCAATCTGGTTTAAAAGCAGGTCTGGCTGGGACTAGATTCTAGGGAAACGAATCTGTTTCTTCTTTACTCTGCTTTGGAACCTGTGCCTGCTGGTTCTTCGTGGATCACTTTCCCACCAAGCACATTCAGGGCTCACTCCTTCACCCTACGCATCCCAGCTTATCTGAGACTTTCTCTGCACACTCTCTGTACGCTGAGCCATGCGTTCACCACTCAGGCATCCCCTCCCTCTTCCCATGTTAAAGATAATCACACCTGACCCATTCCCTCTTCCTTGTTGGTTTCCCCTAGGTTCTAGAAACACCATGAGGACAGACATTTGTAAATTTTGTCCACTGCTTTGTGACTAGTGCCTGGGTTAGAATTTGGCCCACAGTTAGGTCCTCAATAAATATATTTCCGTAAGTACAGAGCCTCTTTCCACAACAGGGCCAGGCTGGCTTACTCAGCATTGCATTCAACAACAGCTTGTGGAAACAGTGAGATCTGAAGAATACATGGCCTCAGTAACCTCAGAGCCAGGCCTAGGAGAAAAGACAGTGAAAGGCCTCTTTCCCAGAGCTAGATGCTCAATACTCAGGGTAAATTTCCACCTTGAACTCCTGACCACTTTTGAATAGCTGTTTGCTCCTTGGCTGGCGTTGGGTTAGAGGAGCTTTTTACTTATCTTGTACTCTTTGTCACAGCACACTCTCCCAAAGACTTTCTCTGTCTTCTGCAGAATATGTCCTTTGAATCTTCAATTCTGGGTACCAATAATGGTGGGAAGCCACAGCTGTATATAGCCGGAGAATACTCAAGGCTGTTGATCCCTGAGCAGTGCTGGATGGTGTTGATAAGCCATGCACCACTGGGTGCAGCTCACTTGGAGTGCTTGCCTCGCCCTAGGTTCAGTCCCCTCTTGGGTGTCCCACCTGGTCCAGCCTTGGGTGAAATAAGGCTACCTGTGAAACAAAGGCAGGCTCTTCAGGCCATCTTAATAATGGTACCTTTTCCTCCTGCTCAGACTCCACTGCAATCTTCACCAAGATTTAAGAAAAGACTCAGAAGAAGAAATGAAGGCAATGTCACCAAACGCTTTCAGAGGCCCTGACAAGACTCGGGGCTCTGGTGTGTGGTACATCAGAACTGGGGATCAGGGAACCTTTTCAGTGAAGGGTCAGGCTCGAAGTATTTTCATTTTCAGAAGTCCTGAAGGCTATCCTAAATATTTAATTCTGCTGTTTCAACAGGGAAGCAGCCATAGGCAGCGTAAACAAAGGCCATGCCTATATTCTGGTGAAACTTCATTTAAAATAGAGTTAATATTCTGGATTTGGTTGAGAGAGTACATGGCTTACTGACCCCTGAGCTTGATTATTGTTTGACAGCTACATACCCTTTCTCCCTTCCTGTCCACACTCTCTCATGTGTCTTTTGTCCCCTCCTCCTGCCTGTCCCCAATGGCCTCACCTGTATGACTTTCTTTGGACCTAAGGCTTGATGTGTGCTTGTGGGGCTGGACCTGGCCCCTTAGGCTCTCATCTCCACAGAAAGGACATGCTCTCAAGAGCCCATTCATCTGGAGATGCTACTAAAATTTATGGAAGAAGTAGCCTGGATCAGTCGGTCTCCAGACGACCTACAAGTGTGTTAATGGAGGCAAAGAATTAATGATGAAAGTGACTGGGTTCAGGGCTAGTTTGTTATCTAGCATGATGGACGACATTGACTGTCTTGCTATCTATCATCCCAACATAACTCATTCATCATGAACTCTCTTCTTTCTCCAACCTGTCCGTCATCCTTCTCTCCTTCCTCTATAGACCCGATAGCATGCACGTGGTGTGGTCCTTTTTCCTCTAGTCCCCAGCTATGTGTGTTGATTCCCTGAGTGAGATGGGAATTTGCTGATAGACCTAGAGCTTCTTTCATGTTCTGTTTCCTCTTCCTTTTTGCCTATTTAATAATAAAAAAGCTCTATGTTTTTATCCTCCTACTATTGCCCTTCGTCCTCTGCCTACAGCAGTATTGCATTATTCTCCCATCGGGTCTCTCCTTTGCCTCTGGATGGCCTTTCTCGTAGAGCCATTACCTTACTCCAAACATGCTTCCTGAAGCAAGTGCCAAAACATCAGCTCCTTTTGCAACGGCCAGCAATGGTCCCTATTGTGTCCATGAAGTCGGTGAAAATCAGAACATGTATTAAGACCTGGTGACACAGGTCTATAATCCTAGAAAATCAGGAGTATTGAATTAGAATTATAGAAAGTTCAAAGCTAAGCTTAGAGATTTAGTAACACCTTAAACAAACAAACAAAAAAAAGCAAAAGGTGTGTTGAGGATACAGGTTAGCAAAGAGTGCTGCCTGCCTAGCAAATATAAGCCCCTAGGTTCACTCCCAACACTGTAGATAAATGGATAGATGATAGATAGATAGATAGATAGATAGATAGATAGATAGATAGATAGATGGATGATGGGTGGATGGATGGATGGATAGATGGATAGATGGATGGATGGATGGATAGATAGATAGATAGATAGATAGATGGATGGATAGATAGATGGATATATAGATAGATGGATAGATAGATGAATAGATAGATAAATAGGTAGATGGATAGATAGATAGATGAATAGATAGATAGATAGATAGATAGATGGATGGATAGATAGATGGATCCAAATGTGTTTGTTAGTTACAAGGAAGAGTAAGGAGATGGATTACGTTTCTTTTATCAAAAGTAAACTTAATAAGAATCCAGACCTTCAAAAGAGACAGATGTATAAGGTGTATGTCTCTTTCTCTGTGCCTCTCTGTCTGCTTGTGTGTGTGTGTGTGCATGTGTGTGTGCATGACAGGAGGATTGTTATGTGTCAAAGGCCAGCCTGGGCTACATGGGGGTTCTAAGCTAACCTGTCTCAAAAACCAAACCAAATTAACCAATAACACAAGCCCCCACACTTTGACCCTGGGATCCTTGGTTTTTAAATCATACTTTGGGAAAATTCTCTGTTTCAGGCTTTTCCTGGCCTGGGATAATAATAGGTCAGTGGATTAACTTCCAGGGTGGCAAAACCTTAGCAACTGGCTCTTGACTCCTCTAGGGTTTTCCCTGACCTCCCACTTGAGGAGGCATCCAGGACCCTAGTCCAGTTCTCATTTGTCTATATTATCATCTTCGTTCAGTGGACACAAGAGCCTTACACAAAATACAAAATAATTTCTAGAATACAAAAGGAGTGGTGAGGTTGAGGGAGGAGTCAACTTGATTTCCTCTTTGCTTTCTGCTGGTCACAACTGAAACATTTCCTATGAGTGAGTCCTTGAATTTGATGGCTTCAAATAAAGTGTGTGTGTTTACATAAATTTGTTCCTTCATTTTTTCTGTGATGGCCACCCCTAGATGGGAGAATTGGGCCCCTGCCTTGCAAGAGATTTGGTGGCTCAACACAGAGCCTTCCTGGTAGGGCAAAGGCCCTAGAGACTAAGGTCCTCCAGATCAAGCCACAAACAAAGCCACAGCTACTTCCTGTGGAATCAAAGAGGACAGCTGAGGAAGGTCTGGTGGAGGGAACGGGATTGGAGTGGGTATGGAAGCCCCCAACTCCATGGAGTTCCAGAAATAGCCTGGCCTTGAGTCCTTGGAAATGCATTATGGGTGTGGGCATCTTGACCTGCCTGTGTTGGCTAGTTTTATGTCAACTTGACACAAGCTAGAGTCATTGGAGTGGAGGGAACCTCAACTGAGAAGGTGCCTTTGTAACATCCAGCTATTGGCAAACCTGTAGGGCATTTTCTCAGTGATTGATAGGGTAGTACCACCCTGGGCCAGAAGTCCTCAGTTCTGTAAGAGAGCCACTGGGAGCAAGTGAGTAAGCAGCACCCATCCATGGCCTGTACATCAGCTCCTGCCTCCCTGCTTGAGTTCCTGCTCTGGCTTCCTTTGATGATGAATGATGATGTGTGAGAGTATGCCAAGTAAACCCTTTCCTTGCCAAGTTGATTTGCTCATGGAGTTCCATCACAGCCACAGAAGCCGTAACGATGCCACCCGGGGAATGGTGGGATTGGCATAGAGGACTCCCCAAGGTGAGACCCTGCAAGGAGATGGCTCAGGAGAGGAATCAAACAGGAGCACGGAGAACACCGAGGCCAGGCTTTGAAGGGAACTAGTCTTAGCCAAGTTGATGAGACTTTTACAGACCTCGGTTAGCAATCTTGTTTTTTTAAGGCAGGATCTCATATAGCCCAGGCTAGCCTCAAACTTGGCAGATTGCTAAAGATGATCTTGAATTCCTGATCCTTTTGCCTCCATCTCCGAAGTATTGGGATCACAGGCTCTGACTATGATGGCATAGTCATTTCTTCTCTGGCCTGAGAGCAACATATTCCATATTCTCAAAGTAACGTTCCTCCAAGTGGGCACAGAATACAAATCTCAAGGTGTCAAAGGAGAAGAGAGTGGCTTGGTTTTCTGTGATTTTTCACTATCCCGTGTACTCGGCTGATGTTGGGTGGCAGCTCTCCCAGTCAACTCTATGCTCTTCCAGCTTCTTCTGTGGTTCTGCCACAGGGCTGGGGTGGGGAGATGTGTCCCTTCAGTGTGGAAATCCTTGCATAAAGTGGCCTTTATTGGCCTGTATTCATATTCCTGACCTTAGGGCCACCTCTGCCCACCCAGGTTCTTTCCTGCCCTACAGGTACTTTTGGCTCCTGAAGGTGACACATGCTTGAATCCTTCACTCAGTTGTCCCTGTTGGGAGTCACTGCCACCTCTCAATCTTGCAGGTTTAACTTTTCATATTTATCTATTTTGTTCGCTGTGTATAGGCACACAGAGCACGCTTGCCACAGTGTATGCAGAGGTCAGGAAACAGCGTGTGGGGGTTGATTCTTTCCTTCTATTACCTGGGTCCTGGAAATTGACCTCAGATGATCAGGCTTGGCGGCAAGCACTCTGGCCTGCTGAGCCACCTCACTGGCCTACTCCTTACAGATTTAGTAAACCTAGCATGGTTTGTGTCACCTCCATCCTGACCAGGCATGGGGGCAAAAGCAAGCTCCACCTTTGGAAACACTGGCCTCTCAAAGTTTTCACATCTCTTACCTGAACCACTGTTCCTTAGTCCAAGCCATCGCCCACATTCTGCATACCTCCACACCTGTTTGCCCCAACCCTTCCCTCTCGGCTCTCCTCAGAAGCAAAACCAGCATTCTTTGTTCTAAGTCATTCTACTTCATTCTCCTTTCTCTGAGGCAAAAATGACACTCAGGCAATGAACAGGGAGGTTTTAAAAAAGATCCAAAGAACAGAAATCCCCACAGTTAACAATTAAAATTACTACCTTGACCCATCAGCAATACTGCTATTTTCTAATAAATGTTTCAAAGTGTTTTAATTTTATTAACTAGAAACTGTGTCATTGTGTATCAGAGTAAACCAGCCGGGAGAGAGAACGCTTGGGTTTGAACGTCATTTCTACTTACAGCTGTTGTGTAGGTTACCAGCCCTTCTGTGCTCCCCTTTCTTCCTGTGAAATGGGAATATTAACAACTTTAATTGTTATAATTAACATTATAATTGGGAGTTATAATAAGGATGGAATCATAAATGCAAGGAAACTATAAGGAACAGCAACCAGCACACAACAAACATTCAGAGAGCTTGAACTGTCCTTACTGGCGTTAGTGATGTTCCAGAGCTGAGCAAGAGCCTTGGAAACTCACTGCAGGGAGATGCATCCCAACTGACTGAGGCTTGAAATGATGTTCCTGGGACTGTGGGGTTTAATGTGCACTTGACCGCATGCATCTCTGACGGCTGTCACCGGGAGATTAAAGCTGCCTCTTACATCTAGTCCTGTAACAGCCTTTGTGGTTTGGCCGGCGAAACAAGGTCTCTCCGGGGACCCATCACTTCATATTCTCCAGCGTTTAGATGAAAGATGAAGTAGTTAGAATAGAAGTCAAATTGATTGGTGTTCCCAAAGCAGAAATCTTAGAAGAGTAAGCAGAGAGGAGATGCGCTGAAGACTCCATAGTGCTGCCACCCCGTGCCTGGCTTCTTCATAGGCTGGAGGATCAGGGATGCACAGGGAGGAAGGGAGGAGTTTGTTCAGCATCACCTGGCAGGTGGCCTCTTCCCTTGGAGACCCTGCCTTCTTCTAACTCCCTTCTCCAGGGGCCCTGCAAAGGCTCTCTAAGGGGCTGGGTGGGCCACCACATGGAGCAAACTTAGTGGTAGTGGGCCCTGCTCACCTTGCTCCTCTGGGCTCTTAATCACTTCCTTGTTGAAAATGCCAGCCACAAGATGGGCAGAGTGCTTCTGTAGCATGCTTGAGGTCCTAGGCTCCACCCTTAGCACCTAGAATAAGAAACCCTTCCACTAATTTCCAAGGGTCCACATGCCAAAGGTTAATATTTAAACAGACGTTGAGTAAGAAGTAAGACAGACTATTTGGCTCCTTTCTCAAATGCATTTGAGACCTTGGTCATCATTCTTCTTTAGGACACGTGTGGCCAGTTATCAATACCAGAGAACATGCATGTGGTACACCAGTCACAGGTTCTCCTCCCCGATCCCTGGAACATTTGGGTACCGGTAACTACTTTGGTTTAAATGCCTCTCCCAAATTTCAATTCCTGGGAATCCAGTGCCCAGGGCAGGAGTGCTGCTGGGAGTTTTTCATGGGCACTCTGCCCTCACAGGCAGATTTGCCATTTGTGGGTAAAGGGTGGGTGAGTTATTGCTGGATGGGTTGTTATGACACCGAGCTTTCTCCTGCTCTCACTCTGTCTTGCCATGTGACAGTCCTTTGCCATACAGCATGATGCCCTTGCTAGATGCTGAGCAGGTACTGGCCCATGTGTGTGTGTTCCAGGTTTCTAGAACTATGCACCAAACCCCTCTTCTTTATCAGTTCCCTGCTATCAAATATCCTATCACAGCAACAGAAAGCAGATCAAGACACTAACCGAAGACTGACCTTGAGGCCTTTGGTCAATAACCTGCCTCCCAGAAGGGCTCCTGTTTGACCCTGCATGTATAGATCTCAGGCTAAGATCTCTAGTTAAGACAACTAGAGAGACTTGGAGACAAAGGATGGATCTTACCTAGAAAATTCTGATTTGTCCTCTTGTAAGTCATTCCTGGATGCTCAGCTCTGATAATCTATGTGTTGCTTGAGAAAACACTTGGCTGCTGCCTCAAGCCCCTAGGATCAGCTGCCCCTTTCCCAGCGATGCCCAAGCCACAGCCTACATTGTTTTCTCTGTTACGCTCACCTTCAGCTCTGCCTGGACTGCCTGTATGGGCTTAGGGATGTGAGATTAGAACTTGTGAGGAGGTTGAAACATCTCCCTAAACTGCATCTTGAGATCCCTGATCTCTTGTGCCCTGCTGATGCCTTAAAGAGGAAGAGAAGCCTCACTGGTGTGGGGTCAGCATCGGTGTGGATACTGGCACAGTGTCACCAAGAGAAAGAAAGAACACTGTGTTTGAGGGGTTTTATTATGAAATTAACACATGATTATTAAGAAATTCTGAGCAAATAGAAGAAGAAAGGACAAAGTTGAAAATGACAATCAGCCATATTCTTACATCATAATGTTGATATATTTTCTAGAATTTAGAAGTGTAGATGTGGATGTGTAATATATGTACGTGTACACACACACACACACACACACACAATTAGTGATGTGCTGGAAAATCAAGCCCGAAGACAAAGTTCTGTTTGCCATGTTTACCAGATCCACTTGTAAATCTTCCTGCAGTGGGTGATTCTAAGCAACCGATACCATAACTAACAATTTTATAAACTCCTGAAGACTTACCAATCAGATTTTACTGGCCGGTAGAAATCAGCTTCTACACATCATCAGTCAAGTCAAACAGCATGTAGCTTTCTGCTCTCAGTTTTTAAAAATTTAATAGTGTGTGTGTGTGTGTGTGTGTGTGTGTGTGTGTGTGTGTGTGGTAGTAGCAGCAGCAGTTACTTTTCTGTGAGTAAACACTGTGACCAAGGCAACTTCAAGAAGACAGCGTTTATTTTGGCTTACAGTTCTGGAGGGTTACCGTTTGTAATGGTGGCGTGAGCACAAAGCCAAGAGAACAAACGTCACAGAGGGAGAGGCCTTAAGCACCCAAAGCCCACCCCAGTGACGTGCGTCCTACAACAAGGCCAAGTGTCTTACACCTTTCCAAACAGTGCCATCAACTGGGGACTGTGTGTTCAAATATCAGAGCCTGTGGGGGATCCTTCTCATCTGACCCACTACAATGAGGGTGTGTGTGATACTCATATGTGGGTGGATGTGTGCACATGTGTGCGCAGGCGCACATGTGTGTGTGTATGTGTGTGTGTTTGTGCATGTGGAGGCCAGAGGTCCACACTAGTGTTTCCTTGGATTGCTTTCCACCTATTTGTTGAGATGAGGTCTCTAACTGAACCTGAAGCTCACTGATTGGCTAGACTGGTTGACCAATGAGCTCCAGGCGTTCACTTGTCTTTGTCCACCTCTCTGGATTTGGGGTTGCTGACACCACCACATACAACTTGTACTTAGTGTTGCTATGGCGTATTTGGCCGCCAGTCAGACAGAGATCATCAAGCAATGTGTTAGGCAGGAAGTTTCTGTGGGAAAGGGTACCTACACCCTTCTGAAGTGTCACTCTGGAACCTGTTTGTCAGCTGAGGAGAGCAGAGGGTTAAAGTGTTTCTACCTTAGAGAGGTCTGGCAGGAGTTACCCAGGGACACACTACACACACTCACACACACACACACACACACACACACACACACACACGCTCCTCCAAAACAAAACCAAAACGATCATACAAGACCAACGATACACAAAAATGCAGAAATAAAACAAAATCAAATCAAACAAAAAGTTCACAGAAAATACCATTGAGTTCATTTTACGCCATGTTGCTACTCCTGGAAACTGGCCCTGACCCTTGTTTGGTTTTGTCTTTGTTTGAAGGGGAGAAGGTAAGAGAACATGAAGTTGGATAGGCAGAGAGGTGGAGAAGACCTGGGAAGGAAGGGAAAATCATGATCAGAATGCACTGTGTGAAAAGTTTTTCAATAAAAAAGAGTTGCCTATGGAAAGGATCTAACATTTTACCACCAACAATGGGACAACTTGACAATGTGCCTTCTGATGTGACAAAGGGCACAGTGCTGTCTAGTGCTTGCAAAAATGTTTACCCTAAACCTAATCATGAAGAAGCAATCACACACTCAGATTGTGGAGGTTTGGGCAAAATAAGCCCAAACTCTAGATTAACAAGGAGAGTGTGGGACTATTCTAGATGAGAGATACCAGAACAAGATACAAGCCCAACCCTCCGAGAGAGAGAGAAGCCCATCAACCCAGAGAGGAAGAAGCCCACCCTCCCCCAGAGAGAGAGA
>JAQHUG010000250.1:2372830-2398681 GCA_028555095.1 Dicrostonyx torquatus | reverse complement strand
CTGAGAATTTGCTGCTACCAAGAAAAAATGCTTTACTCTATTCTTTCCCAAGCTTTCTCAGGCTTTCTGTGGATGCGGTTATCCAGTCCCTCATGTTATAGCACTCAGGCCTAGCTAAACGTTTTCTGAATTTCCTTTAATGTTAGTTTTACTCAGACCCATGAATTATACAGCAGTTTGTTATAAAATTTACAAAACCTGTGATGTTATATTCATATAGTTCCTTTCTCGCTTTATTTTTTTTAATTATAAAATTAAGTATAGATGTGGAGGGGAAGGGTTGCCCTTGGAATGTGAGAGCCATTGCAGGCCAGAAGAGGCTGTGAGATGCCCTAGAGCTGTGTCACAGCAGTTGTGAGCCACCTGGTGTGGGTGCGAGAGCCATTGCAGACCAGAAGAGGCTGTGAGATGCCCTGGAGCTGTGTCACAGCAGTTGTGAGCCACCTGGTGTGTGTGCTGAGGCCTGAACTCTCAACTGCTGAGCTGTCTCCCAGCCCCTTACTGTAATTCCTCCCTTCTAGCTTAACTGCCCCGAAATTTGGTTTATAGGACATCAACTCTGTTTTCTATTATAATGTGTTTGCAAAAATGTATGTGTTCTTGGGAAGATTCCTCTAAATGGTGGGTCCATCTTTTTATATCCATCCATAGCAGTCCTGGTCCTCAAATACCCTGTGTCCTTGCTAATTGTTTATCTGATATCTCGATTACTGAGAGAGGCATAAAATAAAGAAGTCTCTCGTTATCACTTTTTTCCTTCTGAAAATTTTCTAGGTGATGCCAGGACTCAAATCCATGACCTCACACATGCTAGGAGTGCTTTCTCGTTGAGTTCTATCCTCATGCTTATGACGTTCTGTTCTGCAAATTTAGATATTGAAATTATTATGTATAGATGTCTACAACTCTTGTAGCTCCCTATTGAATTGCTGTCCATCTTCAACTTTTATATAGGCACAAAATTGTCTTGGTTAGTATTCCTTTGTTGTTGTTGTTGTTATTGGCACACATAAATTATAAACACAAATATTCACTGTAACATTTCCAAAAAAGCATATACTGTGCTTGCCTCAGGTCCGCCCTCCCTCCACCCTCTCTCACCAGCCCCTCTCTCTTGATTAGTATTTGTGGGAATTTCTTTTTCAGTAATTTACTTCCAGCCTGTTTCTTCCACTGCTTTTTTTTTTCCTGTTTCTGTTTTAAACACTACGCGTCATGTTTATGGATGTCTGTTTCCTGTAACTTCATCACTTTTTCTTTCAAGTGAAAGTCAAATTTCGGGAACTTTCTTTTAAATGCTGAGTTTAGACCTAGAATAATTACTAACGCTCACTGTGTGCCCTTTATCCACCTTGTCTTTATAAAGTTTATTTTTATTAATGTGTATGTGGGGGTGGGACTGTATGGCGTGTGTGTGTAGGTGTCCTTGGAAGCCAGAGGACAGCATCCGAACCTCTGGAGCTGGCGTTACAGGCAGTGATAAGCAGCCAGGCTTGGATGCTGAGAACCAAACTCAGGACCTCTGGAAGAGCAGCAGGTGTTTTGAGCCATCTCTCCAGCTCCTGTAAGTTTTTGCTTGTTTGCTTGTTTTGTTATTTTATTTTTTTTAGGAAAGCAAAGTGGCTACCATATTTGCCTTATGCATCTCTCTTTCCTGCTCTGTCTTCTATTTTCTTGTTCTTTACTTTCTAAAACTTTCTCTCTAAATTATACTTGGTATGTCAACCAGGATCATGTCCTTTATCGTTGAGAAAACGCTGGGTTGTGTTATTAGGTACACAACGGTGTATCTTTGGGAATCTTGGCTTCTCCACTTCAGCTCTTATCATCAGCTTTCTGGATCACTGTCATCGTTGGGATCAGCGAGAGATCTTCAATAGAAAACGTGTGTTGTTCCCTATGCTTTCCCACTTCACAGGGTATCAGATACCTATTCTGAGCCTATGATTTGTAAGTCTACACCGCGGTCGACTGCCAGCCTCTGTGGGGAATTATTTCTGTGAACTTTAATAACTGACTTTTGAGGATAAGTTCCTTGAAATGACTGGCTGGAAGCGGGGAGGGAGTTAAGACTTTACCACGTGTCTCCAAATTGCCCGCCTGAAAGGTCACACACTGCTCTATGGACATTTTCCTTCAGAGTCTGAGACTTCCCGGGAACAGTCTAGCTACTCGCTTTCCGAGATCACATTGAATCGTGTGGTGTTCAGAGCCAGGATATAGCCATGGATCTCTGGAGCACTGGGTAGGGTCGCTCAGTGTGAGCAATTTAGAGACCCTTTTTAGTCCCCTTACTCCTGCAGCGGAGATCGGCACTCAGAGTCCTCACCGGCCCATCTTTAGAAGCGCTGAGGAAAGTCAGGTGTGAAGACCCTCACTCTGGAGGAGGTTGATTGGGAGACTGGACTGGGACCAGAAGGAAGAAGCCCTGCAGCATCAATAGGCCCTCTGTGTCTGAAACGACTGCAAAACGGGTCCCTACTTTTGCCTTCCCAGAAAGCAAGAGTATGCCCAAAGCACAGCGAGGTCAGAGCGCTTCTTCCCCCTCTCTCTTCTGCTCAGGGAGAAAGAAGCGGTCGCGAACTGTGGTGTGGCCACCGCTGCCAGGATACACCACAGGAATCTGCAGGGCAGGGCTAGGACCCTGTCAGGGGACTCACAGTCCCACCGTGGAGCACAAAGCCTGCCCTTGTCCGGCTCCTCGCTCTTCTGATGCTGCCCTGAACTCAGACCTCCCAGGATCCTGCAGGCTGGGGTTGTGGAGCCAGCTGGGTGTCCGAACCACGCCCTTAAGGGAACGTGCTGCTAGGCGCGGACTCGGTGGACTCAGAGCCTTTCCCCGGAGCTGGGGCTCCAGCTCTGCTGGAGTCTGCTCATAAGAACAGGCCTCCAGCCTGAAGACTGGGGCTTGTTCGGGGTGAGAGAAGAGAGAGGCATTCTGAGTGCGAGTCGGGGACCACTGCCACTCCCAGAGTTGGTAAAGGTGACCCAGTTATGGTCACCTTTGCAGCAGGTCAGGGTGGCAGGGATAGGCAGAGGTGAATATAGGTGCCCTGCCTCTCACCAGTTTTCTTAAAGACCTGGGCAACCCCAGGACACACCTTGGCCAGCCTTTCTCTGACGGGCAGTTTGTGCCTGGGTTTGCGGGTGTGTGTAGGTGGGGGGTGGTGGGGGGTGTTACACTGGCAACAGCCTTACCTCGTAGTCCCTTCCTCCTGTTTATACTCATAATCCCCCACCCCATACACACCAAGGAACCTTTTGCCAAAGAAAGGCAGCAAACAAGGCACTCCCATGCCCAAGTTCCCATCTTACCTGGTACCTTACTTCCACCTGCTTGGGACGCAAGCTGCGTTCATCCGTCCACTTGGTTCTACTCGTAGCATCCATTTATTAAGCGCCTCAGCGCTCCTTCCCTACAAATTAAACCAGACAGGTGCTCTCAGTAGGGTAGGCGTTTGCAAGATCGCCATGGAGCTCCTTCATGGAAAGGGACAAAGTGCTACAGAGGGACCCAAGAAAAGAGAGAAGCAACGTGTAACACCAGGCACCCACTCCAGACCAGGAGGAAAACCAGCGCCGCATTGGAAACCAGGGCAGACCTATTTCTCACTGAGTCTTGTTATTTTTGCTCAGCGCCTTCAGGCAAGGTTTCACGTTTGCATCCAGGCTGCAGGATCCTCCTGAGCCACAAGGGCTGATACTGTTGGTTGGGAGTGGGTGGGGGTGGGGAAGGCAGGATCCAAGGCTCTGGGGTTGGGGCTATCTGAGCATAAGACCACGGGCTGAATCCTCCATCCCCGAACTCCATTCTCATCTTGTTCCTTGGTCTGACTGGGTTCACGTTCCTTTCCTGCTCACTAGTCTTCAATGATGCCCCCATGTCAACTGTGCATTCCCTATCTTGGCATTTGGGACCATGACAGCCAGTACTTGCCGGGTGCTCGCTGGGTGCTCCCTCCCAACCTGTTCCTGTCCAGTCTTATCTGGTAGTATTACTGATGCTTTACAAATGAGAAAATGAAATAGACCAAAGTTGTTTAATAAAAGGAAATCTGAATCTAGGACTAGAATCTTTTTGTCCTTGAGCCTAAACTTTTTAACTTCGTAATTTTTTTTTAATTTTAATTTGTCTCTGTATGTGCACATGCCACATAGGCTGAAGTTGGAGACAACTTTCAGTAATCAGTCCTCTCCTACCTGGGTCCTGGAGGTCTTGAACTCAGGTCCTCATGCTTGGCAGCAGGAGCCTTCACCACCCCATTGAACCCAAATCCTTGACTGTTACAATGCCTTTAACAGGATCATAGTCCTGGGCACTCTGTGGTCCCTGTTAAATGACATTTAGAAGATGTTTAAAATTTGGGATGAGAGACAAAAAGCAACACATGAGACCAGTTGGTCTGTGAGCTTCAGGAGTTCCGGTCTTTCTGTTAGGTCTCTTCCCCCCATCTGCACCCAGCTCCGTCACATGTCACCTCTACCACCATTGCGACTCAATGGTCTGCACGGTTCTGGGTCAGCAGTCCCTTCACTTCATAGGCGCCCCTGTCTGCAGAGGTTGAATGTGGTCCAGCAGAGAGCTGGTGGTGTGCATGCATGCCTCTCTCAAGGGTTCACACCCATCTGTCAACACTTGCAACAACTTAGGGGAACTGACTATCTAGGGCCTCTGCTGTGATGGAGAGACAAAGCGACAAGATGACCCTGATATGATATTCATTAGGCTCCTCCCCGTAAGATCTTGCAGACACAAGTCCCCTATCCGGTTGGAAAGAGCCAAAGATTACGGTGTTCTAAGCTTTTCCGAGAACAGAGCTAAGGTGGTACAAGGCCATTTGCTGCAGGCCTTTGCTGGGGTTTGCCCACTGCCTGTTAGGCCCGAAGGTCAAGTGAGGCAGCTGAGAAAGAAACCCTCCCTGTGCAGCATCTGAGGCCCACTCAGAGGAGATAATGGGCCCCTTTCAAACAACCCCGCTTAGAGCCTGGACACTATTCCCAGAGGGATGGACCAGTGAATGGTCATCTGTGTGCCCAGACGGACCAAGGCCTGGCCTGCCAGGGAGGAGACTTGGGTTCTGGTTTCTGTTTGTGAACCCAGGGACTCTGGAGGACTTCAATAAATAAACACCTATTTATTGAGCTCCTACTGTGTGCAGGGCACTGTGAGCCACACAAAGAAGTACTGATTTGAAAAACCACAGATAGGAATTCATGCATGCAAATGATCTTCCTCCCTGGGGGGAGGCTGGGTACTCACAGAGTCGGTGAGGCCACCACTTCGGAGGACCCAGCCTAGCTCCTGTTTGAAAATGTCTTGACATTTCATGATGGGTTGTTGCTTTAAAATTCAAAACAGCTGGTGCTTATCTGGAGCTCTTTCAGTCTTTGCCAAAGATGAGGCATGTATTGCTTCGTTTCTCCTTGTTTGGTCTTCTCTGAGACAAAGTGTCATATAGCCTGGGCTGGCTCAAGTTCTCTGTGTACCTAAGAATGACCTGGTTTTCCTTTCTCAACTTCCCAAACGTTGGGGTTAGAGACATGCGACACTAAACACAACTATATGCAGTGCTAAGGTCTAACCCAGAGCTTCTTACCTGATGACCAAGCACTCTATCAACTGAGCCACACCCTCGGCCCCAACAAAAATGTTCTAGAAGGGTTCCTGTCTGCTAGAATGATCTGCAGGTGTGTCATCAGGCTGAGCAATAGTGTGTGACAGACCTCCTTAGGATGCTGGGGAACAGAAAGGAGAGGAATAGGACTCAGCTAGGGCTTCCCTGGAAAGGGGGAAATAGACAATATTTACTAACACTTCTGGGAAATAGTATTCTGCTCAACACTCTATCTGGTTAATCGTTTTGATTTATCCTTTCAACCCTTCAAGGTAAATACAACAGAAATACCCTTTGTTCAAGTTGTGCATGAGGGGAAACTGAGGCAGGGAGAGCTTGAGCAACTCTCCCAAGATCACACAGCAGGCAAGCCAACTCAAGCCCTGCTACTCCAACCCTAGTCTGTTTACTGTTGCTTCCCCAGGAAGAAGGGGAAAAGACACAAGGCTCACCAGCAAACACAGCCACGTAGCAATGAGACTGCTTTCCTTGGCTCTAGAGATAGTTTCCGAAGAGAATATGTGGAGTGCCTGGTCTCCTGGGGTGAAGCCTGTGGAGTGTTGGAGGGACCAGCTGGTGAAGGAATTCAGGTTTGTATCTGGGCTTTCCACTTCTTGCTGAGTGACCACAGGCAGGGTCCCTAAGGCATTTGTCCCCTCACTTCTGAAGAGGTTCATTTGGCAACATTCTTAAAAGGGAGTCTTAGTCAATTAGGGCTGTATGGATAGGTTACTCCTGACTGAGGAGCTGACTTAGGATTCTGGGGAACAGAAAGGAGAGGAATAGGACTCAGCTATGGCTTCCCTGGAAAGGGGGAAATAGACATCTGGAGGTTTGGAAGGATGAAGTAGAGTCACAGGCACACAGTCTTCTTCCTGCTTGGCAGAGGGTGGTCTTTTCTGCATCTTCACTTGGCCAGGACAAAGAGATTCTCTCTCTCAAGAAAGGTACTTCTTTATTTCTTTGGGGCTCCACCATTGTGACCTAAATCCTTCAAGTAGCGGCTCAGCTTCACCATGTGGACATTCAGTCCGTAGCAAGGACCCAAGATGATAAAGGGTGTGATAGATCAAGCAGAGTAGTACTCACTGGGTATTAATCACCCTTCTCTTCTCAGAAGCGGTCATTTCCTGACTTCTGTGAATTGTTAGTGGGGAGCCAGCTCTGGCCTGAGACCAGCCAACCTGACAAGGGAGAGCGGAGGAAGGAGCTGAAGCAGAACTTGGTGTCTCTGAGCCCTGGTTTCCTCGGAAGTGCCACCCTCTCACAGAGTGACTGTGAGAGTGACACGATGAGCTTAGGTCACCAGAAGGCACTTAAATCATTCCAGGCACAATGTAGAGGGGGTTTTGAGTGAATTCGTTAGAATTGGATTTGTTTTGTCTCACAAAAAAGTGGAAGTTTTGGTTGAGGTGGTGCCATACACCTATAATCCTGGCGCTTGGGAGCGGGAGGCAGAAAGACTAGTTCAAGGCTAGCTTTAATTACACAGCAAGTTTGGATCTAGATGAGGCAATTACAAAGGAAAAAAAAAAACTTCCATGTGGTTCAAACTATGGAGCCGGTAAGTGCCAGTGCATAGCAACAGTTGCCATGCAATCTGTGTGGATGTTGGCTTTCATGTTTTGCACATACTCAGAGTTCACTGAAGTGGCTAGTGGCTCCAACCCCCACCCCAGTGTTAGAATTGGGATCCTTGCTTTCTTTCTTGTCTAATAGGTGCAGAAAGTCATGGAGAGCTTCGTGGAGTGGGAAAGGGTCTCCCCAGACGACTGACTCAGGGTCTCCCTGGCTGCAACTGCAATCCCTCATGCCTTCTTCCTGGTGGAGTCTGGAATGTTCTGGTGACTGAGAGGGCCACGGCAGGAGGAACTTCCAGTCGCTGTATAAACTGTTCTGCAGATTGATCTGACCTCTGGCTCTCTCTGGGCTCTTTCTCTCATCTCTCTATAACTGACCTTCTGAGTTCTGGCTGAGGAGAGCCAGTACCATGTTAGCTTTTGTGGTTTCTGTCGCTCCCTGGCTAAGAACTCTTGTCTGAATTGGATTGTTTTCTTCCCAGCTCAGGAACGCTTCCCTCATTTGGGTTGTTTTCTTGACTGGGAGAGGGAAGTCCTAGATCCTGAGAAAGCACTGGGGACTTTTTGCCTCTGGTTTTTCTCCTTTCTCTGAGAATGGGTCCTGTCACAGAACATACCGTCCACAAAGTCGCATGGCGAGTGACACACAGTGAGGAAATGCCTACCCGGGCATCTTGGAAACTGCGAAGAGAAAAGGCAAAAGCTGAGGGAAGTCTCTGTGAACATACGCACAGTGAGTTCCAGGAACTGCTTTATTATTTTTGTGTTGTCTTATAGCTTTCATCCTAACATACTAGTTCTCCACGCCAGTTTTCCAGATACACGGATCGCACAAGGAAGCTAGGATACATCGCTAAGCCAAAGAAGCTAGAGACAGGACACGGTGCTATTATCCTCTGAGTAAGAAAGAGACCACAGTGTGAAAGAGCAGAACTGACATTCTTTTTAACGGTTTCAACATCTTGCTGAGTGACTAATATTTTCACTAGTTCCTGCCACCTGTTTATTGCAAAGGATGAAGATACTCTAAAAATTTCCATACCTCTAACATAAAGCATCTTTCCTAACTTTCTACCTTCATGTAGTCAGTGTCAAAATTTTCCAGATTTTAATTTCTTTTGCCATCTGTAAATAATTCCTCTGGGGCCGGGCGGTGGTGGTGCACGCCTTTAATCCCAGCACTCGGGAGGCAGAGGCAGGTGGATCTTTGTGAGTTCGAGACCAGCCTGGTCTACAAGAGCTAGTTCCAGTGCAGGCTCCAAAGCCACAGAGAAACCCTGTCTCAAAAAACCAAAAAAAAAAAAAAAATTCCTCTGGGATACACTTTGGATTCTTTTTTTTTCCCTGATGGCTTTTTCCTTAAAACGGAGCCTAGTGATGTCTCTTTCAAATGGTTTTGACAATTAAAGAGCACACACATTAATATATATTGTTCATGTATACAAGTTACTTATGTATGAATAGGTTAGTTAACATACATATGTAATTCCTTTAAGTAATAAAACACTTAATAAAGTAATTAACCATTGTTATCTATACCCAGTTTATTTTCCCCTGCAAATTCTCACTAACATTTCAGTAGCTTGAAATGCTCTGTCTATCTCCTCTACCTGAGTTTTTTAAGCTGGGTCATTCCGGTCCAAGACTCACATGTTACTGGAACTCCTCCCTGTGGGTCTACTTCACAGTTTCCTTCCTTCCTTCCTTCCTTCCTTCCTTCCTTCCTTCCTTCTTTTCTCCATCTTCCCCACCTCCCCTGCAACCATTGTCATCATCCTGCCACCTCCACCAACAACTCCAAGGGCTTCATCCCCTTTTCTCCTCCCTCCATCGTTTTTTCTTTGCCTCCATGCCCCCTGTCTTTCCCACCATGCCACCATCCTCTCCTACTTAGGCTTTTCCTAAGTGGTGACCTCACATCTATCATCCCTGGTTCACTTTCCCACTCCCCCTCATGACTCCTGCCTTCACTTCACCTCTTTTCCCACATTGCCAGATAATTGAATCCTGTTTCGGCCAACTTCATCATCTCTGCTGGTATCTCTCCATTGTTTCTGTGAACACATCTATCATCCTCACTTCCATCACGGTAATCTGTGCTTCTGTCTTTGCTGCCTTGTCCTCTGTGGTTGAATCTCAGCTATCAATCCCACCATTGTAACCACCACTACTAGTATCAATATTACTATTGTCATTTCTTTTCCTTGGTCCTCAGCTTCCTCCTGGTCCCTATCAATATCATCAGATTTTTCTTAACTATTTCCATATACTTATCCTTGTCACTGGGCATAGAAGCCTCACATGTGGGTATGGCCCTAAAGGGATATCCATGTTAAAAACAGGAGGAGAAGTGTATGAAGAAGTATTTCTCAAAGTTCAGGGACAAGGATGTTTACAGACCTTCCCTGGTACTTGAATGGTTGGTAGCTAGTTCTTAGTACAGTAGGGGAAGAAAAGACATGGTGGTACCAACAGGGTGGGGGCATGGGCTCCACAGTTTCCTGCTCTGAGCCTGGCTTCCCTTTGTCAGAGCTAACAGCATGCAGGTTTGAGAAGCTCAAGCGGTGCCAGGCTGGCTTTAATGACTGGTCAGTCCACTCCATCCTTTGTCTGCCCTGTCTGTGAGGCTCTCCCAGAAGGCACCGGGCTCTGTATTATTTCACCCTCCAGTGGTTAGGCATAGCTCCCAGCATCTCTGCTTCCCTTAGTCATCACTATGACTCTCCTCCAAGCAATATCACAAAACTTCCTTTGAATCTGTATTTGCCTCCCTACTGTCTCTAATGTGGACTAGTTCCAGATGTTTGAAGTTTCCTGGGTCAAGTAATGCCTCCTGACATCTCTCTCAAGCCATTCTTACCTTGAGATGACTTCCTGTTTCTACCATCCTACAGTACTGAATCTTCTCCATATTTCTCATGATGCCATGTTTTGAGTATTTCCTTTTTTCTTGCCTTTGGAAAGGAATGAGTTGAGCCTTTAAATTTATATTCAGGGTCAACTCCTTTATTCTCTGAAAGGTACAATTATCCTTTCTAGACATTCCCTTAGTACAGTATAATCACTACCAAGTGAAAAATAAATCATGGCACCCTGCAAACTGTGTGGCCAGTTGTTCATTCATGACATGATTCTTCAGGGTGAAATTTTAATGGTCAGGGGCATGCCATGATGTTTCTCAAAGACCCGGCAACTGTCTCCTGCCTCCTCCTCTCCTCTTCTTCCTCCTCTTCCTCCTCCTCCTCCCCTTTTCCTTTTTCTTTTTGGTTTTTTGAGACAGGGTTTCTCTGTGTAACAGTTCTGCCTATCCTGGAACTTGCTTTGTAGACCAGGCTGGCCTCAAATCTCACGGAGATCTGCCTGCCTCTGCATCCCAAGTGCTGGGATTAAAGGCATGCACCACCACCACCTGGCTCCTCTCAGCACTCGGCACTTTTGTAGGAAAAGGAGGCTCTTGCATCTGTAATATCCTTCCTCTTCTTGTGAACCAAGCCCCAACCCAGGCACTGGGTTCCTGGAAACATTCTCTGATGATCCCCTCAGTCTCTGACTCTAAGCATTTAATACACTAGAGTGCAGCACACCGAACTTTGAGTTTAGGCTCCCCATCACCTGCACCATCTCCCCCAAAACTTAATCTCAACAATAGATTAGGGCTTCTAAATGGCTTGGGAAGGGATTATAGTTGTGATCTACAAACATTATCAAGTCAGATCAAAATAGGAAAACAAGTTGCTAAAAGAATAGCGCATCTATGAGAAGAATTCCAACAGAAGATGCCTACGGGAGGACAATGTGAGGGGCATTGATGGGGTATGGATGGGACATAGTCATGGATGGGACAGGCTGGGATCTAGTTGTGCTGAGGATGCCCTCCCCCTCCACAGTGCTTACAGCAGAACTGGAGGGACAACCTATTTCATCGTAGGGCCTTCTGGGTTCCTGTGTTTGCTTGCACAAATTTCCCAGTTTGTAAACATGTTTTATTTTCTTCCACAACAGTTTGTAGTTTCAATAGCCGAGCTCAACAGGTTTAGTTTTATGAGCTCACCCTTTGGAATGGTAGTCTGCATCTTTCCTGGACTTTCAATAGGGATTTTAAAATAGTCTTGTGGCTTCCTGTGGACTGTTTACTTGTGAGACAACACACTTTACTTCTTTCCTGACAACATTTTCTATACTTCTTCTTACTAAAAATGACAAATTTCTTTGGCTCTCCCCATACCACCAGGAGGTGGTTTAATCCGGCTGTGTGTGGTTGAGGCAGACGTTTACCCGAATACCTCATGCCACTCATTGATACCAAGCTCCATGGATGCCCTGGCTCTGTGGGTGCTTAACCATGGTGCCCTGGGTCACGCTTGTTGATCTCTTCTCAAACATTCCTTCCATTCTGTGTTTGAGGTTGTTGCTGCTTTTAGAGAAGATGTCATGCTGGGTTGCCGTGTAAGGCAGACAGCCAATGTGGACGGGTATGATGCTCCCCACCCAGGAGCTTCCAGAATTCCATAAACATTGTCTGGTACTGTATGTGGGCAAAGAACTGAATATCATGGACAGGCAGGAGGTCAGGCGGAGGTCTAGCTCTCTAGAAGTAGACCAGCTTCATTATGGCTTGTGACTAATGAACTGAAGGCATAGTATTCAAGCATATCATTGGCTCTACTATGGCCTTTCTTTGTCCTGACCTTCTAGCACCACACACAAGCACATACAGGCACATGTGCACACACCACCACTACCACCCTGTTTATGCACACAACAGTTAATTCCAAAATACAATTAGTGGGCTGTCATACTCAAATAGAGTGCGACATGGTTCAACAAGCTTGGATCCGGAAGTCTCACCTCCGTTCTCAGGGTTGTTGATAAACAGTGCCCATCCAGGTCTTGCTTGCTTCTTCCATGTATTACCAATCGCTCTCCTTGAACTGAAGCATGTGGCTCTTTTTGACACTGCTCTTCTTTTTACCTGTGGTTTAAATCTTAGAAGATTACATCTTAATTTTATCTGGATTAAACTGTGTCACATACTTTGAATAAAGCTACTATTGACATCTGTATACATATTTTTTAAATAGCCATTCTCTTTTCTGTTGCTTATAAACCCAATTTGATTGAATTAATTTGCCCTTTCAATCATCAGCGATAACCTTTGATATTGTCGGTCATTTTAATCACAGTCTTTCTGTTGGGTATGTGGTAATGTCTCATTATACTTTTGATATTGATGATTAATATTGGATTTCTTTTTTGTCTTACTAGCTATTCTAACTTGTGCTCTGTTGCTGTGATAAAAACCATAAGTACAAGTAAGGGAAAAAGGAAAGTGTTTAACTTACAGGTTGCATTCATTATTGAAGGGAGCCGAGGCAGGAACTCAAGGCAGGAACTTGAATTAGAAACTACTGCTCACCACCTCTGGTTTGTTCAGCTGCCTTTCTTACAGAGCCCAGACCCTCCTGCCTAGAGCTGAAACCTCCTACATCAACTAGCAATCAAGAAAGCACCTGACACATGCCACAGGCCAAAGTGATCAGGGTGGTTCTTCTGCTGAGGTTCCTGTTCCCCAGGTGATTCTAGGTTTACGTCAAATTGGCAGCTAAAGGTAAATATAATAGAAAACATTTGGCTATATCTTATAAAGTTTGTATTATTATAATTATAATAAAATAATATAATTATATTACCAGTTTCAATTGAGTTATTTCTCTTTTACTGTCTTTGTGGAGTCTTTGGAGTCTTAAAATGTATTTAGGAAGCCAGGCGGTGGTGGCGCACGCCTTCAATCCCAGCACTCGGGAGGCAGAGGCAGGCGGATCTTTGTGAGTTTGAGACCAGCCTGGTCTACAAGAGCTAGTTCCAGCGCAGGCTCCAAAGCCACGGAGAAACCCTGTCTCGAAAAACCAAAAAAAAAAAAATGTATTTAGGACTACTGCATCAGCTACATGTATTAAACTATCTCCTAGTATTTGGCTTGTCTATTATGGTTGTTGTTATCATGTGTCTGTGTGGGGTGGGTAATGTACTCCTAAGTACTGGTATTCATGTTTACCAGAGGGTGTCAGATTCCCTTGGAGCTGGAGCCACAGGCAGTTGTGAGCCAATTTCCATGGGTGCTGGGAACAGAGCTTGGGTCCTCTGTAGGAGCAGTGCATTCTGTTAACCACTGAACCCCATCTCCAGCCCTCTATCTGTGTTCTTAGTGATATCTTTTATTTCTTATTATTAGTGGCTAACACTTTCGTGTTCCTCTTAAGAAATTCTTGCTCTTTCAAGATCATGAAGACATTTTTCTTTTCTTTTCTTTTAAAAAAAGAAAACAAACTATCTTTGTTCTTTTAAATACCAATCCCAGTTCCCACTCCCTCCCCTTCTCCCATTCCCTCCACCTTCCATCCCACTCTATCCCCCATCCACTCCTCAGAGAGGGTAAGGCACATTGCTTTGGGGAAGGTCCAAGGCCCTCCCTACTATATCTAAGCTGAGCAAGTTATCCCTCCAAAGAGAATGGGTTCCCAAAAAAGCCAGTACAAACAGTAGGGATAAATCCTGGTGCCACTACCAGTGGCCCTTCAGTCTGCCCCAGCCATACAACTGTCACCCACATTCCAAGGGCCTAATTTGGTCCTATGCTGGTTCCTTTCCTGTCTGGCTAGAGTTGGTGAGCTCCCATGAGCTCAGGTAGGCTGTTTTAGTAGGTGTCCTCATCATGGTCTTGACCTCTTTGCTCATATTCTCACTCCTCCCACTCTTCAACTGGACTTTGGGAACTCAGCCATGGGGATATTTTTCTATGAGAAACTTTATTATTTTTACCCTTCTAATCCAGACTTGTAATCCATTTAAAATTATTTTTTGTGTGTGTGAAGTTTAAATTTGAGATAAACAGTGTGATGGTTATCAACTTTATTACTTCTAGAGTTAACTAAATGTAATGATTGGGCACACCTGTGGGGGACTTTTTTCTTTTTCCTTTCTATTATTTTTTTTAGATTTATCTATTATGTATACAGTATTCTGCCTGCATGTATAGCTGCACACCAGAAGAGGACACCAGATCTCATTACAGATGGTTGTGAGTCACCATGTAAATGCTGGGAATTGAACTCAGAACCTTTGGAAGAGCAGTCAATGCTCTCAACCTCCGAGTCATCTCTCCAGCCCCGGGACTTTTTTCTTAATGAAATCATTTCCATCTTTGAGATGGAAAGACACACCTTTAATCCAGATCTGTTGAGGTAGGAAGAACCACCTTGAATCCGGGCCACACCTTCTGCTGGCAGCTTATATAAATTACTTGGAAGCAGAAAGCTTGCTCTCTCTTGGTCTTGCTCTTGCTGGCAAGCCCGTTCCTTCACTGGCCTTAGTACCTATTTCTTCAGGATTCCAGAGAACCCTGAAGACCAGGTGAGACATCCAGTCTTGCGGACTGAGCAACTACTGGACCCTCTGCTGGTAGACAGTCATTGTTGTTCGAGGCGGACCACAGCCTACATCTGCTCTAACACACCTCCCCACTCTCTTCACTCTGTAAATTCTGTTCCTCTAGAGAGCTCTGGCTAATAAAAACATCAAAGTTTTGTTCTGTGTAAACATCCAATGACACCAATACCACCTATTATAAGACAGTTTGTCTGCTGAACAGCGGCGGGATCTTTCTGTAAATTGTAGCAGGTTTATTTATGATACCCCCAACCTTAAAACAACTCAAATGTTTGGAAATGAATAAACAACGTTTAGTGCGTTTATATAGTGAAATGATTCTCAGTAACGAGAGAGAATTATTAATAGAGGGGATAGATCTGGAAGGTATGGGGAAGGGATGAATATGATCAAAACACATTGTATGGAATTCTCAAAGAACTAATAAAAATGGGGGAGGGGATGTCTCAACAGCCCTGAGGAAAGGAAGACAGAGACAAAGCACATGCTTTGTTCCAGTTACTCGGAGAGGAGCTGATGGCTGGTGACAAAAGTCAGAAGAGTGGTGGATCACCGTTGGGAGAGGTGCCTTTGCTCAGGCAAACCCATGTGTACGTGTGCATGTGCGTGTACATGTGTGTGTGTGTGAGCATGTGCATGCATACGTGTGTGCATATGTGTGTGTGCATGTGTGTTGCGTGCATGTGTATGTATATGCATGTATGTCTGCATGCATGTGTGCATGTGCATGTGTGCGAGCATGTGTGTGTATGTGTACGTGTGTGCATGCATGTGTGTGTATGTGTGCATGCACATCTGCGTGTGTGTGTATGTGTGTATGCGTGCATGTGTGTGTGTAGAGGTCATAGGTCGATGTCAGATGTCTTCCTCTAATACTACCCACCTTAGGTTTTGGCTTGTTGGTTTGTTGTTTGTTTTTGAGATAGGGTCTCCTGCTTAACCCAAAACTCACCTATCCAACAAGATTAGCTGGACAGCAAACTCCAGGGACCCTCCAGTCTCCTTCTCCCCATTGCTAGGGTTTTGGACACATGCTGCAACTCATCAGTTTAACAAGGTTGCTGGGCATCTGAACTTAACTCCTCATGTTTACATAGCAAGTGCTTTCCCAACGCAGACATCTTCTCAGCCCAGGGAAGGGTGGTTTGCAAGGTGCTGTTCTTGTGCCGGGCACAGTTACATCGCTGTAAGGTCAGGAGAGGAGGCGGCCATCAGCTAGGAAAACATTCAGAGTAATGAGACTCCTCTGCATATTGGCTATGTTGTTCCCGTTTCTACTTTATGTGGGCTCAGACAGACTTTTCCATGACCGTGAGCTATTTTCTGTCCACTATTAGAATGTGATAACTCCTGATCCTAGCGTTTACAATAGCTCTAGAAATAACCTTAAGGACCTGACTGGCTGAACCATTTTATTTTGTAGATAAGACAATTGTAGCTGCCAGGAAAACAAGCTGCTGGCACAAAAACTGGAGTTGATATTTATCTTTTTCCTGAGGGCTAAAAGAGTTCTATCTTTGTCAGTCTTGTTGCTGATAAGGTTTTGAAGACATACTATATGCCAACCACAATGCAAAGTCGTATCTAGTTAATTGTCCCAGCAAGTCCACTTGAACTTGGTCACCCAGTGACATCTGCCTGTCTCAGGGCTGTGTAGGTTTTTCCCTCATGCCACCCAGGGCCTGTTTAACGCTTCATTTTTAAAAGACTTGATTATTGTAGATGTCAGCGTTCACATGATCTTTGAGAGATTTTCCCTTCTGTCTGAAATCTGGAGCCCCATGTGATCCACCTGCATGGATCATTCCTATCTGCTCTGGACCCTGAAGTAGATTTTGTCTTGAGCTTTTTCCATTGAGTTAATTCCCCCAGCCTTACCATCCTGGTTTTCTCCTTTGGGGCACCTACCCCTTTGGAGACTCATGATGCTGCGTTGGTATGAATCTTCAGAAAACTCATGAGCAAGTGTGAACAGTGATTCATCTTCACATCAACCTACCATTAGTTCCCTCTCAACCCGGGAGTCTCAGATTTTCTCAGTTTTTCCTTACTGGGTGGAGACTTTGCAGATAGAGGTGACACACTGAGAAGAAGCTCTAAATGGAGTTGAGACATGCAGATCATGAGACCCTGTTTGTACGTGCATGTGTGCACACACGTTTCTAGGGCTCAGGACCATAGGATTCTATCCTGGGACTACCTATAACTGTAGAATCGCATCTTAGCATCATTTGAGGGGGCTGGGGACTGATTTTCTTCTTGGCTCGCTTGGCCCACTTCCTCCTATTTCTTCCCCTGGACTGCCATTGCTTTGTCTCTACGATGGGATGCATGGGTTCATGCCCTCTGGATCTAGGTGCTCCTGTTTTGCTGGGAAGTACAACCTTGGGGGATCATCTCCAGCCAAATTCAAGGGGCTATCATGTTCGCTGGGTATCTGTCATGAGTGTGGGAAGGCTGGAGTGGAACTAGATAACAAGGGCCTTTATTACTGTATTCCCAGAAGCTCAAGCTGAGAGGCAGTCCTCAAGAACCTTCTGACACCTCACTTTTCCTGAGGTCAGAGGAGAAAGGGAAATGGGGAAAGAAACAAGAAGCCAACCCACTTTGTTCTCTACAATGTACGTCCATGACACTTCTGAATCTCCCAAACACATACTCCATCCCAGAAGTAGTTACTGTGATTTAGGAGTTGCTGGCAAACAGGGCCCCAGAGGTGTCTGTCTTTAAATACAGCCATGGAATTGTGTGGGATTAAATATGGGTGCTATGCAGTCATGGATATGATTAATCAAATACACTGATTTGTGCACATATGTGACCAACTAGCCAACTGATAGAATTCTGCATTAGTCAGGATGCTCTCTGCTCTTGGGTCCTGAGCAGTTGGTGGGAAAGATTTCTTTTTTGTTTGTTTTTGTTTTGTTTCTTTTTTCTTTTTCTTTGTTAATTAACATTTTTTCCTTTATTTTGCATACTGACCACAGTTTCCCCTCCCTCTTCTTCTCCTTTCCCTTCCCCTGACTCCCATCTATCCCCCTCCCATCCAGCCACTCCTCCTCCATCTCTATTCAGAAAGGGGCAGGTCGCTCATGGGCTTGAACATAGCATGGCACACCAAGTTGAGGTAGGAATGAGCTCCTCCCCCTGTATAAAGGCTGGGCAAGGTAATGCAGCACGGGGAACAGGTTCCCCAAAACCAGCTAAGTGCCAGGAGCAGGTCCTGATCTCACTGTTAGGAGCCTAGGTTAGTCCCAGGCAGACTCCCTAAATGTTGGTCCAGAGTTCATGTGTTCCCACAAGCTCAGGTCAGCTGTCTGTGGGTTCCTCCATCATGACCTTGATCCTCCCCCATGACTTGTACAATTCCTCCTCCTTTATTCAGGAGGATTCCCAGAGCTTGGTTCAGTGCTTGGCTCTGGATCTCTGCATCTGCTTCCAACAGTTACTGGATAAAGGCTCTGTGATGATAATTATGGTAGTTACCAATCTGAGTCAGTCCAGGCACCCTGCACCATTGCTAGGGGGTCATAGTTGGGGTCACCCTTATGGATTCCCAGGAGGTTCCCTGGCACCAGGTTTCTCCCTAACCCTCTTTGCTATCCCTCAAACCTTCTCCTGCACCCAGCCTTCCCAACATGCTCCCTCAAGTTCCTATCACCCCACCTCACTCCCAGTTTACCCAGGAGACCACTTCTATTTCCCTTCCCAGGGAAATCCATGCAGCCCTCTTTGTTCTCTAGCCTCTCTGAAGCTGTGGATTGTAGGTTGGTTATCCTGTACTTTACTCCTAATATCCACTTATGAGTGAGTACTCACCATGTTTGTCTTTCTGGGTCTGGGTTACCTTACTCATAATTATTTTTCCTAGTTCCCTTCATTTGCCTGAAATTTTCATGAGGTCGTTGTTTCTTACAGTTGAGTAATACTCCATTGTGTAAATGTGCCACATTTTCCTTACCCATTCTTCAGTTGAGGGGCATCTAGGTTGTGTTCAGGTTCTGGCTATTTCAAATAATGCTGCTATGAACATAGTTGAGCAAGTGTCCTTAAGGTATGATTGAGCATCCTTTGGGTATATGCCCAAGATTGGTATTGTTGGGTCATATGGTAGATTGATTCCCATTTTTCTGAGAAACTTCCATTTTGATTTTCAAAGTGGCTGTCTGTACAAGTTTGCACTCCTTCCAACAGTGGATGAGTGTTTCCCTTACTCCACATTCTCTCCAGCATGAGCTGTCATCAGCGTTTTTAATCTTAGCCATTCTGACAGGTGTAAGATAGTATCTCAGAGTCGTTTTGATTTTAATTTCCCTAATGACTAAGGATGTTGAGCAATTCTTTAAGTGTATTTCAGTCATTTGAGATTATTCTGTTGAGAATTCTGTTTTGATCTGTACCCCATTTTTAATTGGGTTATTTGGTATTTTGATGTCTAGATTTTTGAGTTCTTTATACATTTTGGAGATCAGTTCTCTGTCAGATGTGAGGTTGGTAAAGATATTTTCCCATTCTGTAGGCTGCCATTTTGCCTTTTACTGACAGTGTCTTTTACCTTACAGAAACTTTTCAGTTTCAAGAGGTCCTATTTATTAATTGTTGATCTCAGTGTCTGTGCTACTGGTGTTATATTTAAGAAGTAGTCTCCTATGCCAACATGTTCAAGGCTAGTTCCCATTTTCTAGTCTATCAGGTTTAGTGTAACTGGGTTTATGTTGAGGTGTGAAAACAGTAACATATTATACAAGGTTACATACTGATCCATGGAGGAAATGTGACCATGGCTCACAGTAAACTAATCATATTCTGCTAGTAGTGATGGGTCTGTATTTACTAATCCAGTTTTCATGGCAACTTTATAGATGGTAACCATCATAAAAACAGAATCATGGTTGTATATCAGGTAACAGAAGGGGCCAGTCTGTTCTGACCAATCCAAAGAAGAGAGGAGCAGCACAAAATGATGAGAATATCAATAGCCAGGGCAAAGGCTGGGATTTTTTGATTCAAGACAGTGTCAACACTGCCAAGCTGTGGGGACCCCAGCTGGGATGTCTATGCAGTCAATCAGAGGCCACAGCCAAGAGCAGGGACCTATACAGAGAGAGACCTAAGATGCCCAGACATTCAACGAGAGACGCAAACTGGTGATCCAACAGGAATGTAGGGTATAATGGGCTTGGGAAGGGACTTTTTCTGTGGTCCACTAGGCGAAGTGAGAAGCTGAGCCTTGAGGTGGAGGGGCCGTCCCCTCCTTCTCCTATGTAGTAGACATCTGCCTCTTATTAGCATGAAGCTTCCTGAGCCTGCGTGGGGAAAGTATGATCCTGAATCGCTCTCAGAGCAAAGGGCAGGGCTGGCCACCTAGCCTGGCCCATGAACTATCTGACCAGGCAAGGGTCAGTGCCTATGCAGAGCTACATGAGGGTCAGAATACCAGCAGAAAGCTAAGGATCTAATGATTGCCTGTTCCTTGTGTTCCTAGGTGGGCTCTGGGAGGGGGATCTTTAATCCTTAACCAGGCCACCCCCTCCCAAAGGAGACTAGTTGTGAGTTAGAAATAGATGGATCCTTGCTTTGGATCTAAAAATCACCGGAGCTCTCCGCCCACCCCCCAACCTCCCCAATCCTGGCACACCTCTGTAAGTCAATGTTATGTTTTCACACAAATAGCATTTTATTGGTGTTTAAAAAAAAACCCCAGCAACTATGAAGTCATAGATTTTTTTTTAAACTGGAAAGTAACTCAGAATGTCCAGTTCCTTAGCAAGAAACAAGCCCAATTTTATTATCACCCCCGTTATAGAGATTAGGAGCCACCGGGGGCCCTACAGCAGAGGCAGGCTTGGGTGCAGGGCCTCCTGAGGAGGCTCCTTCCACTGGACTTCCTCTGTCCCCTTCATCTTCTTCATGTTTGGGGACTCTGCATGCCTGGTTGCTGTGTTCTTCTGCATGCATTTGTCTCAGGATACATGCAGCAGCTGTAGGCTGCCTCCGCCATCTGCTCTGCTGAATGGACTCGCATACTCTGCTTCTGGGTCCTAACTCGAACCCTCTTCCTGTTATGGCTGTTCTCGGCAGCCTCGGGAGCAAACTGGCCTGGTGGAATCAGACCTGGTGGGCTGCTACCTAGAACAAGGGTTTGTCACTCATCCCAAACAAGCCTCACTCTGTGTGCAGGAGTGCTGAGGCCAGCTGCTGGGGAAAGGGAAAAGTGCCTTTAAAAGCTCGGGTAAAGGTCGCCAAGACAAATACAGCTAGCCAAGGGGCAGAAGGGCTGGAAGATTCCAGATGCAGAGGCCTCCCTCCATGCCATGGCCAACTAAGACACTGGGCAAGGGGAGGAGGGACTGGAAACGCCAGAGCAGGGTTCTCTTTTCCAGCCACCTCCTCAGCTCAAGCTAGAACTGTCATCCCGGGGACAGACCATTACTGGGAGGGCCAGTGAGGGAGGGTCAGCTCAAGTGCAGTCCAAGTCGAAAGCCGAGGTGCCACATGTGGGTAGCAGGAAGGGGCAAGTAGACAACACTGACTTTGTCCCTGCTGAAGGCCAGCTCAGGAACCCTGCCCTCCTGCCCTTCCAGGCCCTCCCTGCTCATTCTCATGACCCCTGTCAACACACGTGAGCAAGGGAGCTGAGGTTCTTGCCTTTTTTTTTTTTCTGTTCTGAGAGTTATACCTGGGTCTCGTGGAAATGTACCCTCAGACAGTACAGCCCGTGGTCTTCCAGCATGGGGACATTTATCCAGGGCGGGACTAGTGAGTCAAGGGTGCTCACCCTGGAAGAGAGTCTATGTTGGCAGGTTGGGTCACAAGTGGGAACAGTAAGGACATTTTGCTGCTCCCTCTATTCTCACCAGAGGAACAGAGGAGAGGGACGGGCATCCTGCTGATGTTGACTTTAAAGGGAAGACCCTTGGGCTGTAGCAAGTCCTCGGACCTGGCTGGGAAGACACCCATGGAGCCGGCTCCTGGAGCAGAGGCACCAGGTCCGTGAATGGTGGCTCCCTTCCAGGACAGAACCAGATGCTTGCTGTGCTAACACCTTTGGGCAGACACAGGACAAGACTGAGAGAAGGAGCCTTCATGGGCAGCTCTGCCATGTGTCTGAGGCATCCTGGCCAAGCCCCTTTTCCACATTTTTGGAAAAGGGAGGTACAGCGCTCTGCATGGATCCTAAAAGAAATGGGAGGACAGACCCCAAAACCCAGTGACAGAGTTGGACTAAAGATAAGGAAGAGCTTGTTCTTCATCATGACAGTAGCTGAGGACAAATTATGGGTTTTTGGTGACCACTTAGGTGCATGGCCACAAATTTAATGGATGGCTGCAATAGAAACTATATGATGTGCACTATGACAATATCTTGGTCTCAGTCAACCTATGTCTCGCCACTTGCAAAATACATGATACTCCGTACCCCTATCTGGGTCACACAGTGGTGAGGACCAAATGATCTTTGGAACCCTTGAGACTATTGACACCCAGGGTATTCCTTGCAAAGGTTCTTGGGAAATATAATGCAGCCATTAAATCATCAAGGGAAATAGAGACTGGATGCCAACAGCAAGACTTCCATACCCACCCCTGAAGGCCAACAGGTTTCCAGCGGTGAGCCAGCTCTGTTATTTGCTGGGTCAACAGCTGGACCATGAATACACACCTTCCTCTACCTCCCTTCCCCCAGACTTTCAGTGGCCGGGCAGCAGATCAACCTCTTCGATCTGCCTTTTATTTTAAGATTGAGGATGTCAGGGTGATTTGACATCAACATCCCTCACCCCATTGGTTGTCATGGTTGGTTTGGGCTGTATTAGTTGCTTGTCTTGTTGCTAGGACAAAGCATGCGGCCAAAGCCATTTAAGGAAGGCTCACAGTCCCAGGATACACAGGGAAGTCATGGAGCTCAAAGCAGCTGGGAGAGACAAAGACTGCTGCTCAGCTCATTTTCTCCTTTTTGTTCACTCGAGGGTCCCAGCCCATGGGATAAAGACTCCCACAGTTAAGGAGGGTTTTCCACCTCAATTAGTTTAGTCTAGACAATCTCAAGGCATTTCCCGGGGGCTAACCTAATCTAGATAATCCCATACAGGCCTGCCCAGAGACTTGTCTTCTATGTCATTCTAGATCTTGCCAAGATGTCAGTCAGTATTAACCATCATACCAGAACAGAGCCCCAATCTGTTCTTGCCTGGGATTTCCCAGGGTCTCTATTTTCTCATCTATACAATAGGCAGAGAGGCAAATAGCATCCAAAGCTATTTTGGGGGCATGAAAGAAATGAGACACGTGAAGAGTTCAGCATGTGGCCTGGAACCAGTTGTTACCCAACAGATTCAGCCACTGGGATGGCTGCCATATACGGTATGAGGAAGGCACGGGACAAAACAGGCAAAGAAGAGATTGAACAAATAGAAATTTGCCTGTTTTCTGGCCGTCAGGGCTGGACCCCTCATGACTTCCGCGGAACCCTGAGGACTGTCACCCTGCATGGAAAGTGTAGATAGGCATTGAGGAGCAAAGCAAGCCCTTAGTTCAGGGACCTGGGCAAGGCCAAGAAACAAAGATCTTTGGGACAATTGGAACTCAGTGGAGATTCAGGTAGGTGGTCACTTGCTTCTCTTTGCTGGGCAGTTCTGGAGCACCCATGGTGCCACAGTCTTGGCCTCATCTGCTCTGGCACAAGCCTCACTCTTGGCTGACCATTGCTTCTGAACTTTGTTTAGGGAAGGCGGCCGAGAGCTCGAGCATTGGCGCCATTCATCGTGGGACGCGGCTGTGGCTATGCAAGCATGCACACAACAAAGTAAGCATTGAAGGCCAGCTCCATCGGGTCTGTAAACAGCCAGCAGAAGGGACACCTCGTCCCACATTGACAGAACTCTATTTAAAGCCACACACACCGGAATAAGCATGACCATGTTTATTTCTGATTGTCCCCAAGGCCCTGGGGATTGTCTCCAAGTGACTCCACTTCTCTGTTGACCCCAAGTAACCCTTCTATCCCAAGTCATTTTTTGTCTTTCTGAAATTTTTTTCACTAAAACAAATAAACAACCTCATCTATTAATCATTTCCCTCCTTTCTAAGGCATAGTTTGGCTAAGACCCTTTTTGAGCATTGAGTTGAGTCCACTTGGGAGGTTTAAAACTAAGCTGCTCTGCCGTCACGCAGTCACAAAGAGCCAGGATTTTAAAGTGGAAGGAAGCAGGTGAATTAGGGGTCATCCCATGGCCATTGCTCTCACAGCTGAGGGGAAGAACCTCTGAAGGCACAACAAGAGCATGGTGAGCCTAGGCCAAGTCACCTTGCTACCCAGACATTTGTAGGGAGGTAACTGAGGATGTCAGGGTTGGTGGCAAGTAATCTCAGTGTGTGTGTGTGTGTGTGTGTGTGTGTGTGTGTGTGTGTGTGTGTGTGCATGTTTCCATTGATCTTGGGCTGGGTGGCACTATAGGAGAACCATGTTGGGGAGGACGATCTTCTTACCTGTCTGTGCCCCAGTTTCTTCACCTACAAAAGAGGCAAGCCACAGATCCAACTCACAGGGGTGTGAGGATTAAATGGGGAAACTTCGCTACCTGGTCTAAACATGGCCTGGCCATGGCTGATCATTCGGCTAATGCTTCTCACTTTAGAGATGAGGAACTAAGGCTTGCCAAGGTCACATGACTTGTCCAAGGTTTAAAAAGCAAGTCCATGGTTGGCAAAAGAAAAAAAGGGGGGGGATTTGGTGCACCCTGGGTGGGCAGAAGCCAGCCACAGGTCCGCCTGGTGAGCGACACTGCCATGAACGTGGTGGAGAAATGGGAGAGAAGGAGAAGCGGAGTGGTCTGTGCACTGTGCAGAAAAGCAGAAATGAAGACACCCAGTTGGTGAGAATCAGGCCGATGTGAGTAGCCTATGCTGCCACTTGGGGGCCATTTGATATCTGAGCCTGTGTTACTGCCTGGGGCCATGTCTGGGTTAGTGGCCCTGCAACAGCTAGGGTTTGTTTTGATGTCTATGGCCCATGTTGCCACGGAGGGCCGTGCAGATGTCTATGATCTGAGCAGCCACCTGGGGCCATACTCACCTGAGTGGCCTGTGCGGCCACCTGAGGCCATGGAAACATCCGGCCTGAGCTGCAGCTGAGGGCCATGTCTGGATTGTGACTCTACCACAGATGAAGTCTGCGTTGATGTCCATGGTCCGTGTTACCACTGAAAGCCATAAGGATTTCCGTGATCCTGTGCCTCTACCTGGGGCCATGCTGATATTCAAGGGGCCATACATACATGCTGCCACTGGGGCCATACTAATCTGAGTGGTCTGCACTGCCACCCAGGGTCATGGTGACATCTGGGCCTGAGCTGCAGTTGAGGATGTGTGGGTCTCTGGTCCCACTGCAGTCAGAGTCTGTGTTGATATCTGTGGGTCGTGTTACCACCTAAGGCCATTGGAGAGTTGGGCCTGGGCACTGGAGAACTGGTCCTGCACCTCAGCAGCCACTTCAGTGGGAGACTTACATGCCCCCCCACATCCCCTGCAGAACTTTCCCCAATGGTCTGGGTGCGGGAGAGCTGGCCATGACTCTTCATGGCCCTTGGAGAACTGGCATGCCCTTTCTCACTGGGTGCAAGGGAAGAGCTGGCCCTGACCCGTATCTGAGGGGTGTGATCCTGGTGGAGGCCTGGACTGACCAACTCAGCTACCAGCCATGCCTACATTCAGGACTTTGAGTTGGTCCATCCCAGCATCTACCCCATCTATGACCTGTTAGAGGGGTATGGTCCTGCATAACAACAGCCCCAGGAACTCCATGATTCAAGTCAACAACAGGATATCTGAGAGAAGTTTCTGTGAGGATCCAGTACTAGAAGTCAGAGATCTTGAACCAGACCAACGACTCATTGCAATGAACATTTGCAAGCAAAGCTGTTTGAGCAAAAGGGTCTACTGCGTGACACACCACAGCTCCCAATGCCACTACAGCAAATGAATATGTTTCAGAGAGGCAGGAAAGATGTTGGAACAAAATGTTTTGTTTTGTATTTTTAATTTTCTTTTTGTGGGAGACGCTACAAGGGTGAAGGCCAAACACGGAAGGACTGGGAAATGAAGATGATTGGTGTTGTAATAGGTGGAGCACAAGCCCTTTGCCATGGTTCATTGTCTTCCCATAACCTTTTTATTTCATCAGTACTGAAAGGCACTATAATTTCTGCTGG
>JAQHUG010000250.1:2340456-2371052 GCA_028555095.1 Dicrostonyx torquatus | reverse complement strand
ACCTGAAGGCTGAGTCCTTCTGTTCCTGTTCCTGTTATCTCCAGAATAGGCATTATTCCTGAAAATCCGTTGTCTACAATCCCTTCTCATATGTCCCATTTTACCACAATTAAAGCATTTGGTATTTTGATGCCTTTTCTTACCATTGGATATGGCTTCTCCTACCCATGCTTCAGAACCATAATCGAATGTTTCAACATTCATTATATGTAAGACCCATTCATCCAAGGGTGCTGATCTAATCCTTAAAGGCCCTAGGATCCTTTTTTCAGATTGGGGTGCACGATGTGAAATTCCCAAAGAATCAATAAAAAAATTAGGAAAAGAATGAGATTCATATGCAGGGCAGCCTCTCCAGAGCTGGTAGGCTGCTCTATGCATGCTGTAGATTCAGGAAAAATGTGCCAGATGCTCTGAGGGACACCTTGCCTCCTTTTCTTTACCTGTAAACAGAGGGGACAGATGAATAGCGGTGGTTACAGTCCTGGAATCATGCTTGCATGAATGGGTTCTTACAGCTGCTGATGATCAGCCATTACTTCATATTTCTCTTATTCAATACTTCTGTAGCTTTCCTTAGGTGTCAGGGCCATCTTATTTAATTCCTTTAGTGTTCCTATAGGAGCAGCTACTACTTTGTCATCCTCATTTGATAGATTCGGAAACAGAAGCACCAATGGAGTCCATCCTCCCCGAAGGTACATCGTTCATTGATGATGGGATTTGAACACATATCTGACTCCAGATTCTGTGCTCCCAATCACTGGGCCAGGCCAGTTGTTCTTGAGGCAGGATTTCTCTATGCTTCCCCGACTGATCACAGATTTATGATCCTCCTCCTGCATTAGTTTCCTGAGCGCTGTGATAACAGCACGTCCCACCACCACGTCTGCAAATGTCAGAATTTTCATTGCATCGGCCTTCACATCAGTACTCACAGAGTCTTCATTCTTGGCTGCCTTTTCCTTTCCTCTGGCATGTGTCCCTCTTTAATCATCTTTTAGCATATTTCTCTTGTCCTTAGTGGATGGATGCACAAAATACAGTACAGAATTCATTTTGTGCCCTGATACATCCTAGGTACCCAGAATAACACCTGCACACAGCAAGTAGTTGAATAGCAAGTAGGTCTGTGGATTCCTGTAAGAGCAAGCAAAGGGTTCGCAGGCTCAGAGTAGGTTAATTTGTTCAAGCCTCCACTCGGGTAAGCAGCTGGCCAGAACCCAAGCCCAGCTCTGACTTCATGCTCCCTAATCATCGGTTTCCCTTCAGAAGTGGTCGGTGTGGCCTTTGCGCGTTTGGTGTTTGTGTGTACAGCCATCCTTCCACACCCTCAGGTTCTTTATCTTCAGAGGCAACCTACCGTAGACTGAGAAAACTTTTACGATGTTTCGTCTCTACTAAACATGCCACTTTTTCATAAAGTATGCGTTATATCAATAATATAATATTTCCATTATATTAGGTATTATAAGTAATCAAGAGATGGTTGGTGTATATAGTAGGTGTATGTAGGTTCTGCATAAAGACTATACCACTGTAGAGAAAGAACTTGGACATCTGTAGAGTTTGGCAACCTGGGTAGGAGGTTATACTTAATCCCCCAAGGGATGGCTACACACACACACACACACATACACCACACACACACACACACACACACACACACACACCCCTATCGAAGGTTTCCTAAGCAGGGTAGAGAGGAACCCTTGAATGCTGTCATGGACCTAGAAGAAAATGCCACATGGGTAAATCAACATGAAGACTACACTGACTCGGAAAGTGAGCCCAACGAAATGGTCAAAATTCCATTTTTGTGTGTTTTCTTTACCAAAATTACTTGTGTATAGTTGTCTCTGCTGTGTTGGAGCTCGGATGCCTGTCTGGTGGTCAGGATGCGTGCGAGAAATGCTCTAATGAAGTCTCTGTTGAAGGGACACTGTGCCTGGGGCTGAGCAAAAGTGGGAAGAGGTGGTCCCTGTCCCCAGAAACTCAGCACAGTGGGGAACATGCATCAGAGCTCCATGCCTGTCCGCTCTGGCAGGCAGTATGCCATAACCTAAAGGCATTACCTAGGTCAGAGCCCAGGCAAATGCCCTGAGAGCTGTGAAGGCTTAATGGTTCTGGTCTGGGCTCCTGACTTTGACCCCTTCCAAAGTGCCTGGGATTCACGGGCTCCTCAGCACCCTCACAGTACCTCTCTCCTCCATCCTTGTGTTGAGGCTGCATTGCACAGGCTGCATTAAGAGAGACGAGGTTGGGGTGTGGCTCAGTGGCAGTGCAACGTAAAACTAATTAATTCATTAAGAAGGAGAAGTAACAGGGTCTTGTGTCAAATCCACCCTGCCCATAAGCGACCTTAGCTCGTCTCCACTCAGCTGACCTGCAGAGTTAGCAAGGCTCTTTTTGCTGGCCCGCTTCCCTTCCTTTTGCTCCTGGAGTCACGGAGACTTAACTCCATCCTGAAGGCTCAGCATTCCATCCCAGCCCTACCCTAAGGGAAGATCCAGTTAAGAGAGCAGAATTCCCCTTGGGATTGGCTCCTGCTCCGAGACTCTGAGGCGCAAAGACTCCTGGGACTTGCGGCACGGAGCTCCAGCTCTGCCGTCTCTGCGGCTGGAATATTTCTGGCAGTCGAAAGGAAGGGTTTTATATTTTGTCTCCTCCTTTTCTTTAATAGAAAATGGATGGAAAATGCAGAAAATCCTGTGCTCAGCAAAACCTCCCTCCATAGGAAATAGCTGGAAACCGCTTCGGGATGAGCAGAGGCCAACAGAGGTGATTCCTGGAGCTGATGGCCTGGTTACATAATGCCATGGCCCGGTCCAGGAGCGTGAGTTGCCATCTGAGGGTTCACAAAGCTCCCATCACGGTGCGGAGCAGGGCAGGTCTGGGAGGAACAGTCTTGCTCTTATTCACTATTAACTATTCTCTGTGCTCCCTTTCCCTGCGCAGAGATCCATTAGCCCCCAACGCCGGGGAAATCAATCGTTCCCATGATGGATGGGGGCAGGAGCTGAACCTGTCCAGCTTTTACGTCACCTTGGAGAATGGGTGTGGCTTAAATGATAGGGTTTTGCTTGGAACAAATGTTCCATGATTCCAGGGTTCTCTGTAGCTCTAGAGACGGCAGAATGTGATGAGCGGGAGGTTTCCTGGCAGTCATCAGGCTGCCGCTTAGCTGGCTGGGACTAATCCTGGCCTCTCCCCCTAGCAACAACAACACACAGACACATGGTAGCAAGCAAGCAAGCAAGCAGGCATGTCTCACTTGGGTTTCCTTCTGCCTTTCATTCACCCACCCATCCATCATTCCTCCCTCTGCCCATTCATTCTCTCACTTGTTCATTTGTTCCATGAGTGTTCCCTGGGCAGCCATGGGGTGACTTGGTGACTCACGTTCGATGGATGGCACTGTATTCCCCCTCTTTATTTATCTCATAGCCTGGTAGAAGGAGGGGCAACCTGTAGATCTGGCTGGCAATGCCGAGTGCTAAGGTCGAGGTAGTGGCTGCCGGGGAGTGTGAAGACAAGGAAGTCCCACAGCATCCATGCCATTGTCCTGCCTCAGCTGAGGAGGTGACTCTGGTCCTAAGCTTAGGCATGTAGATAAGGTCATTAGATGGGAAGTCTGAACCACACTCAAGACCCTTACGTGTCCTCAAGCTGGTGGTTCTCACCTTGACCACAATACACAATGAGCCAGGCTCTAACATGAGACCGGAAGAACAGGGCTCAGGCCTCATTGCAGAATTCTAGTGGCAACCACATCATCTGCTCTGGGCTCTTCTTGGCAAGCAAGGAAATTCAGATATAGACTGCTTGAGTCATCTGCCCAGTGTCCTCTCGCCAGGAAGAGGCCAACCTGGGACTGTTCCCAGCTCTCCTGACTCTGCTACTGGCCAGCTCTGGTCCAGGCACATGGCCGTAATTGCTGACATCCTCACTTCCTAGAACTTTCCCTGGGAGGTCTTTCACAGACTGTCTGGCCCCAGCCGTTACTCCTGGGCTAGCAGAGTGAGCTCATCTTGAGTGACGTGGCAGGAAAGTCAGAAGCCTGGCCTCATGTTCTCATCTGAAGTGACAGATGAAAATAGCTTGTCTGTGGTCTATTGATATCCAATACTCTATCATCAGATTTAGGAAAGCCAATTACATCTCTGGGAATTGCTTCGAGGCCAGAGACCAAAGGCCACTAGGAACAGGGCTCTGGCTCTCATTCCACAGCTCAAGGTCCATCATAGCCAGGAAACTACCATCTGCCTCGCAGGTCTACAGGCAGCATTAGGTGATTTTCTGGAGTCGGGTAGGAACAGTCTCCTAGAGGATGCATTGGAAATGGCTGGGGACGGGGGGACCCTGGCATTGCCCAGAATCTTTTCTGTGGGCAAATGGGTACAGATCATAGCACCAGGATGATATCAATTGGAACCGACTGTGGATGCTCCAAAGGAGACCTGGGGGACACTGGTCACTGTTCAGACTAGAAAAAATGAGCACCTAGAGGACACTCTAGTATCAAATACTCTCCTGCCACATGAGGAAAACCAGAATGTGGAGGCTCTCCTTCCTGCCTCCATACTGACCAAGCCAACTGCAGAAAGAACAGCAAGATGTTCAAACCCCACCCTGGATTCAGGCCCTCCAAAGAGCCTGGTCTCTGTGGGCCTCAGTAGACCTAAAGTGTCAGGTCACAGCCTTCAACCTCACTGTCCTTCCTCTGCTTAGGCTATTGGGTTTCACTCTGGGAGGAGACAGTTGTGATGGCAAAGAGAAAGTATGCTAGGCTAGCAGTTTTCCACCTTCAGACTCCATGTTTGCAATCACCCATTATGATTATTAAAGCAAATTCTAAGATAATACTTTCTGAAAAAAAGGCAGTGCTGATATTGCAGGCTGAGCACCAGACTCCAAGAATCACTGCTCTGGGCAGCAATGGAGGGGACCAATTTCCACTAACATGAGTCTCCTTGTGAATGCATGTGCAGCCTGAATAGGTAGGCTGCAGCAATGCACATGTCTATAAGTGTTACAGCTCTGAGGAGAAAGGTTTCCCCAAGGAATGTGTTGCAGCTCTGGGGGGAGAGGTATCATCACAGTTGGGAGCCAAGGAATACCACAAAGTCACACTGCACAACAAACCTCACACAAAGACTTTATTAGGGAAGACACAAAGCAGAGACATCTGCTCTGGTGAGCAAGAAGCAGTAGGGGTCTGAGCAGGAGACAGGCTCCTATAGGTTTCTTGGGGACAGAGTTTTCCAGGGTGGAGATTTCCAGGGTGGTGATTGGTGGGATTTCAAGGCCTGAGCTTGGGGCAAACCCAGGGATTGGTGAATGTTAGTGAGTTTTCAAACTGGAAGTGAGCCCAAATCTTTTACCTTACAGCTCTTATGTTCTTCAACAGTACAATCTTGGGAGTAGGGGGTGATGTCTATGGCCCCTTCCCCGAATGCTTCTTTTATGTATAGGAAAATAATTCTCAGAGGATTACATTGGAAACAACTATATTGACATCCAGTATAGTCTGTAGACCCTCACCCTTCCAGTTAAGGACCCATGGGAAAAGATGCTTGAGGAAAAGAGAACAGGAAGTCCAAAATTCCATGGGATAGGAATGAACTCGGCAGGCTGGAAGGAAGTGTGGCAGAAGGAGAGTGGAAGCAGGGAACTAGTTCCTGCCACTTGCAGCCACGTGGCCTCTTTCTCAGGTGTCCCTAGTAAGCTCTATAAAGCCTAGCAGTCGGGGAGCAGACTTGTGTTATAAGGATGACTTTGGGTGCTCACTGTAGAATGAAATTAAGGGGGTTGAGAGGAGGGGCAAGGAACCCACGTGGCTGTTGTGAGTTTCCAGGTAACACAGAGAATGAGTTTCAGTGAGCAGGGAGTGAGAAGAAGATGCAATCTCGGGGGTGAAGTTGGAGGTGTAAGAAGTGTCAGACAGAGAGCAAAGCCAGCAAGCACTGGGGTTTGGGTTATTGGACCAGTGGCTTCCTCTCTCTGGTCCTTGGGCACCAGTGGACCAAGGCCGGGCTGTCTGAGAGTCTGTGTGGGGGGCTCGGTCAGACCTGTGAACTCCTTAGCTGGAGGGTCTGTCTGCCAGTAAGGGTGAAGCTCACATGCCTCGGGCACTAGAGTGGCAGTATGGGGTGCATGTTATGGCACCAGACTCCTCCATTCCTCTGCCAGTGGCAACTCTGCAGGCCAGAAGTGCCACCCAAGAAAAGGAGACTCAAGGTGGATGGGACTCATGCTGTTGTGTTCCTCTGGGAAGAGAGGCTGGGGCGGGGATTGTGGACAGAAAGACAGCTACAGAAGCAGCAGCCCGCCCCCTCAGCCTCACCCTTGTTGAGGGGACCTCACTCTAATGACGGGGCTTCCCCCATCCATTAGCTATCTAGAATCACTTCCCCACTCCCTCCCCACTGCCATCATTCCCCACTGATTGATCTGAAATTGCAGATGGACAGTTGAGATTCGGCTGTTCTAGCATCTAGTCAGTCAACAACCTTTACTAAAGAAAAAAAACCAAATAAACAAAACAAAACCCCCTTCTTGCTGGCTCTGTATGGGTCCTGAGGACTAAATAAATTGAGGCTCAATTCCTCTCCTGGGAGAACATCCAAGCCAACGTTCCAGAGACATATGGACTGACAGGCATGAAATGAGTGCCCAATGAAAGCCAGGTCTTTGAAACAGGTCTCTCTGAACCTTATCCTAAAGCCATATAACAGGTCATATCATACCTGCTCCAGGTAAAGAGACAATCACAATGCATTGTAGATTACAATTGTGGGTAAGACTGACTTTTACAAAACGCAAAACTCAGGAGAGACAAAAGTCTTAGACCTTTTTCAAACCAAACGAATGGCTATAATTAAAAAGTGTTACTTTGCTTATAGATGTGAACCCTACACCTTTTCTCTCACTTGCAGACTCTACATTTGTGTGTGTGTTGTGTGCAAGTGTGTGTTAAAATCAGAAAGAGATGGAGCTATTGTGACATAGTTGTGCAAATGAATACTATACAGCAATACAAAGGAAGACCCCAGAACCATCCATAGACGAATCTCACAATTTCAAATGAAAGAAACAAGACACAAAAGAGAACATACTGTATATTTACATTTCTGTGGGACTTCAAAAACTTGATCCAAGGTAGCAGAGGCAAGAATAGCACTAACCTTACAAGGGTCCTGAGTGGAGGACCACGGAGCCTGTGGGAACAGTGACCTGCGGTGGTAGATCTCTGCCTGGATGGTTGCCCCAACCCAGCTTTTTGCTGCTGAAAATGGATCAAGATCCACACTGCAGGCCCAGAGATAGCACCTGGACCCCAACTCAGCTCAGACAAAATAGAACGGAGCTCCAGTCAGTACACTAGGAGAAGAAAGGGAACAGGGTCTGATGGACCCTGGAAACTGACAGAGAGGGAAGCCCAAGAACGTTTGGGAAGATGTTTAAAAAGATGCTCACTCGGCCGGGCAGTGGTGGTGCACGCCTTTAATCCCAGCACTCGGAAGGCAGAGGCAAGTGGATCTCTGGAGTTCGAGGCCAGCCTGGTCTAACCCTGTCTCAAAAAATCCAAAAAAAAAAAAAAAAAAAAAGATGCTCACTCTCATTTGTAATGAGATGATTATGTGCCAAAAATAAGACACCACTTCACAGCTTCAGGTCACAAGCAAAGGGTGCCCTGCATTAGTCGTGTGTGTGTGTGTGTGTGTGTGTGTGTGTGTGTGTGTGTAATAACTGGGGGAGATGAACAGCTTAGGGGCCACACAACTGACTAGATTTGGGAGGAGTTGGGCTAGCAGTCCCTAATGACATAATGTAAGGTCACATCTTGGGACCCAGAGTTCCACCTCCCGTTGCTTGCACAGCAAGGCGAGAGGTAAGACAGCATGCTCACAGTGGCACTATTGATGAGAAAACAGAGCTGAAAGCAACTCTGAAGCTCGCGGGGGCTGGAGAGTGAAATGTGGTGGCGACACATTACAGAAAACTGTGCATTATCCAAAGCAACAAACTCCCGATTGTAATACATATGCTTGTAAATTTTTTTAAGTCACATGAAACAAGTTGGAAATAGATAAATAGGTAGCCTAGCACCATGTAAGTGAGCACACACAGCACTTCTGTACAGTTAGGAGTATATTCACATATCCAAGGCAAGCATGAAATACCTAAATGGGTGAAGTGACCATTAGGGACAAGCTATAAAATTAAAACAAAATGTGACCCAGTCACTCTACTCCAAGAGAGGAATAGCTTGTATACAGGTGTTCCTGTCGGTTCTGTTTTCAATAGTCAAAAGTGATAAATGAGCCATAGGCCCCCTCAGCAGATGAGCAGACAGAAAAATGAAGAAGAAGCAGTGTGCCGTCACTATGCCCCGTAGCAATAGAGGGGGGGAGCCATCGACACAAGCAACGATATCGTGCTGTAGAGGAGGTTCATTATGTAAAAAGATCCACACGTGTGATCCTGCTACACAAACTCCTGGGAAATGAAAACTTATCCACAAAGACAGAAAGCCTCTTCATGGGCCAGGAGGACACTTTAGGGTGATGAGAAAGTTCGTCATCGTCACTATGGCAACAGCATGCCTGGTAAATACACACACCTAAACTCATTAGATTGATGCTTTATTGATTTGTTTTCTGCTTGTTTTTTTGAGACAAGGTTTCTTATTGGATCTTAGGCTGCTCAGGCTGGCTTTGAACTCATTATAGTGTCAGTCCTGGCCTTGAACTTCTGACACACAGGCAAGTCAGAGATTACAGGTGTGCACCATTACATCTGGTCCAAATTATGTACTTGTGTCAATTAAAGTCCTAAAAACAACAAAATAAGAGAAAGAACGTTCAGTCGTTAATGGTAACCATACGCCTTAAACTGCAGGCTATAATTTACCTTTCGATGCTGCAGGAGATAATTAACACCTGAAGTTAATTACTAACTAATTAACTAATTACCAACACCAGGAACAAAGAAAAGCAACTAAAATAAAAAACAAGGCTTATGTGGAGGGGAGAATTACCCAGGCTTCATAGCTGACACACTGAGTCTCAGAGTCACACTTTGCAGCTTGGGGTTTCCTCTAGTTCAAGTTTTTCTCTAAGTTCCTGGGTAAGAAAATTACTTAGAGTTGGTGGAGAGAGGAGTGGAGACCTCTACCTTACCCTTGGGGCCACTCCTGGGAAAGTCTCCTAAGACCAAGAGACCAACACCAAGCCTTCTCTAGACCCTCATACTTGGGCAGATGGTCACTGTGAAGTCGGAGAAGGCTTCCTGTCGGAGGTGATGCTTGAATTCACATAGATGTTTGGTCCAGAGTGATCCTGAATGGTATCTACTGATTATTCTAGCCTCCCCACTATGTTAGAACAGAACATATGCCAGAGGTGAAGGGGGAGGTCAAGACAGCAAGAGATGAACCATCTGAAGCTGGAGTATGTAGGGACTCACGGATGACTTAGTATGTGACAAGCAGTGATGGTGTCTTTTAAAGTCTGGGAGAACCCTCTTGAAAACAAGCAGGGGCCGGGCGGTGGTGGCGCACGCCTTTAATCCCAGCACTCGGGAGGCAGAGACAGGCAGATCTTTGTGAGTTCGAGGCCAGCCTGGTCTACAAGAGCTAGTTCCAGGACAGGTTCCAAAAGCTACAGAGAAACCCTGTCTCAAAAAAAGAAAGAAAGAAAGAAAGAAAAGAAAAGAAAAGAAAAGAAAAGAAAAGAAAAGAAAAGAAAAGAAAAGAAAAGAAAACAAGCAGGGTTCAGAATTGGGGGAGAGAGTGGCCCAAGAGCTTTGGAAGCTCCCTCGGCTGTGCAGTTTGACCTGGGCCTCAAGGTTTAGCCTTGTTAGGTACCCCTGTCCTCAATTCCTCACATGGTGGGTCCTTCCTGGGCACCTTGACCTGCCTGTCACATAACCAGTATCTTAGGCTCCTGACTGAGCCTGTGAGTCAGTGGTAGACCACTTTCCTAGCATGCTACAGGCCCTGGGTTCAATCCTCAATACAGAAAGGAAGTAAGGAAAGGGAATGGAAAGGGAAGGAAGAAAAGAAAAAAAAGAAAACCCCTAAAGGTCCCAGACTCACCAATTCCTTTCCTAAGCTACTGCTAGGCTCCCTCCATACCTATCCACCAACCCACTGTCCTTTCCAGGCCATGCAGAAGAGGACAGGCAGGATTGGGCCGGGCAAACCTCAAGTCTTCACAAGGGTCTAACAAAGACAGAGCAAGGGCCATTCCTGGACAAGATGGGTAAAGGAGGCCACTTCTGGGGCTTGGAGGTGACAAAGCTCTATTGAGGGATTCTGTCAGGACAGGGTCCCCTGAAACACAGCACGTGCCTTGCCACAGACCATTGGTCATGCACAGTGATTGCACAGTGTCTCAGAGTTCTGTGCTGTGTTCCACCTGGTGTCTGCTTCTGCCAGCGCTGGGCATCTAAGTCACCATGGCCAGGTGATTCAGCCAGAGGCCTTCATTCCCGCATCAGCAAGCTCCCATCATCTTGCACTGATGTTCACTCTGGGTTCCCCTTGGACTTAGCTGGTATGTGGCACTGCTCTGTAAGTGTATTTGTTGAAGGAATGGCTTCATGAATGACTAGGTAGATGAATACAGTTTGTCCATCTATAAACCAGGGGCATGAAGTCACACTTCCATAATTTCCTCCCATCTTTGAGCGTCTATGGCAAGCCTTTTTTTTTTCTTCCAAAGCTGTTTAGGACCATCTGGGCCAGGTTGGCCTTTGCAGATTATCCGGTTTAACACCCTCGAGGGTAACGATGAGTCATTTCTTGTCGCAACTTTTCCTCCTGACAAGCGGCAGGATCTTGAGGAATTGCTACTAGGCCGCCACTGAATGAAGAAGAAATCATTTCCCATTATATTCTGATTCTCTAGAGATGCAGGTCCCCACAGTACACAACATGTCATAGTGTCTGTCAGCCACTTAAAGATCAGTTTCAGTGACAGGAAAGGATGTGTCCCGTGCCTAATGTCTCATGTGACATCTGCATGTGGAGTTTTGCAGCTCTGGATTTGGGCTTGTCCTGACATCTGCCAGCAGAGCAACTCGGCTCTCTGAAGGATCATGTCTGGGGCTCTGCCACAGCGTCAAAGAGAGTCTGGAAAGTGACCATAGGCAGGCCGCCAAGACGTTAGAGAATCTGGAAGCATCATGAATGCTGAAGAGAATCCAGGGTATTATTTGCCAGAAGAGGACGACATGGAAATTGCTGTGAATACTTCCGTCTACGCTCACTTGGACTCTGGGTTTTCTTCTGGGTGGGTCTCCAGAGGACAGACCTGTGTTGGTGGATGTGAGTGACAGAGGCCAATTTCAGATCTGTCTAAGGACTTTTGGGATTTTTGAGACAGAGTTTCTCTGTAGCTTTGGGGCCTGTCCTGGAACTAGCCCTTGTAGACCAGGCTGGCCTCGAACTCACAGAGATTCATCTGCCTCTGCCTCCTGAATGCTGAGATTAAAGGTGTGTGCCACCACTGCCCAGTTAAGGTTGTCTCAAGCGAGTTATGAGAACATGGAATTGACTGCCCAGTGGCGTAAGGAACGAACAGACATCTCCAGTTCTGAAGGGAACTCACTGACATTGACTCTGCGGCTGGAAGAGGCCACTTCTCCAGCACGGAGGTCCCGGGATTCTCATAACACAGCGCAGTGGTGGCAAGAACGCCCAACTTTGTGGACCTAGAAGCCGTGGCGGGTCTGCACTGTGGCTCCTCTCGTTGTTGGCTCCTCTCCTCTAAACATATTTTTCTGTTCAGTGGTTTTGGCCTCACAACCGAAATGACTGCAAGCCTTGCTCCTCTCTGTCTATAAGGGGGAGAAGGGAGAGAGGATAGAGGGAGAAAGACAGAGAGGGGGGATCTGAATTTCCTAACAAAGAGCTTAAGGGTCTAGAGAAGACTATCCAAACAGAGAAATCTTGTAGTACATAAATGTACAGTAGCACTCCCTCCCTCCCCAAGCCCAAATTATGGAACAGTAAAGGCCAAACTCCCCATATTAAGTCTGTCTGTCTCTCCAGGAAGCAGAGCTCTACCTACCTTTGTTAGAAACAATGGACTTGCCTGACCTGGGAACTGACTTACAGGGAGTTCAAGACTGGGGATAGGCAGGTGGGAGTCTTCTGAAGCTCAACCCTCCTTGGATGGAAAAAAACGAATGAAAGGGAGACTCATGGTCTCCATGGCAACCAAGGGCCCTAAACATAACACCCTCCTTCCCACCTGGGGCAAGCCTACCGGAAGACAGCCCCTAGGCTAAGGTGTGAGGGGCTGGAGCCTCCTACGTGGTGGTTGGTGACGCCAGCAAAGCTGCTGATGGAGTGTTTTTTCTTGGAATTATTCAGAGTGCATCCCATAAAATAGAAATTAATCTGTCAGCTGCAATGTCTAAAATAAAAACCGGTTCACAGCCACTTTATTTGGGACAACACCACTGCCAGCCCGAAGTGGCCCTCTGCCCCTGCCCCTGTCAACTCCTGCCTTGCTTGGCCCTGGGGTGGGGGAGGAGGTGTGAGCCCGTCAGGTTTTTTTTTTTTTCATAGTGCCAGGAGCTGTTGGAGCCAGAAGGGCTCACAGGGACCAGCCAACCCCTCATTTTACAGATGAAGTTTCGTTTGAACCTGGGCTCCAAGAGGGCTCAGCGGCCAACAGGAAAGCATTAACATTTTCCAGAAGCGGTTGTCGCCTCCCTGCTGCAGGCTACTTTAACACGAAAATCCACGTCTTGTTTGAATTAGCTCTCATACTCTGGGTGCTGCAACTGGAAACGAGGTGAGTGAGAGGGAGGAAGTGATGTCACAGAAGACCTCTGGTAAAAGCCGCTAGACTGCTAGACCGAAGGACAGCTGCCCTCTGAGCCCACCCTCCTGTAGCCATCGGTGCAGGATGAAGAGACAAGGCTGCTCTTCCGGAGCAGCTGATTTGGGGTGGGGTCAGCGAGTGACCAGGAGCTACTCCAGGAGAAGCACCTGTAGATGCAGCTCAGGGGGTGACAGGAGTCAATCGGGAGGCGAAGGGACTCTCTCTGCTTCATTGACTACAGCCGCAAGGGAACCACCTATTGCGTGTGAAGGTCAAGGGTACCCCTGTTTGGGCTCGCTGGGAACAAACAACTGGTCGGACTCACTGGGCCACCTCTCACAGGATGTAAGCCACTAGAAGAGGGAAAGAAATCCTCTCAACTGTATCCCACCCTCACCCCAACACTGCCTCTTCTGCCAGCTATGTCTTGCCGGGTAATCGGAGTCAACCACATGGAGCATGTGTCTCACCGGAAGGGCTCAAATGCCCTAGGGCTTTTGCAGAGACCCTCCCTGCCTAGATTTCTTTCCCATGTTCCTGTGGTGTGTGGGAGGGGAAAGGAGTGGGGCAGGGAGTGAGGCTGTGTGGACAATTGCAAGTCTGTTCAGAGAAGCCCAGAGGAAAAAGTTAGTACAGATGAAGTAGGAGAAAGAAAATTTCAGTGTTTCCAAGAATACCAAAATAATTGCTGCTGTTCCGGCCCTCGGATTGGCGGTTTATTTGAGTAATAAGTCTGGCACGAATCCGTTATGCCATTCTTTGGTCCTGGAGGCTAGACTGGCTCTGTAGAGTCTACAAGGGATATCCCAAGGGTGTGCGGTATTCTGGGCATTTCACACTGAGGCAAAAGAACAAAACTTTGGGCTATGGAGCTGGGGTGTTGGTAGAGTACTTGCCTAGCATCCAAGGAGCCCTGGGTTTGGTCCCCAGCACTGCATTCATCGGCTATGACAACACACACGTCTGTAATCACAGGGCTGGGGAGGCAGAAGGGTCAGATGTTCAAGGTCTTAGGATATTGGACGCCATCCAAGGCTATGTGAGACCCTGTTTAGAAGAAAAGTTTGGCTCTATGATGGTTGATGTCAGTGGTCAATCTCACAGGATCTAGAATCACCTAGAAGACAAGCCTCTAGACAACCCATGAGAGATTATCTTGATTGGGTTAGTGGCGGTGGTCACGGAGTCCCTGGGAACAGCGTGGCAGTATGATGTTTCTGGCTGCTTGGCAAAACCCCGCTTAGATTGTCTTGTGGAACTCGCTGTGAGTATTTGCTGGTCTCTGTGTTCATGTATTGTCGTAATAGGACTATTGGGATTTCTTGGCACAACAGCAAAATTCCCTTATGGATCTGAATGGAATAGAAGAGAGAATGCAAGATAATGAAACTTATAAAAATTGGCCTGGCTGTGGGACTCTGAAGAACCAAGACTGCATGGCTAAAACATGGATGGCTCAGATGGCAATTTCCCCTAAACAAGTCCCCATGTATAGTGACACTGTAACTCTTACTCGGTCTGATTAGGGCCAGTTCTCTTGAAGCAGCTTCGACCTCCCCTGCAGTTGCAATGTTCTCCTCCCTATGTCCTGATGATTGACTTTAGAAAGTAAATGATCTAAGAGAAAAATGCACATGGCCAGATAGAGTTAATGGAAACATCTTATACAAAAGGTTCTGATTTCTTCTACTGTACCAACTACCAAAGCTTCTAAAAAAGTTGAGGTCAAAAAAAGTTGAGGTCAAAAGACAGTCAGGAGAAGATAAAAGTTATGTTGTTCCAACCATAATATCTAAGTTCCCAAGATGTGTAGCATATCAGTTGCTAGGAAGGATTTAGCATGCCTTTCAGTGCACTGATTCTGTAAAAGGCTAGAGTGGCTTGGTCCTCTGTTGCCTTATACAGTACCTATATAGATGGACAAAGGATGGTGTGAAAGCACGTAAAAGGAATAAAGATCTTTTTAGAGAGGCTAGTCAGAGCAGTATGCTGTTTCAGAATATTTGTTTACATAAAGATGTGTTACATTTGTTTTAACTATGTAAAAATGTGTTGCCTTTGCTTTTACTGTGGAATATTTAACTATATGAAGATGTGTTGTATTTGTTTAACTATGTAAAGATGTGTTGCTGTTTTACCTTGCCTGCCTAAGGTACCTAATTGGTCTAATAAAAGGCTGAGCGGCCAATAATGAGGGAGGAGATATAGGCAGAACTTCTGGGTAGGGAGAGTAAGTAGGATGAGGAATTTATGCTCAAGAGAAGAAGAAAGAAAAGGAGAAGACAGGGAGATGCCAGGGTCCAGACAGACAGGCATGGGGGAAGCAGGAAAGTAGGACATACAGAATGAAAGAAAGGTAGAAAGCCATGGGACAAAACATAGATGAATAGAAATAGGTTAAAATAAGGTAAAAGAGCTAGTGGGGGCAAGCCTAAGCTAAGGTCAAGCATTCATAATTAATAATAAGTCTCCATGTCTTTATTTGGGAGCTGGGTGGCAGCCCAAAGAAAATGCCAATTACAGAACCCTGTTGTATAAAGGATGCTCATAGACAGCTAAATGACTACTACAGAAAAACAGGCTGCAAGTGTCGCATAAGAGATGAAGTAGAAAAGATTTATGAGAATGAAAAGCTGCTTTTCTAGATTGAACCTAGCCCTCTCTCTCACCTTGTGACCACCAGAGTTCACCAGCTAGTTCATGGCTAAAACATAGGTTTGCTGGCTTTTTCATATGCTAAAAGCTGTTTCTTGCTTAAAGTTAACAAATAATAAAATATGAGAACTAACAGAACCTGTAAGGGAAGGTAGAAAGTGAGGTTTCAGAATCAAAATGATGTTATCAGGAAATTTCTTAGAAGCCATGATCATGCCTGAGCACAGCAAAATGATTTCATTTTTCCATGTGTAAATAAGAAAGCTTGCCCATGAGGGCAGCAGCAAAGCCTGATCTAACATCTCTGCGTAAGTCTCATTTCTTCTGCCGCCAACTCCACCTCTCCTCTTCAGGTTTCTGAACTCTGCTGGAGATGGGCCCTGGTAGTGGTGATAACAGTGATGATGATGGTGGCAGTGGTGGTGATGATGATGGTGGTGGTGGTGGTTATGTTAGTGGCAGTGGTGATGATGATGGTGGTGATGATGATGGTGGTGGTAGTGGTGATGATGATGGTAGTGATGATGGTGGTGGTAGTGGTGGTAATGGTGACTATTATGCTTGTATTTATAAATAGTTATTTAGGCACAAGACCTCATTTAATATTTAAAACAATCCTTCTAATGAGGTGGAATTATTGCAATGGTCCTACTTTATAAAGAGAATGAAGCTCAGAGAAGTAAAAGGACATTTAGTCTCTCTGGCCATGTGATTCCCTAAGCTACCTCATGACTCTGCAGTGTCCCCTAAGCAAAAAATGACTTCACCAATTATGGCCACCCAACCTTGAACTCCCCAGCCTTTAGAACCATGAGCTAAATAGGTTTCTTTTCATTACAAATTACAAGTCTCCTCTTCTGTTATAGCACCAGACAGTGGACTAAGATGCAGAGATCATGTAGTAGTCTCTGTCCTTGACATTGTTGGGCAGTGATGTCACTGGAGGGTGTAGGTGGAGACAGCTCATTCATTTCCCAGCCACCCACACCCAAATAACCACACAGAAACTATATTAATTACAATACTGTTTGGCCAGTAGCTTAGTTGTATTCCTAGATAGCTCTTACATCTTAAATTAACCCATTTCTATTATTCTGTGTATCACCACGAGGCTGTGGCTTACTGAGTAAAGTTCTGGTGTCTGTTTTTCTCCTTTGGCAGCTTCATGGCATCTACTTGACTCTGCTTACTCTCTCTATATATATCTCTCTGTTAGGATTTCCTGCCTGGCTTTCCTCTGCTGAGCCATTGACTAAATCAGCTTTGTTCATTAACCAATGAAAGCATCACATATTCAGAAGAACCTCCCACATCAGAGGGCACCGTAAGCAGCACTCCACCCACACACCACAGCCTCATGTCCATTCTGCAGCTGGCCTGGAGGACCATCTGCCTCTGCCTGACTACAGTCTTCACCGCTTACATTTGGCCAGCCAAGACTCCTCAGGTCCTGGCCTTTCATTCTGACTACCATTCCTTCTCTGGCTGGGCTGCCTATGAGCTCTGGGATGCAACACACCCTTACAGTAGTCAGCTACCATCCCCTTCTCACACTCAGAATTAATCAAGACAGTGGAGTTTCTGAGCCATGGCCCGAGTGACCTGTTGCTTCCAGCAGCCCTATATGCCCTCTCCATACGTCAAACCATAAACTACAACCTAAGGTGGCCAAGGCTTCCAACTCTATTTCTAACATACATACACACACACACACACACACACACACACACACACATACACACACACACACACACACACGACACAGTATCTCCTAGAGTTCTCCCACAGGAGTCCTGGCCCCTTGTCTCTCCTCTTGGCCATTGTGAAGTTAACATGGGTTACCCTAATTTACCAGTACCAAGAGAGTGGAGAAACATGACTGGGTTACAGTGACTGGTAAGACTGAGGGGCACACTTACTTTCTGGAACACCTCTGATTGACTATTGGCCACTGTCAGATGCTATAAGAAGGTCTAGTATGCTTATCTATATGATGTAAGCAGCTATATGATGCTCTCTGTTATCATTACTTTCCTGATCATGAGTCTACATAATCTTCCCTTAACGAATCCTTCATGTATAATAGACTGAGAATTCCTCCTTTCTGTTGGCCACTCTATCCTCCCCCCAGCTTTTCACTCTTCCTCCCTTCCCCTCTTTTTACCTTCCTCCATCTCCCCCACCTCCCTCCCTCTCAGACGCATTCTTTTCTTCCTATCCCCCACCTCTATGATTGCTGGACCAATTGGGCCCAAGAAATTCCTGGTTCAACAGCATCTGCCTTCCCCAAAGGCTGCGCCCAAGGTGCTTTCCACTGGATCACATAATGGTGTACTCTAATCTTCCTGTGTCAAATCATGAAAAGAAGGCCGTGAGGATAAATGTGGGACATTATTTCTCTGGTCAAGAGTATGGCCCACTAGTCCCCTTTTGCCAACTGAGGACTTCTGCACTGGGGACACCACAGGGTGAGCTCTGATCAAGAACCCAAGACTCTTCACGGCTACAGCCGTGCACATTTGTAGATGTTTGTCTCCAGCGTCTGGCTTGCCCGCTCATTTTCTCTATCTTTCAGTGGCTTTAATTTAATTGTTTTACAGTGCTGGGATGAAACTCAGGCTTCCCATAGATTAGGCAAGTGCTTGGCCACTGAGCTACAATTTCAGCCAGAAGCTTTTAATTTTAAGAAATCTAATTTAGCACTATTTTTCTCTCGTGGTTATTGCTTTCTGTGTTTTCAGCCTGCCCCTAACTCACAGCTGTATTCTCCTGTATTTCTTCTGGAAGCTTTTAAATATTTAAAAGTTTTCTTGATATATTTGCTCATTTTTTATTACATTTCTGTGTTTTTATTTGGGGATGTTCTGATGGTCACATATGCGCTACAGTGTGCCCAAGGAGGTCAAAGGACAACTTGCAGAAATTACTCTCTTCCTTCATTACGTGGGTCCCAGGGATCACACTCAGGTCAGCAGGTTTGGCAGAAGTCATCCTTACACATTGAGCCATCTCACCGGCCCAGGCCTTCTAATTTTGACATATCCGTTTAAGTCTGAGTCATTTTGAGCCACTTGTACGAAGGATATAGAATAGAAGTTTACAGTTTGCTTTTGTTGTGGTGGTGGTTATGTGGGAAATTCAGTTGTCTTTTTGGAAAAGATTTCTCTTTATTCCTTGGAAACCTTGTTGAAAATCAGCTGACTTTGTAAATACAAGTCCTATCTAGTGTGATTTAATTATAACACTAGAATGACAAAAGGCCATGAGTACGATAGCAATTTCCTGGAGTAATTATCTAAATATGCTTTTGCAGAGGACAAAAAGTAGTTTGGTAATTATTTGCTTTGTTCACACATTATTTTTTTAATCTGTTTATTTTATTTTAAATGTAACTTTTCTGTTCACTGGATCTACTCTTAAAAGTCTAGATCTGAATTTCATTTTAATTTTTATTTCATGTCCTTTAATTTTTCTAGGATTTTTTTTAAAAGACAGGACTTTGCTATATAACCAGGCTGGCCACAAGCTTGCCAACTGGGGGCCTCCCTGAGTCCTGTCTGGACTTGGGAAACCCAAAATCCTTACCTCCCTGCTTCTGCTTCCCAAGGGCTAGGAGTACAGGTGGGAGCCACCATGTCTGACTTCATTTGTATTTCACTTATAAAAATTTTTATTTCCTCTTTTACTATTTTGTGTGTATGGGAATTTTGCTTGCATGTATGTCTATGCACCATGTGTGTGCCTGGTGCCCGAGAGGACCAGAAGAGGGAGCTGGATGCCCTGGATCTGGAGTTACAGATGGCTTTGTGCCACCATATGAGTGCTGAGAATCAAACCCAGGTCCTCTGGAAGAGCAGCCAGTGCTATTACCTGCTGAGCCATCTTTCACTATCAGGCCATTGCTTTTATGTTGTTTTTAAGAAGGTATAGGTTCAGGAGATATTTGGTAAGGGAGGAATTTGTGATAGTTTGAGAATCTCTGCTCCATACCATATAAGTCCCAAAGGATAATAACATACATTGCAATATAATCATGTTTCACAGCCAGATATTAGTACTTCGGGGAAACCCTTGCTTTAAAAAAAAAGATAATCCAAGCAGAAAGAGTGTAAGAGCCAGAGGGGTGGAGGGCACCAGGAAAACAAGGCCCTCTAACTCAGCAAATTCGTATGAACTCGCAGAGACTGGAGCAGCACCCATTGGGCCTGCACGGGTCTGCATGTACAGCATGGATTTTAGTTTAGTGTCTTTACGGGATTCCTGAGTGTTGTAAAAAATGTGTCTCTGATTTTTGTGCCTTCTCTTGGGCTCTTTTCCTTCTATTTGTTTTGTCCAATGTGTTAGTTTTTGTCTTATCTGATTATATATATATATATACATATATATATATATATACATGCTGTTGTTTGTTTTTTGTTTTTCGAGACAGGGTTTCTCTGTGGCTTTGGAGCCTGTTCTGGAACTAGCTCTTGTAGACCAGGTTGGTCTCGAACTCACAGAGATCTGCCTGCCTCTGCCTCCCAAGTGCTGGGATTAAAGGCATGCGCCACCACCGCCTGGCCGATATATTTTATTTTATTATTATCCTTCAAAAGCCTGTTTTTGAAGGGAGACAGAAAGGGAGTGGATCCTGATGGGAGGGGAAACAGGGAGGAACTGGGAGAAGTAGAAGGAGGATAAACAGTAATCAGCATGTATTATCTGAGGGGGGAACTATTTTCAATAAAATGGGGGGGTTAGTAAGCCAGGTTTATCGTGGGACTCCACAGGATTGTTTCTGGATTTTGTACCGGGGATCAAATCCAGGACTTCACTCCTGCTAGACAAGGCTCTACCATTAGCTTAGGTTCCTTAAAATCTTAAATATATCACATATATTATAAAAGTTATCTGAAGGGTAATATAGAAGGGATGTTTTCAGAACTGATGAGGTCAGAGAACACTTTTTTCACAATGCATCTCGAGGGATGGACACTCCTTGGAACACATTTGGAGACTGTTGACCTGTACTGTCCTCCATGAAGACCAGTGTTGGATGGGAAGTCTCCAACAGTCCCTTCCACTGTGGTCCATCTCCTTTCCAGGTAGCTTTTCTTCTCAGAGCTCACAGCCTTCCTGTTCCAGCCATCTGACGTAGCGCAGAGCAAATGCCACCTCCATCTCTCTTCCTGCTGAAGACACTCCCGGAAAACTACCGCTGTCCTGGAGCCTCCTTTCCCTCGTCCTCCAAACTGCACATCTGGGCCTCAAGTTAGGTGCTCCTCAGGAGCAGAACTGAACATCATTTGCATCTCCAGGGCTGGGTGCACAGTAAATGGCTGTGTGGCCCACAAGTGAATTAAGATACCCTCGCCTCTATCTTTAGACTTCACCAGTGAGCCCTACAGCAATGTATGGTGGTTCGTCTGTGACATCCAATCGCTTGTGTTCGTGCTTCCTGGGGTAATGTTCACGCTCCACATTCAACGACCTTCTTACCCATGTTCTGATGGATACTTAGCTCCCACGTTAAGGCTTTTGCCTAGGCTGTTCCGTAGGCCAAGATTTTTGACACTTCTTTCAACTTTCAACTTTCAGATGCAATGCCACCTCTAGGGAGGAGATGTCCAATTATCCTCCCTCCGATGGCCCTTCTCTGCTTTTCATGACTTTGTTGTACTTATTGTTCCTTCCTCCGGTGTTATCTTGTAGGTAAAGTCCTTATCACCTGGACTAGGACAGTACCTGAGACAAGATGTGGGGCATCTGGTTAAATGAATAACTCAATCCAGTCATCACGGACAAGAACATCTTTTCACCCAGGACAGCACAGACACCCCCACACAGATCATCTGAATGTGGCTGTCACTGTTCAGATTCCCAAAGCAGCAGAAGGCTTGGAGTGACTGACCCTCTAACATAGGCTGATTCACGAAGGGCGCCCTCCAGCCGCCTGGCCAACCCCATGCAGCAGGACCATGAAAGGGGTCCTTGTCACTTTTGACTGTGCGGTCATTCATTGGAGTTGGCTCTCCTGCCACAGAATTTTATGTTAAAAGAAAATCCAAGCCATGTTGAAATGCACACCCAGGGACAGGTGGTGGGACGGGATGGAGGGAGAGAGGAATGAAGACATCTATTTGAGAAGTCCCTTGGGGAGAGGGCAGATGACAGGAGCCAAGTTCACTGCTCTGAACTTGGGCTCAAGTACCTTTCTCTGTGTCTTCCTCCGCAAAGTGGTCTTTGTTGAGTCCTCAGAGTAGAGAGGTGGGTGTAGGCATACAGGAAGCAGTAAGATGGGGCTCAGAGAGTTGGGGAAAGCTATTTCTGTTCTATGGTGTTCCAAACGTCCAGAGTTCTTGAACTCCCTCATAACTAAGACTTGGTAAGTGTTTGATTCCTTAACATTCTACAGATCTTCACCATTTCTTATCCCCAAGCTGCCATTCCTTAAGGCTCATCAGCATCCCCCTGGAGTGTGAAACTAGCCCCCAAACCAATGACTTGATTTCTCTTGTAGAATCCACTGCATTTCCTCCCAGTAGCCTACTGGTCATTCAATGGAACAACTGCTGCTCAAATAGCTTCAACGAAGCATGGTCCTTATAGCTGAAATGTGCCTTCCTGCCTGGGTCCTACCTGCTGCTCCTGCAGTGCCTCCATCATCGTCCATCTGACTCAGTGCGCTCTGTGAAGTCTATGGAGCTTGGGGGATCCTGCCCAGGCACACTGTTTCCTAGCAGGGAAAGACTCAGAAGCGCTGTGCCATAGCACTGTACTGTCTGGGAGGGCTTCCTAGAGGAGGTGATGATGGCATCAAGTCTTAGAGAAGTTAGAGTTAATGAGGCAAAAAGTGAGGGGATGTTCAGGCAAAATGATTTGGATAAGGAGTGTGTGGCTCACGAGTGAGAGAGATGATGCTGGTGCGTGGGACATGGGAGGGTAGGGTTGAGTCCTGGCTTCTTGCAGCCCAAGATCTTTATGCCTACCTGGGCTAGGAAAGAAAGCTCAGGAGGGCACAAGTTAACAGTCTGCCACCAAGACACCTAAATAGAGCCAGGACACTTGAATGTACAGCCTCAGAACAAGGCCAGTGGCTTGAAGAAAGTGGCAAGAAGAAAGGACAGGGTGTCAGTCTGTCCCCACCCGTGTGAGATTTGAATAAACAGAATCCAAAAGGTATCATGCACTTGTAATCTCAACCCTCAGGAGACTGAGGCAGAAGGATTTCTGTGAGTTTGGAGCTAATGTGGACTGAGTGGTGAGCTCCCATCTAGTCTAGGCTACATGTCCCAATGCTCTCACATTAAGAAAAAAAAAAGAAAGAAAGAAAAAGAAAAAGAAAAAACACATGCTGGGCAGTAGCGGCGCACACCTTTAATCCCACCACTCGGGAGGCAGAGGCAGGCGGATCTCTGTAATTTTGACGCCAGCCTGGTCTACAAGAGCTAGTTCCAGGACAGTCTCCAAAGCTACAGAGAAACCCTATCTCAAAAAACCAAAATAAATAAATAAATAGAAACTCACAAGGAGAAAGCAAATTCCAAGTTTGACCAAAGTGTTCACAGCCTCCGATGTCTCAAAATCCCTGAGTCAGGAATTAATGAAATGAGTTGCTCAAATTAGCGGCATGCCCCTCAGGGCTCAGAGAGGAGCTAGTGCAAATTTACCCTGAACAGATGCTCCCGAAACCCAGGCAACAAAGAATTTCCACAAGACAAAGGGGTCCTGCCAACCAGATCTGATTTTTTTTAAAATGGACAAACCCACAAGGAAAGAACCCACTATGTGGGGAGGGAAGGCAAGGCTGCAAGAATGCCAATAAGAACCTTTCTACAAGAGCCATAAGCAAATACCCAGAGTGCTGCTGAACAGAGTGGGCACCATGGAGGAAAGAAAGGGGAGATTGGGAAGGGGCATTCAACCGCAGGGACTGAGTAATATGCCCTGAACTCACAGCCATTGGGAACCTCGGAATGTGACCCTAACTAGAGAATTAGGATTTTTTCAAACAGAAGAAAGGAAGCTGGAGACGAAAGTGCAAATTGTAATGCTGTGGCTGCGAGCAAAAGAACCTTCCAGAAGTTCCAAAAGGAAGACTTGAGACTTCCAGAGAAAGTACAACCTGCTCATACTTTGACTTCAGGTTGTATGAATTGTGGTCTCTGTGTGTGCACGTGCCTGTGTATGTATGTTTGCATCTGTGTGTGCATGCTTGCACCCTTAGCATTTTTACACAGGTTCGGGGGATTGAACTCAGATCTTGATGCTTGCATAGCAAGCAGTTTACTGAATGGTCTGGTCTTCCCAGCCCCTCATATTTCCATAGCATATGATCCTCCTGCCTCAGGCTCCCCAATACTGGCATCAGGCATGTTCCACAGCACCCAGAAGTTTTTGAGGTTTCACGGACCCTGTGGTAATTTGTTGCTGCCAACCTAGGAAACTAAAATGAATTTCTAGAGGGAAAATGTATACTTACTTTTTTTTTAAGTAGAGTGTAGGCCAAGTGTTGCTCAATGGATTCTTTATTATTTCTCTTTTCGATTTTCAGAGCCTTGGAGGTTTGTGGTTATGAATAAGGGTCAGGCTACACTGGGTTCCCACAGATAAGGACATAGCATGAAGAAGTCAATATTTGTTCAAGATCTAAGACTAGACCACACCCAGAAGGGAGATGTGGAGTAAGACAAGCCTATGACAAACTCGGGGTGCTGGGTGGGGTGAGTAACTGAATCGGTGTGCCTTCACAGGATTCTGGGTCACAGATACCAAACCATGGGGTCCAGTTTACCCTAGAGCCACCTGAAGCTCAGAAGCAACAAGTGGGTGTTTGGGCCTAGACACACACCAGTCTTCCCCCACACTGACATCTCTGCCAGGCCGTGGACACTAGTGCCCATTCCTCCCGCCTCTAGGGCCACAGCCTATCCTTGGGGACAAAGTAGTTGAACCTTTCCCAGAATGCTCCTGGCTCCAGAGGGAGTGCTGCCAACACCTGGGAAACCTTCTTTAAGGGCATACATACATGCGCCTGTGTAATGTGAGGCTGGGGTCCTTTATAGTCACCACTAATTGGGAAGTTATAAGCCATTTATTTTTCTGTCTGATTCTCAGCCACAAAGCCCCAGAGCCTTTGCCAACTGGGCAGAGAGGGACAAGGCAAGAAGAGAGGCAAGAAAAGACCCTCAATGAAGTCACTCATGTCTCCTTGCAGTGAAGACCCACACATTCATTCCTCAAAGGCCCCTGGGGGGCCACCAGGCTCAGGGCAGGAGGCTCCCAGGTAATGGTCCCATCCCAGACACATCTCATGGTGCTGATATGCACTTATTTCACAAAGACCCTATGTCTTTATATTTTCCTAAAGCACACTGAAGCAACCTTGGATGCCTGCCTCCCTGACTTTGAAGGCTGGTGAGAAATTCCCCTCTGCTCCAGCACAAGACTGCTGAGAAATGGGCTCCGCTTGGGGACCTCCAAGACACTCATTGTCCAAACCTACGACATGATTCCTGACAGCAGCTGCTCCAGACCCTCCCTGCACGGTGCCAATTACCGGTCATTTGTCATTACTCCAAAGCCAAGGTCCTGTCCTTTCCCTAAATGCTCATGTATTCCAACCCTCCTGTCGTGGAAGTGAAGCTAGACCGTGAAGCTATACCCCGAGGAGAAGGTTCACTTGTCTAGAGCCACAGCGTATTTATCCCACAATGCTCCAAAGTTTTCCCGCTTGCTGGACCAATGGTATTTCTTACCATACTTACTACCACTGTGAAAGCAGCATCCTCAAGCCAGAGTTATGTCACACACACACACACACACCCAGGTGAATCAAATTTGTCATGTTAACCTAAAGAGCTCACATCACTGCTGAGTGAGTCAGAACCCCACTACAACATGGGGGTAGGAGGTAGCAGAGTTCCCTGTGTGCCAGTCTGGGAGACCTCACCTTTTAGCTACACCTTGGGCCCCTTTTCCTTCTGCCTGCTTCCTCTATCTGTTTATCTCCATAACTGTCAGAGTCAAATCCCTCCTGATTAGACAGACCGCCACTCTGTCCCAACTTTGGCTTGTCATAAACATATTTCTCTTCCCCCAAAATGTATTTCCTAATGGCTCCCTAATTACAAAACCTCTCCAGAACTTCTTTTAAAGATTTTTACATGGGCTGAAGAGATGGCTCAGTCAGTGGTTAGGAGCATTGCCTGCCCTTCCAAAGGTCCTGAGTTCAATTCCCAGCAACCACATGGTGGCTCACAACCATCTGTAATGAAGTCTGTGCCCTCTTCTGGCCTGCAGGCACACACACAGGCAGAATATTGTATACATAATAAATAAATATTTAAAAAAGATTTTCATAGATTTCCTACACCTGCCTGTAAAGATTGAGATCTCCTACTCCTTGTTCCCACACTTTCTGGACTTTCCCTTTCTTTCTTTTTTTTTTCTTTTCTTTCTTCCTTCCTTCCTTCCTTCCTTCCTTTCTTTTTGCTTTATTTTGCTTTTTCGAGACAGGGTTTCTATGTAGCTTTGTAGCCTGTCCTGGAACTAGCTCTTGTAGCCCAGGCTGGCCTCAAACTCACAGAGATCCACTTGCTTCTGCCTCCTGAGTGCTGGAATTAAAGGCGTGCACCACCACTGCCCAGTCAGCTTCCATTTCTTAAGATCTAGCTCAGCAGCTCTAATTTTCTCCTTCACTATGGGCGACTTATCTTCCAACAAACCAAAAGCCCTTCCTGAAGGGAAAAATAGGAAACAAAAACCCAGAGGAAGTGAGAGGCAGATCTGGGACCTCTAGTTGGGTCCATCACTAGATGCTGGGCTTGATTGATGAGCAAGTCCATGGCCTGGTCTGTGGCTAGAGCTAGCTAGGGCTGAGTCTGTGGATGACTGAAAGACTGGGCTAGGGCTGGGATTAGGGATGGTCCAGGACTGAATCTGTATCACAGAATGGTCATGGCTGTGTTCGTGGGTCAGTCCAAGTCTAGGTCCATAACTGGGACTGGAATTGAGCCCAGGGCTAGGTCCTCAGCAGGGTTCAGCACCAGATCCACAATGGGATACCCAGCTAAATCCATGACTGAGTGTCATAGCCAAATCTGTACCTGTGTCCATAGGTTGGTTCAGAGAAACTGTAATCTGGGCTACAGCTGGATCCATGGATAGGCTTGTGACTAGATCTGTGGCAAATGGCTGATGACCTATTCCTGGGGCCACAGTAACCCCACCTGTCCTTCTAACCGAATAGTGTCAGAGGCATGTTATGGGCCTTCTGCTGTCAGAGGTGGTAAGCAGGACCAGATCTGCTCTGCAGTCCCACCTCTCCCACAGCTGACCCCGTGACCTCCAATCAGGCCTGGCCCTAACCTAAGCCCTTGCTCCCTACCTAAGAAACGATCAGACAGGGCTCCAATCGTGGCCTGCAAGATGTGTCTTATGGGTTCTGAGGTTTTGTTGTGTGTTTCTTCCAAGGCCTGACTAGCATGGATGGTGGAGTCTGTGAGTTGAGTGCTGGCCTCATTTACTGTCTTCTGTAACCAGAATAAGCTGGCATAAGCCAAGCCTTCACACAGGAAGGCTGAAACAACCCAAGTGTTCCTTCTTACAGTCTGGTCAACACATGATATAGCACAGCCACAAAGGGACTATTACACAGTTGGGAAAATGAAGATGTTAAAGGAATATTATTATATGATATATGTGAGCATTTTATTTGTGCTTTAATAAATTCAAAAGGTCTCAATGAAAACAGAATAAGCAAGATGGCTTCTTAATACTAACACGTCTAACCACAAAACAAAAACACAGAAAAATATGTTGCATGTACTTTATTATAATACTAAAATAAAATAGAGAAATTAAAGTAAACATATCAGCAAATTCCCATTTTCCATACCAAAACCTTGTAAGAATCTGTTTGTTGCAGACAGGGTCTCATTAGGTATCCTTGGCTGGCCCAGAACTTGTTATGTAGAGCAGGCTAGCCTCAGACTTACAAGATCTATCTTCTTCTGCCTCTGAGGACTGAGATTAAAAGTGTGCACCAGCAAATGAACCTGGCCAAGAAGGTGTACACCTTAGCTAGTGTGTATCTTCCTGTGTGCTGTAAGGGGGAGGCAGTGGTGAAAAGGACTGATGAAATCCAGGTGAAAGAGATCTCTATCTATCATCTATCCATCTATCCATCTACCCATCTATGTATATCTCTATATATCATTAGATTAAATAGTGTGTGAATATCTATATCTGTATGGTATAGATACATGTAAATATGCTACATCCTTTTAGACTGGTTTTGAACTGGATAGGTAGTGGAGGATGATCTTGAACTTCTGAATCCTCCCGCCTTAAGCCTCCAGAGTGCTGGAATGGTAAACTTGCCTAGCTCATGTGGTATTGGAGCTCAAATCCCGGGCCTAGAGGTGCCGTGCCAGGCAAGTATTCTGCCAAGTGAACTGCATCCCCAGCACAACACACTACCTTTTCAAATAAAATTTAAATGAAAAATAACACATGAAGTACAGAAGAAGAAAAAAAAGGTCAGGGGAAAATCAAGAGACTTGATGGTTTCTAGATTGTCTTTCAGCCTTGATGAGCAGCTGGGAAAGGGGATAAGGGGTGGGGAGGAACACCAAGAATGACCACAAATGCCTGTCACCAAAGGCCGAGGGGGGAGGGAAAGCCCTAGGGTTCAGGAAGCCTACCTGCTGAGACCTGCCTCAGCCTTTCTATACACATAGTCCTGGTACCCCAGACCTGAGAGCTCCTTGCGCCCTCCCACACTCCTGGGCTCCCAAGGGTGGAGGTTAGGGGCTGCCTTCCTCAACCAGCAGACCAGAAGCAGCCCCACCCTCCTACCAGCAGGATGCAGGCTTGTCTCCAGCCGACGCCAACTCCAGACTGTGGCCTGAGCCGAGGCCAGGACAGAACCCAAGGCACAGATGTTCCTATTCTCTGGCTCCCGACGAGCTTCTTGAAAAAATCCCGGAGCCAGCCTTCTTCAATCCACCTTTGAGTGGAGAGAAGAGGGGCCCTTCTCTCCTGTGGCCGCGGGCACCTGGCTGTCCGCCCTCCGGGGCGAGCCGCAGGCTGCAGGTCCATGCGGCCCTTGTCTGTTCTGCTGGCTCTTGGCCGAAGTCCCTGCAGAGAGGCGGTGACTGAGAAAGGCAACACAGGTTCCAGTTGGCGCTGTCTGAAGGTCTCTGGCTTTCTCTGGCTGCCTTATGCTTTGGGAGGTGTCTGGCTGAGGTGGACAGACCTGCAAAATCCCCGCGCCCCCTGAACTGGGCCCTCCAGCCAGACCAGGACACACTCACTCCTGGTCTCAGAGAGAAGGGGAGAACTTATTGTCCACTGAGGTCCTCTTACCTGCCAAGCATTACAGAGAACAGAACTGCCTTAAAAAAAAAAAAAAAAAAAAGACTCTGGAGGCTGGGACTGGGGTATGGCTGGTTTAGTCTGTAAGTGCCTTTGGTATAAGCACAAGGACCTGAGTTCTGTTCCCAGCACCCAAATTAAATAATAATAATAATAATAATAATAATAATAATAATAATAATAATAATAATAAAAATGTGGGGATGACTCTGGACTTGTCTCCAAGCCTGGTGACCTGAGTTTAGTCCCCAAGCCTCACAAGGTAGAAGAGCACTGACTGCCTGTGTAAGTTGTCCCCTGACCTCTGCATGTACACATCGTGACATTCACACACACATACACACACATTTATACATACACAATAAAGAAATTAATATAATTTCTAATTAAAACTTAACATTACTACTACTAGTAAAAAGTAAAAGCCAGGCACAGTGGAATGTGCCTGTAATCCCAATAACGAGAAGGCAGAGGGCAGAGACAGGAGGATCCCTGGACACCCGATGAGCCTAGAGGAACTGGTGCGCTTCAGCTCCATGGAAAGACCCTGTCTCAAAAAACGGGTGGAGAGCAGTTAAGGAAGATACTCAATGCCTAGCTTAAGCCTCCACATGCGTGCGCGCGCGCGCACGCACACACACACACGCACGCACGGACACACACTACACAAATTAACCAATACAATCCAGACTGTTGTGAGCCATGGGATCTTGGTGCAGCCAAGACATGAGCTCTGAGCCCCAGTTTCATTGTCAATCACGTGGGATGATGATAATGGCATTCCTGAAGATGAGATGACACAGAGGTGACAAATATCTAGTCAGACAGTGGGTGCTGAAGAAGAAGAGGGAGGTATCACCTCTGCCTCTGGGGCAGAAGGTGCAAGGTTAGCACCATGTGAGGAGTAAGATTCTGAAGCCAACCACTCTGCTTCAGATCCTTGCAAGCTATGTGATCTTGCAAGTTTTTTACACTTTCTATGACTGTGTAAATAGGGATCGTGAGTCCATGGTGCACAGCAGTGCTGGAGAAAGCAATGAGGTTTAGAGCACTAGCCCATCGCTCTTCTGCTCCAGCCTGCCTAGACCATGCAATTCTTCTCTTCTGGGTCTATTTCTGACCAGAGCAGGGGAGGGTGGGAAGCTTCATCCAAACCTCCTCAGGATGAGAAGCTGGGCCTCCCCTCACCCTCTCCAACCAGCATCTGGTTTTCATAAACATCTTCAGTTCTATGCCTTAGGCAACAAAGCCCTTCAAACCACCCATTGTGGGATGGGCAGGTCCCTTGGGCCTTCTGCCCACTCGGCATCTAGCCCTGCAATCCCTACAGCCATCGCCACCTCTCTGCACTGCTTTGGAGAGAGGCTACTTCCTTATGTACCAGCTGTGGTGTCTGCCCCTCTGGCTCCTGGTTGGCACCGCTGCCAGCTGCTTGCCATCCTCCAGCCTGCCTGATGACCACAGTGGTCAAGAGCTAGCTGTGCCAGGAGCCTGTGACCCACCAGCAAAGAACTGTGGCCACCAAGAGCACAGTTGCTGTCAGTCTGGGGCTGCTCTCCACGGGAGTCCCTTAAAGAAAATGTTTGGGCTAAGAAGGCAGCTCCATTGGTGGAGTGCATGCCTATCATGGCAAAGCTCCACATTTTGTTCTCAGCACTGGGCACAGGGGCACACACCTTTAATCCCAGCACTCAGGAAAGAGGCAGAAAATCAGAAATTCAGCATCATCCTCTACTACAA